>OV702294.1:44556581-45145359 GCA_916181665.1 Avena sativa
TTGCACCACACTCACACACATATGCTAGGGACACATGCAAGTTTTTAGATGATTCCGACGTTCTCGTGGACTTCCTCCGGCGAAACCCTGATGATCTACGGGCCTCGGATCGTATACCCCCCTAGACATTCTTCTGACAGGGGTAGCCCGGCGTAGCTATCTCTTGTTTTGTGTCTGACTAGGTCATAGGATGATGTGAAACCATGTTGGTTCACAAGTTGGATCACTATACGGCCCGGTTTCACCGTAACGGGGAGATTCCCCCTTATACAGGTCCATAACATTTCGCTTCTAGGTTAGAGCGCATGCATGTGAGGGGGGACACATGCAATCACCTATAACAACCTTGCACCACACTCACACATATATGCTAGGGACACATGCAAGTTTTCAGATGATTCCGACGTTCTCGTGGACTTCCTCCGGCGAAACCCTGATGATCTGCGGGCCTCGGATCGTCTACCCCCCTAGACATTCTTCTGACAGGGGTAGCCCGGCGTAGCTCTCTCTTGTTTTGTGTCTAACTAGGTCATAGGATGATGTAAAACCATGTTGGTTCACAAGTTGGGGCACTATACGGCCCGTTTTCACCGTAACGGGGAGATTCCCCCTTATACAGGTCCATAACCTTTCGCTTCTATGTTAGAGCGCATGCATGTGAGGGGGTACACATGCAATCACCTATACCAACCTGGCACCACACTCACACACATATGCTAGGGACACATGCAAGTTTTCATCGATTCCGACGTTCTCGTGGACTTCCTCCGGTGAAACCCTGATGATCTGCGGGCCTCGGATCGTCTACCCCCCCTAGACATTCTTCTGACAGGGGTAGCCCGGGGTAGCTCTCTCTTGTTTTGTGTCTGACTAGGTCATAGGATGATGTGAAACCATGTTGGTTCACAAGTTGGGGCACTATACGGCCCGGTTTCACCGTAACGGGGAGATTCCCCCTTATACAGGTCCATAACCTTTCGCTTCTAGGTTAGAGAGCATGCATGTGAGGGGGGACACATGCAATCACCTATACCAACCTGGCACCACACTCACACACATATGCTAGGGACACATGCAAGTTTTCATCGATTCCGACGTTCTCGTGGACTTCCTCCGGCGAAACCCTGATGATCTGCGGGCCTCGGATCGTCTACCCCCCTAGACATTCTTCTGACAGGGGTAGCCCAGGGTAGCTCTCTCTTGTTTTGTGTCTGACTAGGTCATAGGATGATGTGAAACCATGTTGGTTCACAAGTTAGGGCACTATACGGCCCGGTTTCACCGTAACAGGGAGATTCCCCCTTATACAGGTCCATAACTTTTCGCTTCTAGGTTAGAGCGCATGCATGTGAGGGGGGACACATGCAATCACCTATACCAACCTTGCACCACACTCACACATATATGCTAGGGACACATGCAAGTTTTCAGATGATTCCAACGTTCTCGTGGACTTCCTCCGGTGAAACCCTGATGATCTGCGGGCCTCGGATCGTCTACCCCCTAGACATTCTTCTGACAGGGGTAGCCCGGCGTAGCTCTCTCTTGTTTTGTGTTTGATTATGTCATGGGATGATGTGAAACCATGTTGGTTTACAAGTTGGGGCACTATACGGCCCGGTTTCACCTGAACGGGGAGATTCCCCCTTATACAGGTCCATAACCTTTCGCTTCTAGGTTAGAATGCATGCATGCGAGGGGGACACATGCAATCACCTCTACCAACCTTGCACCACACTCACACACATATGCTAGGGACACATGCAAGTTTTCATATGATTCCGACATTCTCGTGGACTTCCTCCGGCGAAACCCTGATGATGTGCGGGCCTCGGATCATCTACTCCCCTAGACATTCTTCTGGCAGGGGTAGCCCGGCGTAGCTCTCTTTTTTTTTGTGTCTGACTAGGTCATAGGATGATGTGAAACCATGTTGGTTCACAAGTTGGGGCACTATACGACCCGGTTTCACCGTAACGGGGAGATTCCCCCTTATACAGGTCCATAACCTTTCGCTTCTAGGTTAGAGAGCATGCATGTGAGGGGGGACACATGCAATCACCTATACCAACCTGACACCACACTCACACAGACATGCTAGCGACACATGCAAGTTATCATCGATTCCGACGTTCTCGTGGACTTCCTCCGGCGAAACCCTGATGATCTGCGGGCCTCGGATCGTCTACCCCCCCTAGACATTCTTCTGACAGGGGTAGCCCGGCGTAGTTCTCTCTTGTTTTGTGTCTCACTAGGTCATAGGATGATGTAAAACCATGTTAGTTCACAAGTTGGGGCACTATACTGCCCAGTTTCACCGTAATGGGGAGATTCCCCCTTATACAGGTCCATAACCTTTCGCTTCTAGGTTAGAGCGCATGCATGTGAGGGGGGACACATGCAATCACCTATACCAACCTGGCAGCACACTCACACACATATGTTAGGGACACATGCAAGTTTTCATCGATTCCGACGTTCTCGTGGACTTCCTCCGGCAAAACCCTGATGATCTGTGGGCCTCGGATCGTCTACCCCCTAGACATTCTTCTGACAGGGGTAGCCCGACGTAGCTCTCTCTTGTTTTGTGTCTGACTAGGTCATAGGTTGATGTAAAACCATGTTGGTTCACAAGTTGGGGCACTATACGGCCCGGTTTCACCGTAACGGGGAGATTCCCCCTTATACAGGTCCATAACCTTTCGCTTCTAGGTTAGAGCGCATGCATGCGAGGGGGGAACATGCAATCACCTATACCAACCTTGCACCACACTCACACACATATGTTAGGGACACATGCAAGTTTTCAGATGATTCCGACATTCTCGTGGACTTCCTCCGGCGAAACCCTGATCTGCGAGCCTCAGATCGTCTACCCCCTAGACATTCTTCGGACAGGGGTAGCCCGGCGTAGCTCTCTCTTGTTTTGTGTTTGATTATGTCATGGGATGATGTGAAACCATGTTGGTTCACAAGTTGGGGCACTATACGGCCCGGTTTCACCTGAACGGGGAGATTCCCCCTTATACAGGTCCATACCCTTTCGCTCCTAGGTTAGAGCGCATGCATGCGAGGGGGACACATGCAATCACCTATACCAACCTTGCACCACACTCAGACACATATGCTAGGGACACATGGAAGTTTTCAGATGATTCCGACGTTCTCGTGGACTTCCTCCGGCGAAACCCTGATGATCTGCGGGCCTCGGATCGTCTACCCCCCTAGACATTCTTCTGACAGGGGTAGCCCAGCGTAGCTCTCTCTTGTTTTGTGTCTGACTAGGTTATAGGATGATGTGAAACCATGTTGGTTCACAAGTTGGGGCACTATACGGCCCGGTTTCACCGTAACAGGGAGATTCCCCCTTATACAGGTCCATAACCTTTCGCTTCTAGGTTAGAGTGCATGCATATGAGGGGGGACACATGCAATCACCTGTACCAACCTTGCACCACACTCACACACATATGCTAGGGATACATGCAAGTTTTCATCGATTCTGACGTTCTCGTGGACTTCCTCCGGCGAAACCCTGATGATCTGCGGGCCTCGGATCGTCTACCTAATGGAAATGAAGTTCAGCATCCTCTAGAACCTTATGGTCTATTGCAAAGTTAGTGTTTCCATGGTCTGAATACTAACAAATAGGCAACAAAAAGTTAACTAAAAACTTTAAATAAATACATTTGAAAGAAAAAATAAAAATAAAATTAGAAAATACCTAAAGGCACACGGCAAAGAGCTCCTTTGCCGTGTGCCTGTCGCCGTCAAACACACGGCAAAGGTCCTTTGCCGTGTGTCTCTAACCCTCAGACACACGGCAAAGAAATTTTTTCACCTTTAGCAAGGCTTTTATTACATATATGTTAGGTGATATTATTTCAAAGGATCATGAGAGCACACATATGATCATAGGTTATTGTGGTCTTGATCACTATATACATGCACCCCCCTGATTCTGGCGTTCTCGTGGACTTCCTCCGGCGAAACCCTGATGATCTGCGGGCCTCGGATCGTCTACCCCTAGACATTCTTCTGACAGGGGTAGCCCGGCGTAGCTCTCTCTTGTTTCGTGTCTAACTAGGTCATAGGATGATGTGAAACCATGTTGGTTCACAAGTTAGGGCACTATACGGCCCGGTTTCACCGTAACTGGGAGATTCCCCCTTATACAGGTCCATAACCTTTTGCTTCTAGGTTAGAGCGCATGCATGTGAGGGGGGACACATGCAATCACCTATACCAACCTTGCACCACACTCACACACATATGCTAGGGACACATGCAAGTTTTCGTCGATTCCGACGTTCTCGTGGACTTCCTCCGGCGAAACCCTGATGATCTGCGGGCCTCGGATCGGATACCCCCCTAGACATTCTTCTGACAAGGGTAGCCCCGCGTAGCTCTCTCTTGTTTTGTGTCTAACTAGGTCATAGGATGATGTAAAACCATATTGGTTCACAAGTTGGGGCACTATACGGCCCGGTTTCACCGTAACGGGGAGATTCCCCCTTATACAGGTCCATAACCTTTCGCTTCTAGGTTAGAGCGCATGCATGCGAGGGGGACACATGCAATCACCTATACCAACCTTGCACCACACTCACACACATATGCTAGGGACACATGCAAGTTTTCAATCGATTCCGACGTTCTCGTGGACTTCCTCCGGCGAAACCCTGATGATCTCGGGCCTCGGATCGTCTACCCCCTAGACATTCTTCTGACAGGGGTAGCCCGGCGTAGCTCTCTCTTGTTTTGTGTCTGACTAGGTCATAGGATGATGTGAAACCATGTTGGTTCACAAGTTGGGGCACTATACGGCCCGGTTTCACCGTAACGGGGAGATTCCCCCTTATACAGGTCCATAACCTTTCGCTTCTAGGTTAGAGCGCATGAATGTGAGGGGGGACACATGCAATCACCTATACCAACCTTGCACCACACTCACACATATATGCTAGGGACACATGAAAGTTTTCAGATGATTCCGACGTTCTCGTGGACTTCCTCCGGCGAAACCCTGATGATCTGCGGGCCTCGGATCGTCTACCCCCCTAGACATTCTTCTGACAGGGGTAGCCCGGCGTAGCTCTCTCTTGTTTTGTGTCTAACTAGGTCATAGGATGATGTAAAACCATGTTGGTTCACATGTTGGGGCACTATACGGCCCAGTTTCACTGTAACAGGGAGATTCCCCCTTATACATGTCCATAACCTTTCGCTTCTAGGTTAGAGCGCATGCATGCGAGGGGGGACACATGCAATCACCTATACCAACCTTGCACCACACTCACACACATATGCTAGGGACGCATGCAAGTTTTCATCGATTCCGACGTTCTCGTGGACTTCCTCCGGTGAAACCCTGATCTGCGGGCCTCGGATTGTCTACCCCCTAGAAATTCTTCTAACAGGGGTAGCCCGGCGTAGCTATCTTTTGTTTTGTGTTTGATTATGTCATGGGATGATGTGAAACCATGTTGGTTTACAAGTTGGGGCACTATACGGCCCGGTTTCACCTGAACGGGGAGATTCCCCCTTATACAGGTCCATAACCTTTCGCTTCTAGGTTAGAACGCATGCATGCGAGGGGGACACATGCATTCACCTATACCAACCTTGCACCACACTCACACACATATGCTAGGGACACATGTAAGTTTTCAGATGATTCCGACATTCTCGTGGACTTCCTCCGGCGAAACCCTGATGATCTGCGGGCCTCGGATCATCTACTCCCCTAGACATTCTTCTGACAGGGGTAGCCCGGCGTAGCTCTCTCTTTTTTTGTGTCTGACTAGGTCATAGTATGATGTGAAACCATGTTGGTTCACAAGTTGGGGCACTATACGACCCGGTTTCACCTGAACGGGGAGATTCCCCCTTATACAGGTCCATAACCTTTCGCTTCTAGGTTAGAACACATGCATGCGAGGGGGACACATGCAATCACTTATACCAACCTTGCACCACACTCACACACATATGCTAGGGACACATGCAAGTTTTCAGATGATTCCGACGTTCTCGCGGACTTCCTCCGGCGAAACCCTGATGATCGGGACTCGGACCGTCTACCCCCCTAGACATTTTTGGTTAGAGCGCATGCATGCAAGTTAGTATAAGGGGACACATGCAAGTTTATGGTCTAGTGCAAAGTTCGTATTTCTATGGTCTCAATACTAACAAAAAGCCAAGAAAGATTTCACTTAAACATAAAATAAATACAAATGAAAGAAAAAAAAATAAGAAAATTAGAAAATAGCATAAGACACACGGCAAAGGAGAAAACACACAGCAAAGATGTCATTTGCCGGGTGTCTGTCTAGGGTACACGGCAAAGGTCCTTTGCCGTGTATTTTCCTGGGGGTACACGGCAAAGCTCTTTGCCGTGTTCCGCGCTGGTTGGCACACGGCAAAGGCATGCCAGTAGATAACGGCCCGGGCCCGCCCCCTCCTGCCTTATCCTCTCCCCACACCCGACCCCGCCGCCTCGATCCAGCGCCACCGCCTCCGTGCTGCCGCTGCCGGCGTGCCGCCGCCACCTGCCCCCGCGCCGTCGCTGCCGGCTCCTCCACCCGGTCCACCCCCCACCTGCCTCCGCGCCCATCCACCCCATGCCCCATCCGTCCCGGCCGGCCCGCCCCATCCACCTCCGCGCCATCCACCGCCCCCGGACCCTGGGAGCTCGCCGATGGCTCCACCTCTGCCCGGTCCAGCCCCCCCTCCACCCACCGCCGGCCCGCCCCATCACCATCGGTATGTGTAGTATATGCATGTATGTGTAGCTGTAGGGGTTCGTAGCATGGAAAACAAAAAATTTCTATCGCATGCAAACAAACAATCCAAGATCTATCTACTAGATTGTAGCAACGAGTCGATGGAATAACTTACCCTCGAAGATTCCAAAGTGTTTAACGAGAGCAGATTCTCGTGGATGATGTAGTCGTACTCTTCCCGATCTCAAGATTGCGTAGACGATCCTTCCGGCGCCACGTTCCGGCAGCGCTCCCGCAGTCGGTCACACGTCCGGTACTCGACGAAGACCTTCCTCTCCCTTGTTCCAGCAGGCAGCGGAGGTTGTAGCACTCTCCTCGCGATTCCGGCAGCACAAGGGCGTGGTACCGAAAGTAGAGGGGAGATCTCGCAGGGCTTCGCCTTAAGCCTGAGCGAGTATGGTGGAGTATGAGAGAGCTTTAGTGGTCTAGGGTTTAGACACACCAATTAGAAGGCTCTAAATCGGAGGCTAGGGCAATTAGAAGCTCTAACTTGATGGCTCTAAACCGGAGGCTGTGGCTAGGGTTTAGATTTAGAGGATAGGAACTTGTGTGTCCTAGGAGGGAGCCCTGCCCCTCCTTATATAGATGGAGGGGCCGGCCGGCCAAGGGGAGGGAGGGGAGTCCCTCCCCAACTCGGCCTAGGTGGTGCGCCGCCGGTTGGAGGAGGGATTCCCTCCCCAACTCGGTTTCCCACTCCTCCTCCTCTTTCCGAAAACTGCCGTTTGACTTTCAAACTAGCCGTTTGACTTTTCAAACTAGGATTTGAATAAACCCTTTATTTCGGACAGCGAAGACACTTAGTACATGATGCAATCATACCAACTTGATACAACACATTCATGTACCCCTTCCCCCCCGGAGTGCCGGACATTCCGGAAACTTCTAGAATGTTCTCGATGAAAACACCGGAATCATTCCGTAACTCCGAAACGGGACTTTCCTTATATGAATCTTATTCTCCGGACCATTCCGGATCTCCTCGTGATATCCCGGATCCCATCCGAGACTCCTAACAACATTCGGTCTCTTTCTCATCATTCCATAACTACTCAAACAACGTCGAATCCTTAAGTGTGTCTCCCTACGGTTCGTGAATTATGCGGACATGATCGAGACACTTCTCCGATCAATAACCAATAGAGGAATCTAGAAATTCATATGGCTCCCACATATTTCTACGATTACTTTGCGATCGAATGAACCACTTACATACGATACCAATTTCCCTTTGTCTCACGATAGTTTACTTATCCGAGGTTATGATCGTCGGTATCTCTGCATACCTAGTTCAACCTCGTTACCGATAAGTACTCTTTTCTCGTTCCCGTGAAATGTGATCCCTTGTGACCCAGTCACATGCTTGCAAGCTAATTGGATGACATTTCACCGAGAGGGCCCAGATTATATCTATCCGTCATAGGGATGGACAAATCCCACTCTCGATCCATGTGTTTCAACCAATACTTTCCGAACACTCAATGCCACCTTTATAGCCACCCTATTACGGTGTGGTGTTTGATGTCATCAAATCATCCATCCGGTAAAGGTGATATGCATTATCTCATGGTCGAAGGAATTAGGTTACTATGTATCAGAAAGCATATAGCAATTGAACTATTGAAATGACTTGATCTTTATGCTACGCTTATCTACAGGAGTATGTCCGCCATATCATTCTCCTAATGATATGATCTTGTTGTTAATAACATCTCAATGTTCATGATAGGGAAACCACAATCATTTATCAACCAACAAGCTAGTATAATATAGAGGCTTTACTAGGGACTTCAAATTAAGTTTACAAATCACACAAGTATTAATGTTTCCTTGTTAATACCATTATAGCATGAATGTAAACATTTATCATAAACACAAAGATATAATAATAACTATATTTATTATTGCCTCTAGGGCATATCTCCAACAATCTCCCACTTGCATTAGAGTCATCTAATCTAGATTACATGGTAATATACCGAACACCCATGGCAGTTTGGTGCTGGTCATGTTTTTCCCTCGGGAGAGGTAATATAACGAGTTGTTCATCACCTCCATAAGAAAGAACCATATCCTTAGTTCTTCTGAAGTACTTAAGGATGTTTTTGACCGCTGTCCAATGATCCACTCCTGGATCACTTTGATATCTTCTAGTCAAACTAACAGCATATGCAATGTCGGGTCTAGTACATAGCATGGCATACATTAGAGATCCTATGGCTGAGGCATAGGGAGTCTTACTCATCCTTTCTCTATCTTCTGCCGATGTCGGACTTTGAGTTTTACTCAAGGTCGTATTGGGCAACATGGGCAAGAACCCTTTCTTGCTATCTTCCATTCCAAACCTCTTTAGAACTTTGTCCAAATATGTACTTTGTGACAATGATATTAGGTGTCTTGATCTATCTCTATAAATCTTTATGCCTAATATGTAAGCTGCTTCGCCAAGATCCTTCATTGAAAAACTATTATTCAAATATTCCTTGACACTATTAAGAAGGTCTACATCATTCCCAATCAACAATATGTCATCCACATATAGTATTAAGAATGCTACAGAGCTCCCACTCACTTTCTTGTAAATACAAGCTTCTCCATAAGTTTGTATAAAACCAAAACTTTTGATCACCTTATCAAAACGTTGATTCCAACTTCGGGATGCTTGCTTCAATCCATAGATGGACCGTTGAAGTTTGCATACCTTGTTAGCATCTTTAGGATCGACAAAACCTTTGGGTTGCATCATATACAACTCTTCATCAATGTCTCCATTGAGGAATGCTGTTTTGACATCCATTTGCCATATCTCATAATCATAATATGCAGCGATTGCTAACATAATCCTCACAGACTTTAGCTTCACTACTGGTGAGAAAGTCTCATCGTAGTCAACTCCTTGAATTTGTCGAAACCCTTTTGCGACAAGTCGAGATTTATAGATAGTAACATTACCATCAGCATCTGTTTTCTTCTTGAAAATCCATTTGTTCTCGACAGCCTTCCGGCCATCGGGTAAGTCCACCAAAGTCCACACTTGGTTTTCGTACATGGATCCAATCTCGGATTTCATGGATTCTTGCCATTTATTGGAATCTGGGCTCATCATCGCTTCCTCATATGTCTCAGGGTCATCGGTGTTGTCCACCAACATGACACTCATAACGGGATCATACCAATCTGGAGTGGTACGAGTTCTCGTCGACCTGCGAGGCTCTGTAGCAACTTCAACCGAAGTTTCATGATCATCATCATTAGCTTCCTCTCTAACTAGTGTAGGCGCCACAGGAACTTCTTCCGGTGCTGCGCTACTCGCAATTTCGAGAGAAGGTTCGACAACCTCATCGAGTTCTACTTTCCTTCCAGTCACTTCTTTCGAGAGAAATTCCTTCTCTAGAAAGGATCCATTCTTGGCAACGAAGATTTTGCCTTCGGATCTATGATAGAAGGTATACCCAATAGTTTCCTTCGGGTATCCAATGAAGACGCATTTTTCCGCTTTGGGTTCAAGCTTGTCCGGCTGTAACTTATTTACATAGGCTTCGCAACCCCAAACTTTAAGGAACGACAATTTAGGTTTCTGCCCAAACCATAATTCATATGGTGTCGTTTCAACGGATTTAGATGGTGCCCTATTTAAAGTGAATGCGGCTGTTTCTAATGCATAACCCCAAAATGATAGCGGTAAATCTGTAAGTGACATCATAGAACGAACCATATCTAAGAGAGTTTGATTACGACGTTCAGACACACCATTACGCTATGGTGTTCCCGGCGGTGTCAATTGTGAAAGTATCCCGCACTTCTTTAAATGCTCGCCAAACTCGTAACTTAGATATTCACCTCCACGATCAGAATGTAGAAATTTAATCTTCTTGTTACGTTGATTCTCAACCTCACTTTGAAATTCCTTAAACTTCTCGAAAGTTTCGGACTTATGTTTCATGAAATAGATATTCCCATATCTACTCAAGTCATCCGTGAAGGTAAGAACATAACGATAACCACCGCGCGATGCTACACTCATTGGACCACACACATCGGTATGTATGATTTCCAATAAGTTCGTAGCTCGCTCCATCATACCAGAAAATGGAATCTTAGTCATTTTACCCATCAGACATGCTTCGCATCTTTCAAGTGATTCGAAATCAAGTGATTCAAGAAGTCCATCGGAATGGAGTTTCTTCATACGCTTCACTCCAATGTGACCAAGACGACAGTGCCACACATAGGTCGAGTTATCGCTAGATTTCAAACGTTTAGCCTCAATGTTATTAATATGTGTATTTCCACTATCGAGATTCAACAAGAATAGACCATCTATCAAAGGTGCATGTGCATAAAACATATTACTCATATAAATCAAACAACCATTATTCTCGGATTTAAACAAGTAACCTTCTCGCAATAAACAAGATCCCGATATAATGTTCATGCTTAACGCAGGCACTAAATAACAATTATTTAAGTATAAAACTAATCCCGATGGTAGATGAAGAGGTAGCGTACCGACCGCGATCACATCAACCTTTGATCCGTTTCCCACGCGCATCGTCACCTCGTTCTTCGCTAGCTTCCGTTTGTTCTGCAGCACCTGTTTCGAGTTACAAATATGAGCAACCGAACCAGTATCAAATACCCAGGCACTACTACGAGTGCTAGTGAGATACACATCAATAACATGTATATCAGATATACCTTTCTTCTTGATGTTGCCGTTCTTCAAATCCGCCATGTACTTGTTGGAGATATGCCCTAGAGGCAATAATAAATATAGTTATTATTATATCTTTGTGTTTATGATAAATGTTTATATTCATGCTATAATAGTATTAACAAGGAAACATTAATACTTGTGTGAATTGTAAACTTAAATTGAAGTCCCTAGTATAGCCTCTATACTTCACTAGCTTGTTGGTTAATAGATGATTGTGGTTTCCCTATCATGAACATTGAGATGTTATTAACAACAAGATCATATCGTTAGGAGAATGATATGGTGGACATACTCCTATAGATAAGCGTAGCATAAAGATCAAGTCATTTCAATAGTTCAATTGCTATATGCTTTCTGATACATAGTAACCTAATTCCTTCGACCATGAGATCATGCATATCACCTTTACTGGATGGATGCTTTGATGTCATCAAACACCACACCGTAACAGGGTGGCTATAAAGGTGGTATTGAGTGTTCGGAAAGTATTGGTTGAAACACATGGATCAAGAGTGGGATTTGTCCATCCACATGACGGATAGATATTCTCTGGGCCCTCTCGGTGAAATGTCATCCAATTAGCTTGCAAGCATGTGACTGGGTCACAAGGGATCACATATCACGGGAACGAGAAAAGAGTACTTATCAGTAACGAGGTTGAACTAGGTATGCAGAGATACCGAAGATCATAACCTCGGATAAGTAACATATCGTGAGACAAAGGGAAATTGGTATCGTATGTAAGTGGTTCATTCGATCGCAAAGTAATCGTAGAAATATGTGGGAGCCATATGAATTTCCAGATTCCTCTATTGGTTATTGTTCGGAGAAGTGTCTCGATCATGTCTACATAATTCACGAACCGTAGGGAGACACACTTAAGGATTCGACGTTGTTTGAGTAGTTATGGTATTATGAGAAAGAGACCGAATGTTGTTCGGAGTCTCGGATGGGATCCGGGATATCACGAGGTGATCCGGAATGGTCCGGAGAATAAGATTCATATAAGGAAAGTCCCGTTTCGGAGTTCGGGAATGATTCCGGTGTTTTCATCGGGAACATTCTAGAAGGTCCCGGAATGTCCGGCACTCCGGGAGGGAAGGGGTACATGAATGTGTCATTGCATGTTGGAATGATTGCATCATGTACTAAGTGTTCTCGCTGTCCGAAATAAAGGGTTAATTCAAATCCTAATTGAAAAAGTCAAACTGCCAGTTTTCGGTCAAACTGCCAGTTTCGGAAAGTGGAGAAAGAGGAGGAGAGGTGGAGGCCGAGTTGGAGGAGGGTTCCTCCCCTAGGCCGGCGCACCTCCCTAGGCCGAGTTGGGGAGGAACTCCTCCCCATGGCGCCGGCCCTCCCACCTATAAAAGGAGGGGCAGGGCCTCCTCCTCTAAACACAACACAAGTTTCCTATCCTCTAAACTAAACCCTAGATCTAGACCCCGGTTTAGAGCTATTCGGTTTAGAGCCTTCTAATTGGTTTAGAGCCCTCTAATTGGTGTGTCTAATTACTAGACCACTAATAGCCTCTCTCATAAGCTCCACCATACTCGCACCGGCTTAAGGCGAAGCCCTGCGGGATCTCCCCTCTACTTCCGGTACCACGCCGTTGTGCTGCCGGAATCGCGAGGAGAGTGCTACAACCTCCGCTGCCTGCTGGAACAAGGGAGAGGAAGGTCTTCGTCGAGTACCGAACGTGTGACCGACTGCGGGGGCGCTGCTGGAACGTGGCGCCGGAAGGATCGTCTACACGATCTTGAGATCGGAAAGAGTACGACTACATCACCCACGAGAATCTGCTCTCGTTAAACACTTTGGAATCTTCGAGGGTGAGTTATTCCATCGACTCGTTGCTACAATCTAGTAGATAGATCTTGGCTTGTTTGTTTGTATGCGATAGAAAATTTTTGTTTTCCATGCTACGAACCCCTACAGTGGTATCAGAGCCGTGTCTATATGTAGATCTGTTGCACGAGTAGAACACAATGATCATTGTGGGCGTTGATGCTTTTATTGTAGATTGCTTTTTGTGTACTTTGCATCTTGCGGTATGTTGGGATGAAGCGGCCCGGGCTAACCTTACATGACATCGTTCATGAGACTTGCTCCACGCTTAACATGCAACTTGTATTGCATAAGTGGCTTTGCGGGTGCCTGTTTCTCCTAGCATAGTAAAGATCCAATTTACAACGGGTAATCAACAATGCTAGTATCAATGTTGTGGTTCTTGTTCGTAGGTTAGAACGACACTTATGGAAAGCCCCAAACCACGTAAAATATGCAAAGAAAGTAGAAGCGTCTAACTTTGTTTTGCAGGGGTGTGCAGTGATGTGATATGGCCATGATTGTGATTATATTTGATGTATGCAATGTTCCTTATTGTAAGTTGGCAACCGGCAGGAGCCATATGGTTGTCTTTAATTTCTGTTAAGACCTGCGTGTCTATTCAAAATAGTTGTAATAGTTGAAGCTGGTGGACGACAACCATGAAGAAGCGTCATTGACCTTGATGCTATGCCGGTGATGATGGAGATCATATTCGTGCTTGAAGATGGAGATCGGAAGCACAAAGAAGAAAGGCCATATCATATCACATATTATGAATTGCATGTGATGTTAATCCTTTATGCATCTTGTATTGCTTAGTAGACGACGGTAGCATTATAAGATGATCCCTCATGCACATAAATTTCAAGTTCTAAAGTGTTCACCCTTAGTATGCACCGTTGCCAAAGCTTGTTGCTTCGAAGCACCACGTGATGATCGGGTGTCTTTGATTCCGCGGGTGAATACAACGTAAGCAAGCCAGATTTGCTTATGCGGTAACTAAGGTTTGATCTTGACGAGCCTAGCATGTACAGACATGGCCTCAGGAACACGGATCGCCGAAAGGCAAAGCATGAATCATATAGTAGATATGATGAACATGATGATTGTTCGCCATTAAAACTATATCGGCTCTCGTGATGATCGGTGTTGATATAGTAGATTTGGTTCGTGTGATCACTAAAACAATGTGAGGGATGTTGTTTTGAGTGGGAGTTCACCTAGTTTAATTTCATTAATTAATTTGAGCTCAATTTGTCATAAACTTAGTCTAAACTATTGCAAATATGTTGTAGATCAATGGCAGCCCCTACCATCAATTTTAATGCGTTCCTAGAGAAAGAAAAGTTGAAAAACAATGGAAGCAACTTCGCGGATTGGTTCCGCAATTTGAGGATTGTCCTCACAGCTGGTAATTTGACCTATGTGCTGGATGCACCGCTAGGTGACCCACCTGCAGCTGATGCTACCGATGAAGTAAAGAATGTTTACCTCGCTCGGAAGAATCAGTACTCCATAGTTCAGTGTGCTATCTTGTATGGTTTAGAATCGGAGCTTCAGAAAAGGTTTGAAGAGTCAGATCCATATGATATTGTCGAGGATCTCAAATTAATTTTTGAGACTCATGCGGCAATTGAAAGTTATGAAGCTTCTGAAAAGTTCTTTAACTGCAAGATGGAAGAGGGTAGCTCCGTCAGTGAGCATGTGCTTAAGATGTCTGGGCACGCAAATAAACTTCAAAGTTTGGGTATAGTGATTCCTAATACTTTGGGAGTTTACCGCATCCTCCAATCACTACCACCAAGTTACAAGAACTTTGTGATGAACTACAACATGCAGAACATGAACAAAGAGTTGCCAGAACTATTTGCTATGTTAAAATCTGCAGAAGTGGAGATCAAGAAAGAGCACCAAGTGTTGATGGTCAATAAGACCACCAAATTCAAGAAAGGCAAGTCTAAGCAAAAGGGACACTTCAAGAAGGGTGGTAAGAAAGTTACCATGCCAACGAAGAAGACCAAGGCTGGACCTAAGCCTGAAACTGAGTGCTTTTACTGCAAGGGAGAAGGTCACTGGAAGCGGAATTGCCCAAAGTACTTGGCGGATTTGAAGAACGGCAACATCAAGAAGAAAGGTATATTTGATATACATGTTATTGATGTGTATCTCACTAGTATTCGTAGTAGTGCCTGGGTATTTGATACTGGTTCGGTTGCTCATATTTGTAACTCGAAACAGGAGCTGCAGAATAAACGGAAGCTAGCGAAGAACGAGGTGTCGATGCGTGTGGGAAACGGATCAAAGGTTGATGTGATCGCGGTCGGCACGCTACCTCTTCATCTACCATCGGGATTAGTTTTATACTTAAATAATTGTTATTTGGTGCCTGCGTTGAGCATGAACATTATATCAGGATCTTGTTTATTGCGAGACGGTTACTTGTTTAAATCAGAGAATAATGGTTGTTCGATTTATATGAGTAATATGTTTTACGCACATGCACCTTTGATAGATGGTCTATTCTTATTGAATCTCGATAGTAGAAATACACATCTTAATAACATTGAAGCTAAACGTTTGAAATCAAGCGATAATTCGACCTATATGTGGCACTGTCGTCTTGGTCACATTGGAGTGAAGCGTATGAAGAAACTCCATTCCGATGGACTTCTTGAATCACTTGATTTTGAATCACTTGAAAGATGCGAGGCATGTCTGATGGGTAAAATGACTAAGACTCCATTTTCTGGTATAATGGAGCGAGCTACAGACTTATTGGAAATCATACATACCGATGTGTGTGGTCCAATGAGTGTAGCATCGCGCAGTGGTTATCGTTATGTTCTTACCTTCACGGATGACTTGAGTAGATATGGGTATATCTATTTCATGAAACATAAGTCCGAAACTTTCGAGAAGTTTAAGGAGTTTCAAAGTGAGGTAGAGAATCAACGTAACAAGAAGATTAAATTTCTACGTTCTGATCGTGGAGGTGAATATCTAAGTTACGAGTTTGGCGAGCATTTAAAGAAGTGCGGAATACTTTCACAATTGACACCGCCGGGAACACCACAGCGTAATGGTGTGTCTGAACGTCGTAATCGAACTCTCTTAGATATGGTTCGTTCTATGATGTCACTTACAGATTTACCGCTATCATTTTGGGGTTATGCATTAGAAACAGCCGCATTCACTTTAAATAGGGCACCATCTAAATCCGTTGAAACGACACCGTATGAATTATGGTTTGGGAAGAAACCTAAATTGTCGTTCCTTAAAGTTTGGGGATGCGAAGCCTATGTAAAGAAGTTACAGCCGGACAAGCTTGAACCCAAAGCGGAAAAATACGTCTTCATAGGATACCCAAAGGAAACTATTGGGTATACCTTCTATCATAGATCCGAAGGCAAAATCTTCGTTGCCAAGAATGGATCCTTTCTAGAGAAGGAATTTCTCTCGAAAGAAGTGACTGGAAGGAAAGTAGAACTCGACGAGGTTGTCGAACCTTCTCTCGAAATTGCGAGTAGCGCAGCACCGGAAGAAGTTCCTGTGGTGCCTGCACCAATAAGAGAGGAAGCTAATGATGATGATCATGAAACTTCGGTTGAAGTTGCTACAGAGCCTCGGAGGTCAACGAGAACTCGTACCACTCCAGATTGGTATGATTCCGTTATGAATGTCATGTTGGTGGACAACACCGATGACCCCGAGACATATGAGGAAGCGATGATGAGCCCAGATTCCAATAAATGGCAAGAAGCCATGAAATCCGAGATTGGATCCATGTACGAAAACCAAGTATGGACTTTGGTGGACTTACCGGATGGCCGGAAGGCTGTCGAGAACAAATGGATTTTCAAGAAGAAAACAGATGCTGATGGTAATGTTACTGTCTATAAAGCTCGACTTGTCGCAAAAGGGTTTCGACAAATTCAAGGAGTTGACTACGATGAGACTTTCTCACCAGTAGCGAAGCTAAAGTCTGTGAGGATTATGTTAGCAATCGCTGCATATTATGATTATGAGATATGGCAGATGGATGTCAAAACAGCATTCCTCAATGGAGACATTGATGAAGAGTTGTATATGATGCAACCCAAAGGTTTTGTCGATCCTAAAGATGCTAACAAGGTATGCAAGCTTCAACGGTCCATCTATGGATTGAAGCAAGCATCCCGAAGTTGGAATCAACGTTTTGATAAGGTAATCAAAAGTTTTGGTTTTATACAAACTTATGGAGAAGCTTGTATTTACAAGAAAGTGAGTGGGAGCTCTGTAGCATTCTTAATACTATATGTGGATGACATATTGTTGATTGGGAATGATGTAGACCTTCTTAATAGTGTCAAGGAATATTTGAATAATAGTTTTTCAATGAAGGATCTTGGCGAAGCAGCTTACATATTAGGCATAAAGATTTATAGAGATAGATCGAAACGCCAAATATCATTGTCACAAAGTACATATTTGGACAAAGTTCTAAAGAGGTTTGGAATGGAAGATAGCAAGAAAGGGTTCTTGCCCATGTTGCCCAATACGACCTTGAGTAAAACTCAAAGTCCGACATCGGCAGAAGATAGAGAAAGGATGAGTAAGACTCCCTATGCCTCAACCATAGGATCTCTAATGTATGCCATGCTATGTACTAGACCCGACATCGCATATGCTGTTAGTTTAACTAGCAGATATCAAAGTGATCCAGGAGTGGATCATTGGATAGCGGTCAAAAACATCCTTAAGTACTTGAGAAGAACTAAGGATATGGTTCTTTCTTATGGAGGTGATGAACAGCTCGTTGTTAATGGTTACACCGATGCTAGTTGGAACACTGATCCGGATGATTCTAAATCACAATCTGGATACGTATTTATTTTGAATGGTGCAGCAGTTAGCTGGAGGAGTGCAAAGCAAAGCGTTGTGGCGAGATCTTCAACTGAATCGGAATACATGGCTGCTTCGGAGGCTTCACAAGAAGCGATATGGATGAAAGAGTTCATTACAGAGCTGGGTGTGGTTCCTAGTGCGCTGGACCCAATGTCTATCTACTGTGATAACATGGGCGCCATAGCCAATGCGCAAGAACCAAGGTCACACAAGAAGCTGAAGCATATCAAGCTACGTTTTCACGCTATTCGAGAACATATCCAGGATGGGGATATAAAGATTTGCAAAGTACACACAGATCTGAATGTGGCGGATCCGTTGACTAAACCTCTCCCGAGGGCAAAACATGACCAACACCAAACTGCCATGGGTGTTCGGTATATTACCATGTAATCTAGATTAGATGACTCTAGTGCAAGTGGGAGACTGTTGGAGATATGCCCTAGAGGCAATAATAAATATAGTTATTATTATATCTTTGTGTTTATGATAAATGTTTATATTCATGCTATAATAGTATTAACAAGGAAACATTAATACTTGTGTGAATTGTAAACTTAAATTGAAGTCCCTAGTATAGCCTCTATACTTCACTAGCTTGTTGGTTAATAGATGATTGTGGTTTCCCTATCATGAACATTGAGATGTTATTAACAACAAGATCATATCGTTAGGAGAATGATATGGTGGACATACTCCTATAGATAAGCGTAGCATAAAGATCAAGTCATTTCAATAGTTCAATTGCTATATGCTTTCTGATACATAGTAACCTAATTCCTTCGACCATGAGATCATGCATATCACCTTTACTGGATGGATGCTTTGATGTCATCAAACACCACACCGTAACAGGGTGGCTATAAAGGTGGTATTGAGTGTTCGGAAAGTATTGGTTGAAACACATGGATCAAGAGTGGGATTTGTCCATCCACATGACGGATAGATATTCTCTGGGCCCTCTCGGTGAAATGTCATCCAATTAGCTTGCAAGCATGTGACTGGGTCACAAGGGATCACATATCACGGGAACGAGAAAAGAGTACTTATCAGTAACGAGGTTGAACTAGGTATGCAGAGATACCGAAGATCATAACCTCGGATAAGTAACATATCGTGAGACAAAGGGAAATTGGTATCGTATGTAAGTGGTTCATTCGATCGCAAAGTAATCGTAGAAATATGTGGGAGCCATATGAATTTCCAGATTCCTCTATTGGTTATTGTTCGGAGAAGTGTCTCGATCATGTCTACATAATTCACGAACCGTAGGGAGACACACTTAAGGATTCGACGTTGTTTGAGTAGTTATGGTATTATGAGAAAGAGACCGAATGTTGTTCGGAGTCTCGGATGGGATCCGGGATATCACGAGGTGATCCGGAATGGTCCGGAGAATAAGATTCATATAAGGAAAGTCCCGTTTCGGAGTTCGGGAATGATTCCGGTGTTTTCATCGGGAACATTCTAGAAGGTCCCGGAATGTCCGGCACTCCGGGAGGGAAGGGGTACATGAATGTGTCATTGCATGTTGGAATGATTGCATCATGTACTAAGTGTTCTCGCTGTCCGAAATAAAGGGTTAATTCAAATCCTAATTGAAAAAGTCAAACTGCCAGTTTTCGGTCAAACTGCCAGTTTCGGAAAGTGGAGAAAGAGGAGGAGAGGTGGAGGCCGAGTTGGAGGAGGGTTCCTCCCCTAGGCCGGCGCACCTCCCTAGGCCGAGTTGGGGAGGAACTCCTCCCCATGGCGCCGGCCCTCCCACCTATAAAAGGAGGGGCAGGGCCTCCTCCTCTAAACACAACACAAGTTTCCTATCCTCTAAACTAAACCCTAGATCTAGACCCCGGTTTAGAGCTATTCGGTTTAGAGCCTTCTAATTGGTTTAGAGCCCTCTAATTGGTGTGTCTAATTACTAGACCACTAATAGCCTCTCTCATAAGCTCCACCATACTCGCACCGGCTTAAGGCGAAGCCCTGCGGGATCTCCCCTCTACTTCCGGTACCACGCCGTTGTGCTGCCGGAATCGCGAGGAGAGTGCTACAACCTCCGCTGCCTGCTGGAACAAGGGAGAGGAAGGTCTTCGTCGAGTACCGAACGTGTGACCGACTGCGGGGGCGCTGCTGGAACGTGGCGCCGGAAGGATCGTCTACACGATCTTGAGATCGGAAAGAGTACGACTACATCACCCACGAGAATCTGCTCTCGTTAAACACTTTGGAATCTTCGAGGGTGAGTTATTCCATCGACTCGTTGCTACAATCTAGTAGATAGATCTTGGCTTGTTTGTTTGTATGCGATAGAAAATTTTTGTTTTCCATGCTACGAACCCCTACAGTACTTTGGGTAATTCCGCTTCCAGTGACCTTGTCCCTTGCAGTAAAAGCACTCAGTATCAGGCTTTGGTCCAGCCTTGGTCTTCTTCATCGGCGTGGTAACTTTCTTACCACCCTTCTTGAAGTGTTCCTTTTGCTTAGACTTGCCTTTCTTGAATTTGGTGGTCTTATTGACCAACAACACTTGGTGCTCTTTCTTGATCTCCACTTCTGCAGATTTTAGCATGGCAAAGAGTTCTGGCAACTCTTTGTACATGTTCTGCATATTGTAGTTCATCACAAAGTTCTTGTAACTTGGTGGTAGTGATTGGAGGACACGATAAATCCCCAAAGCATTAGGAATCACTATACCCAAGCTTTGAAGTTTACTTGCGTGCCCAGACATCTTAAGCACATACTCACTAACGGAGCTGCCTTCTTCCATCTTGCAGTTAAAGAACTTTTCAGAAGCCTCATAACTCTCAATTGCCGCATGAGTCTCAAAGATCAGTTTGAGTTCACGGACAATATCATGTGGGTCTGAATTCTCAAATCTTTTCTGAAGCTCCGATTCTAAACCATACAAGATAGCACACTGAACTGTGGAGTACTGGGTCTTCCGAGTGAGGTAAACGTTCTTTACTTCATCGGTAGCATCAGCTGCAGGCGGGTCACCCAGCGGTGCATCCAGCACATAGGTCAAATTACCAGCTATGAGGGCAATCCTCAAATTGCGGAACCAATCCGCGAAGTTGCTTCCATTGTTTTTCAACTTTTCTTTCTCTAGGAACGCATTAAAATTGATGATAGGGGCTGCCATTGATCTACAACATATTTGCAATAGTTTAGACTAAGTTTATGACAAATTGAGTTCTAATTAATAATTAAATTAATCTAGGTGAACTCCCACTCAAAACAACATCCCTCACATTGTTTTAATGATCACACGAACCAAATCCACCATATCAACACCGATCATCACGAGAGCTGATATAGTTTCAATGGCGAACAATCGACATGTTCATCATATCTACTATATGATTCATGCTCTACCTTTCGGTAATCCGTGTTCCGAGACCATGTCTGTACATGCTAGGCTCGTCAAGATCAAACCTTAGTTTCCGCATGAGCAAATCTGGCTTGCTCACGTTGTATACACTTGCAGAATCTAGCACACCCGATCATCACGTGGTGTTTCGAAACAACAAGCTTTAGCAACGGTGCTAACTAAGGGTGAACACTTTATGATTTGAAATTAATGTGCATGAGGGATCATCTTATAATGCTACCGTCGTCTACTAAGCAATACAAGATGCATAAAGGATTAACATCACATGCAATTCATAATATGTGATATGATATGGCCTTTCTTCTTTGTGCTTCCGATCTCCATCTTCAAGCACGAACATGATCTCCATCATCACCGGCATTGCATCAAGGTCAATGACGCTTCTTCATGGTTGTCGTCCACCAGCTTCAACTATTACAACTACTTTGAATAGACACGCGGGTCTTAACAGAAATTAAAGACAACCATATGGCTCCTGCCGGTTGCCGACTTACAATAAGGAACATTTCATACATCATATATAATCACAATCATGGCCATATCACATCACTGCACACCCCTGCAAAACAAAGTTAGACGCCTCTACTTTCTTTGCATATTTTACGTGGTTTGGGGCTTTCAATAAGTGTCGTTCTAACTTATGAACAAGAACCACAACATTGATACTAGTATTGTTAATCACCCGTTGTAAATTGGATCTTAACTATGCTAGGAGAAACAGGCACCCGCAAAGCCACTTATGCAATACAAGTTGCATGTCAAACGTGGAGCAAGTCTCATGAACGCTGTCATGTAAGGTTAGCCCGAGCCGCTTCATCCCAACATACCGCAAGACGCAAAGTACACAAGAAGCAATCGTCAATAAAAACATCAATGCCCACAATGACCATTGTGTTCTACTCATGCAACAGATCTACTATAGACACGGCTCTGATACCACTGTAGGGGTTCGTAGCATGGAAAACAAAATTTTTCTATCGCATACAAACAAACAAGCCAAGATCTATCTACTAGATTGTAGCAACGAGTCGATGGAATAACTTACCCTCGAAGATTCCAAAGTGTTTAACGAGAGCAGATTCTCGTGGATGATGTAGTCGTACTCTTCCCGATCTCAAGATCGCGTAGACGATCCTTCCGGCAGCGCTCCCGCAGTCGGTCACACGTTCGGTACTCGACGAAGACCTTCCTCTCCCTTGTTCTAGCAGGCAGCGGAGGTTGTAGCACTCTCCTCGCGATTCCGGCAGCACAACAGCATAGTACCGGAAGTAGAGGGGAGATCTCGCAGGGCTTCTCCTTAAGCCGGAGCGAGTATGGTGGAGTATGAGAGAGCTTTAGTGGTCTAGGGGTTTAGACACACCAATTAGAAGGCTCTAAACCGGAGGCTAGGGCAATTAGAAGCTCTAACTTGACGGCTCTAAACCGGAGGCTGTGGCTAGGGTTTAGATTTATTGGATAGGAACTTGTGTGTCCTAGGAGGGAGCCCTGCCCCTCCTTATATAGATGGAGGGGCCGGCCGGCCAAGGGGAGGGATGGGAGTCCCTCCCCAACTCGGCCTAGGTGGTGCACCGCCGGTTGGAGGAGGGATTCCCTCCCCAACTCGGTTTCCCACTCCTCCTCCTCTTTCCGAAAACTCCCGTTTGACTTTCAAACTAGCCGTTTGACTTTTCAAACTAGGATTTGAATAAACCCTTTATTTCGGACAGCGAAGACACTTAGTACATGATGCAATCATACCAACTTGATACAACACATTCATGTACCCCTTCCCCCCCGGAGTGCCGGACATTCCAGAACCTTCTAGAATGTTCCCGATGAAACCACCGGAATCATTCCGTAACTCCGAAACGGGACTTTCCTTATATGAATCTTATTCTCCAGACCATTCTGGATCTCCTCGTGATATCCCGGATCCCATCCGAGACTCCGAACAACATTCGGTCTCTTTCTCATCATTCCATAACTACTCAAACAACGTCGAATCCTTAAGTGTGTCTCCCTACGGTTCGTGAATTATGCGGACATGATCGAGACACTTCTCCGATCAATAACCAATAGAGGAATCTGGAAATTCATATGGCTCCCACATATTTCTACGATTACTTTGCGATCGAATGAACCACTTACATACGATACCAATTTCCCTTTGTCTCACGATAGTTTACTTATCCGAGGTTATGATCGTCGGTATCTCTGCATACCTAGTTCAACCTCGTTATCGATAAGTACTCTTTTCTCGTTCCCGTGAAATGTGATCCCTTGTGACCCAGTCACATGCTTGCAAGCTAATTGGATGACATTTCACCGAGAGGGCCCAGAGTATATCTATCCGTCATAGGGATGGACAAATCCCACTCTTGATCCATGTGTTTCAACCAATACTTTCCGAACACTCAATGCCACCTTTATAGCCACCCTGTTACGGTGTGGTGTTTGATGTCATCAAAGCATCCATCCGGTAAAGGTGATATGCATTATCTCATGGTCGAAGGAATTAGGTTACTATGTATCAGAAAGCATATAGCAATTGAACTATTGAAATGACTTGATCTTTATGCTACGCTTATCTATAGGAGTATGTCCGCCATATCATTCTCCTAATGATATGATCTTGTTGTTAATAACATCTCAATGTTCATGATAGGGAAACCACAATCATTTATCAACCAACAAGCTAGTATAATATAGAGGCTTTACTAGGGACTTCAAATTAAGTTTACAAATCACACAAGTATTAATGTTTCCTTGTTAATACCATTATAGCATGAATGTAAACATTTATCATAAACACAAAGATATAATAATAACTATATTTATTATTGCCTCTAGGGCATATCTCCAACAGTAGCTAGGTAGTATGTATGTGTAGCTAGTATGTATGTGTATGTGTAGTATATGTATGTGTAGCTAGCTAGTATATATGTGTAGTATATGTATGTGTAGCTAGTATGTATGTGTATGTGTAGCTAGTATGTATGTGTTGTATATATATGTATGTGTAGCTAGTATATATATGTATGTGTAGCTAGTATATATATGTATGTGTAGCTAGTATGTATGTGTAGTATATATTTGTAGTATATATATTGTTAGATATATATAGCATGTATTTGTCCCATGTATTTGTTACATATATGTATCGTAGTATGTATATATATTGTTTCATATATGCATGTGTATAGTAGTAATTTAGGAATTATGTGTAATTTTTTGGCATGTCTATAGTAGTAATTTAGTAATTTTTCTTCATGCAGGGGATATGTGTCGAGTCTGAGGGTGGGGTTGTCGACGGCGTAGGTCATTTTGCGGGAGGGTCGAGCATCTTCTTCACCTCTCAATCACGCTTCAAGGGTAAAAATCTATTCTCCTATCTTGCAAATACCTAGGGTTATTTTCGTGTGTAGATCACCAAGTATGTCGCGTTACCTAGGCGTCTCTTCCCGGCCGTAAGTGTTACGTGGATAAATATGCATTAGTGGTCTCGCATATTATGAAGCGTAACTCTTACGGCATTTATCGGGACAGCCGGCGGATGCGTAGTTGGGTATGTTTTCCTTGTTCTACTCCAGTCCGAGATAGGATTTCGGCTGCGCCTCCCTATTGTTCTCCGGATGCACATCCCTCTTGGATTTTTGCCGAGACGTGTATCGGGAGAGCAGCGGGGAGGTGCTGCCGAAATTCTGTGTCGGATCGGGGTAGAGCAGGGAGAACATACTCAATCTACGGATCCAGCGGTTGATAGGACCCTCTTTACCTATTAGAGATATAGGTGGATATATTTATGGCGTAAAATATATGTTTGCTAAAATTAACCGAACTAATACCGGATTTATTTATATGGCATGATTAATTGAAAGCATTATATATGTCGTTTTTGGTACTGATTAGAGGATGGAGAATCGTGACTGGATGTATGATGGCTATGCCAGTAAGTGGGACTTTACCTCAGAATGGCAAGAAAAGGCCGAGGACTTTGTGAACCGGGCATTTGCCGTCCCCAGCAGACCCAGAAGCATTTTCTGCCCCTGTGCAAGATGCAAGAACCTGAATACACATTCGAAGAATGATGTGAGTACTCACCTGGTCAATTACGGGTTCACACCATCCTACAAGACTTGGACATTCCCTGGTGAAAAGTTAGCGAAACGTGCTAGGAGGGAGTCACGGCAGGGTCAGCAGCAAAGTCAGCCAAGGGGAGAATTTGATGCTGGTTTTGATAGGTGCATAGAAAACTTTGTGAATGTTAATGCGCATGAAAGCCCTCATGTAGAGGCAGAGACACCTCAGGAGGCGGAGAAAAGTGAGGAGCCGGAGGAAAACACGGCAAAGTCCTACGAGACTTTGTTTGCCTCACAGAGACCCCTTCATGCACATACAGATGTTACCAAACTGGATGCCATAGCTCGCCTTTTGGCCTTCAAGAGCCACAGGAACTTGACCAGAGAGGACTTTGATGATATGCTTGCCGTCGTTGGCAGCATTCTGCCGAAAGGGCACCTCTTGCCGGAGAACTTCTACTATTCGACCAAACTCCTCCGTGACCTTAAGATGTCATATGAGCCGATACACGCTTGTCCGAAGGGATGCATGCTATTCAAAAAGGAGCATGCTAAGACAAATTATTGTATCCGCTGCAAATCCTTTAGGTACTTTGAGGTCGATCCCAATGTTGATGGTCAGAAGAGGCAGACCGGGGTTGCCCAAAACATTCTTCGGTATCTTCCAATCATACCGAGGCTCCAGCGACTCTTCATGACCGAGGATACTGCCCAGCAGATGCAGTGGGCAGTAGAAGGGAACAGATACCTCGACAAGATGATACATCCGTCGGATGGTAGTGCATGGAAGAACTTTGTCAAGAAATATCCTGATAAAGCCGGTGACAAGAGGAGCGTAGCAGTTGCCATATCAACCGATGGGTTCAATCCATATGGCATGTCGGCTTCAGTATATAGTTGTTGGCCAGTGTTTGTTATTCCCCTGAACCTCCCCCCTGGCGTCTGCATGAGATCAGAGAACATGTTTGTCTCGATGATAATCCCAGGGCCGAAATACCCGGGTAAGAACATGAATGTGTATCTAGAACCGCTGGTGGATGACTTGCTTCGTGGCTGGGAAGGTCGGGGGATCCGAACATTTGACGCTTCAAACAACGAGCACTTCGATATGTATGTCTGGTACCATACCTCTCTGCATGACCTACTAGCACATGCGTTGTTCTGCGGCTGGTGTACACATGGGAAGTGGCCTTGCCCAGTGTGCATGCAATCTCTGACTTTCTTCTGGCTATCGAAGGGAGGCAAGTATTCCTGCTTTGATGAACATCGACAGTGTCTTGAGCCGAATTATCCATATAGGAGTGACAAAAATAGGTTAAAGAAAGGTCGTGTTGTCCATGATCCAAAGCCACGTCTAAAGACCGGAAAGGAAATCAAGGCTGAGTTAGAAGCTCTCCAGCCAAACTCCGATGGGAATGGTTTCGTGGGATACGGGGATACACACCAGTGGACCCACATTCCGTGCTTATGGAAGCTCCCTTACTTTTAGGATCTTGAGCTCCCGCATAACATTGATGTAATGCACACCGAAAAGAATATCGGTGAGGCCCTTTGGAGCACCATAATGCAAACTGAGAAGACGAAAGATAACATCAAGGCTCGAATTGATCAAGAAGTATTGTGCGATAGGCCAAAGTTGAACATGCAGCCACCCAGAGCCAAAGGAAGAAAAAGGTGGTCTAAGCCAAAGGCTCCTTTCTGCCCAACAAAGCACCAAAGAAGGGAGATCTTCCAGTGGATCGCGCAAAGTTTGTTTTTCCCTGATGGTTATGCGGCCAACTGGATGAGGGGTGCGAACATGGAAACATTGCGAGTACAAGGGCTCAAGAGTCATGACTACCACGTATGGCTTGAGCGGATAATGCCGGTGATGATTCGAGGCTATGTCGATGAGGAGACTTGGCGAGTGCTGTCGAGGTTGAGCTTTTTCTTCCGCCAGATTTGTGCTAGGGAGTTAGACTGTAAAGTGCTTGAGAAGCTACATGAACAGGCACCCGAGTTGCTTTGCGATCTAGAGATGCTCCTTCCGCCAGGGTTCTTCAATCCGATGCAACATATGATCTTGAATCTTGCGGACGAGGCTTTAAAGGGGGGACCTGTGTGGGCCCGTTGGCAGTTTCCGCCCGAGAGAGAAACAAAGAAGCTTCGTAAGAAAACAGGCAATAAATGCAAGATCGAGGCATCCATAGCCGAGGCAGTCCTTAACGAGGAGGTTGCAAACTTCACCACAAAGCACTATGATGCCAACATTCCCACAAAGCACAACCCAGTGTTTCGTTACAATGCCGCCAACCCTGAAGATGTACCCAATCTTAGCATCTTCGTTGGGCTAGGTGGCAAATCAAGTGGCACAAAGAGGTTCGCCATGAAAAAACTTGAGCGGGAGTTGATCCACTCGTATTACTTGAACACCATGGAAGAAGTGAAGCCGTACATCGAGTAAGTGATCACCATTTAGTTTTACGCAAACATTCACTGCAATGTCCGTGCCTAACTCTCCTTTAAACTGTTATAGACGATTCAAGAGTGCACATTGGAAGAATCCAAATAGGGAGCCTAACCCTCAAGAGGAGCAGGATCTTTTCGATAAGGGTGGTGGTTTCGGTTTCGTCAGATGGTTATGTGGTTTGGTACTATTCGAGCCAACTTGCTGTGCTACACTTCTTGTGATAAACTTCTTATGCTAAACTTCTCGTTCTAACTTGTAGGCAAGAACTGACAAAGATATGCAACCCGAGCTAAGAAATATTGCCAGGGGCTTTAACCATTCAGTCGACACGTTCAATGCTTATGACGTGAATGGGTATCGCTTCCATACCCATAAATACACAACTAGCCGGCCCAACCGGAAGACAACAAATAGCAGGGTCTTTTGTGAAGGCTCAGATGGCCTCCAGTACTATGGAAGAGTCGAGGGTATATATGAGCTGAATTACGGTTTTGGCAAAGGTCTACATCCCGTTGTATTCAAATGTCATTGGTTTGACCCACATAAGGTGAAACGGGATCCTGAAATTGGACTGGTCAAAGTTACGAGAAACTCCGTTTATGCGGGAGATGATGTTTACATTTTGGCTACTCAAGCCTTCCAAGTATTCTATCTTCCGTACCCATGCCAAAACCCGACAAAACGTCTACAGGACTGGGATGTTGTGATGACGGTACCGACACGCAATAGGCCACCCTTGCCAAACAAGGATGATTACCGCCGCCTAGACCCCTCAACAAATGATGGCGAGTTTTATCAGGAAGAAGGGCTCCCCGGGCAATTCACTATCGACTTTTCCGCCGACGGTGACATGGTCGTAGACGATGAGCAAGAAGAAGCTGAGGAGGAAGACACTGCGCAAGATGAAGCTGAGGAGGTTCACAACCAACAAGATGTGAGTTTGCTCGAGGCGTTCCATGCAGGCCTTGACGTGAATGATCCACAGGGACCACCTCCAGGTTTCGTGGATGATTATTGGTGGCCGGAAAATGATAGCGATGACGAAACCTCTCGTCCAATTCATAATCCCGACTCAGGCTTCTGATCCATGCATGTAGTAGTAATAATCTTTGTAGTAGTGTTTGCTATGTAATCCCGCCGGGCTATGTAATAAAATTTATTTCCTTTTGTCTTTGTATTTGTAAGAACTCTATTCTATGTAATAAAATTTCTTTCCTTTTGTCTTTGTATTTGTAAGAACTCGTATCCCCAAAGTTGAGAGAGGACAAGTATTTTCGAGATTCATATAGCATGGGGATGTGACGGTGGCAAGCCCAGGAAAGGATTCTCGATCCACGACAACGATTCCTTTCGAGGAGTCGTTTTCGTGGAGACCGAATCCTTTCCTTGGCTTGCCGCGTCTCATACCCATGCTATATGGATCATGGAAGTATTTCTCTTCTTTCGTCTTTGCCGATACGAATATAGATTAGCTAGCGTGACTTAAATGGAATAGATTAGATAGCCCTAAAGTCGAAAGGAAAGACATTACTTCACTATTCGTATAGCATGGGTGACATTGTTATATGAATCGTGAAATGGTTTCTTTCCTTTCGTCTTTGGAGAAACACAAGGTAGGCTTCATCTCGTATCCCCAAAGTCGAGAGAGGACATGTATTTTCGAGATTCATATAGCATGGGGATGTGACGGTGGCAAGCCTAGGAAAGGATTCTCGATCCACGACAACGATTCCTTTCGAGGAGTCGTTGCCGTGGAGACCGAATCCTTTCCTTGGCTTGCCGCGTCTCATACCCATGCTATATGGATCATGGAAGTATTTCTCTTCTTTCGTCTTTGCCGATACGAATATAGTGTGTGTTTAAAACTTGAGTATTATTGTACTGTTATGAATCTTGTGTCACTGATGTGTACTAATAAACTACTCTTTTCACTCTGTTTTGCAGGTGATTGAAAGATGCCGGGAGGAAAGGGAGTTACAAGAAAGCTGAAAAGCATGGCAAAACTTGTGACTGGTGGTTCAAAAGATGTCAGGGGAAGCAGCCTACTAGTGCTACTGCTAGTGCTCCACCGCGCACTTCACAGCGGCGGGGGCGTGGGAGGCATGCGAGGACTCCTAGTCCCCCTCCGGTCTTCGAGGAGGACGAGCAGGAGCAGGAGAAGGATGGGGGGCACGACGAGGAGGAGGAGGAGCCAGTTCGGCGTCAGGAGGATGAGGGGACACACTCAGATTCTGACGAGGAGGAGCAGCAGCAGCAGGAGGATGAGGATGAGGGGTTGGGGTCTTTACCCTACGATCTTGACACGTCCTTGAGGTGGGCGCCTCCGGAGGATGAGACAGAGTACCTTGAGGAGTACGCGGCCATGGACCCGAGCCTAGTGCCGCGGGAGAAGGCTCCATATCGGCGTGGGGTTTCGAGACTCCCCGACCTACCTTATCCCTATGCGGACAAGGTACTCGTGCCCGCTGGGTCAAGGTACATGATTTGACCCTAAACCATACATTGTAATTTTTATCACATACTGACCTTGTCTTTTCATTTTGCAGTGCCTTTCTATATGAGGATGGGATCAAGCCATATCGTGGCTACTCAAGCATCCTTGGAGCCTTGGTTAGAAAGTATTTTCCTGGGATTGTCACTCTCCCAAATGGTTCAAAGGATGTGGCTTGGACTTGGAATCATTACCACTATGCTGAAGATCCCGAAAAAAAGTACACCAACATCGCGGAGAAGGTTCAGGTTTTGTTCTGGGTAAGTTTGTTTCGCTTGTCATATTTCAATCGCCTTGAGGATGAAATATACTTGAACTCGTGGCTTTGACCCCCCTTTTTTCCCTATGTGCATACTTGTAGAAGTTCTTCGACATGGACAGGACGCGCAAAAGGGAGTGTTTGATGATTGTTCACGAGCTTGCCAAGAGGAAGGTGCAAGACATGCACTACGAGGCACGCGTGAACTGCGTCCGCAACTGGTTCGGCGATCGCAAGATTTGGATGAACAAGAGCCAAGCCCGGGAGATGCTCTTCGAGCCGTGGCAGTACCTGCAGGTAGTTGCATTTTTGTTTTATTTATTTCTTGACCTTCTTCTATTTTCTATTATACTAATACGTGTGTATTTTGGATGTAGAACCCTCCTCAGTTCGTGGGTAATGACGAGCGGTGCTTCACGGCAATGGTAGCATGGTGGACACACCCCAATTACCTCCAGAAACATGCCGATGCAAAGAAGCGGCGAGAGGAGATGGGGGTGGATCACACCGCCAAGGCAGCACCCCCTCGCCCTTCTTAGGCAAAAAGAGGTGAGAAGATGCTTTATTTGTTCTTGCTTGTAATTTTATTCTTTACTTCGCCCTTTGGAGTCCCCCTTCACTTAACTTCGTGCTCTTTTGTGCAGAAAATCAAGACAGGTCAAGAGCCGTCCGTGTTTGCCGTTTGGAAGAAGACACGCACGTTGGACGAGCCTAGGAACGGGAGCCTATGGATGAACGAGGGAGCCAGGCTCCGGGGTGAGAAGTACCCTGAGAAGTACAAGGAGGTGCATGGAGAAGATTCTAACCCTGAGACCGCCCCCTTCGACCCCGAGGACACCGTGCTGGCGGGAGAAGGCCAGAAGAATGGTCGCCTATGGATTGGTCACGGTTCCGTCGACCCTAAGACCATCCCATCTATGCGCCAGGTCCGGCGTGGTAGGACGAGCGACCAGCCTGCTATAGAGACCCGCCCACGGCCTTCGGTTGTAGCTCTCGAGCAGTTACGGGTATGTTCTTCCTCGGTCATCTATGTTTTACTATATGTTTTGTGTTGCAATGTTTATATAATCGTGGCGACACGACGTAGGAGGAGATGGCCGCTGATAGGGCACGCAGAGAGGTGGCCGAGCAGCAACAACTGGAGCAGCAGATGGCCCATCGGCAGGGGTTGCTGGAGCAACAGGAGCAGATGATGCGGTGGATGACACAGCAAATGCTCATCAATTCTCAACCAGGGACTCTTCCCACTCCTCCTTTTGCCTTCTCGTGGGTAAGTGATCAAGTGTCTTATTGTCCAATGCTCGCAATTTTCAATCTTGCCTTATTGTCTAATCCTCACAATTTCTAATGCTGCAAATGGACGATGCGATGCCGCCGCCTGGTGGGTCCGCGGGTGGATCGAACAACCAGGCGCCGCCGTCTTTCACCGTCAACAATCCGTCGGTCGTCTGGAGGCTGAATCGGAGTCCTCCTGGTTTGTTTTCTTATACTTGTCAAATTTAGCCATGCCATCTCATTTGTAGAAATTTTAGCCATGATATGACACTTGTAGAAATTTTAGCCTTGGCATGATACTTATAGAAAATTTAGCAATTCCATGACACTTGTAGGAAATTTAGCCTTGCCATGATACTTATAGCAAATTTAGCAATTCCATGACACTTGTAGATAATTCTATGCCATTGTCAAAATTTTAGCCATGCTATGACACTTGTAGAAATTTTAGCCTTGCCATGACACTTATAGAAATTCTAGCCTTGGCATGGGACTTGTAGATATTCGTAATTTTACTTGTCATATTGATGTAATTTGCCATGAGACTCGTCAAAATCCCATGTTATTGCCATTTCCATCAACTTGCCTAGAAACTTGTACATATTGATGATTTTACTTGTCATATTTATGTACTTGTCTTCAACTTGTAGGATCTCACGATGGAGCATGAGCTTGTGGAGCACTCGGAGTTGATGGTCTTGTGGGTGGAAAGAATAAACTTGTAATATTTGTATAGTTTAGGGATTGTGCACTTGTTGGTTATGCACTTGTGTAATAAACTTGGTCTTGTGTGATATTTTGTATTGTTTGTGATGATATTATGATCATACTTGTGATATTTTGGTGTTGGTGATACTTATATTATTGTTGTTCGATGCAATTTGGTGTTGCTGATGATCTGTATGATCATATATATATATTCTATGTTTTGAATTGCAGGAAATGAATAGAACAATTTTTTTTTGAAAAAACAGGGCTACTTAAGTGCCAAATGGGCACTTTGCCGTGTGTAATGAAGCCACGTGTAGCCCACCTGTGTGCTGCTGAGGTTATACACAGCAGCTTTGCCGTGTGCGCTATGCTAAAGGCACACGACAAAGGATGAACTTTGCCGTGTGTCACCACTGAGAGGCACACGGCAAAGGGGAAGACACATCAAAGTGGAATACACACGGCAAACCATGAGCACACGGCAAAAACAAAAGCACACGGCAAAGAACACACACGGCGAAGGAAAGACACACGGCAAAGGAAGCACACACGGCAAATATCAAAGGCACACGGCAAAGGTCATACACGGCACCGATCTGTTGGCTCCGTTAGATGGACGGAACCGTCAACTACTTTAGTGTGCCGTGTGTGACAAGAAAACACACAGCAAAGGGTTTGCCGTGTTCATCGTTGCCGTGAGGCTTTTGCCGTGTGTAAGCACACGGCAAAGGATTTGCCGTGTTCAAAGAACCTTTCTCCCGTAGTGTATGGAAGATACGAAGACAATAAGAATCACAGAACAGGATGCAATACCAGGCTTAAATTGATCCTTCTTTTATATCAAGACTTGTGCGGACAGTAGGCAGGTAGCAGTGATACTGTGCGTGTGCAGCAGCTGGGTTCAGGGTTTTCACTGCAGTATCGGTGGCTCACAGAAAGGTATTCACCTGCTGTATTTGAAAACTAAGAATGCAGAGTCCAAGGTGTTCAAGGCTCTGAAACAACAGAGCAGAAATTTCAAACTGGCCAACAACATGAATACTCCGTATGCAGTTACGTGTGCAGTAGTTCATGATCTGAGTTCATCAACAAATTTTTCTTTCCATCACAGTGGTTAATTGGTTTTTGTGTGGCATATCTTGTTCTGCGATGGCATTGTCTTATTAAAGGAGCGGACTATCTAAGGCCTACGCCAACAGTCCCCCCGCAAACGGACCGCGCGGGTCCGATCCGGTCCTTCCGGACCGAGGACATGGCCCAACGCGCACCTTGAAGTGAAGATAATGGCCCCGACGTGTCTGTTTTGGCGCAAACCGGACACAAAGATGAGCTGGGTTTGTGGGGGACGGACTGCCTGCGCGTCATACACATAAAGTTTGCTAATGATTTGTTTTCATTCGAAAATACAAATAGTTAATAAAGGGGAGTATATTTGGGACTATCCCTAAACTAATCTACTTCCTAATAACTACGTCCCCGTCCTGGCCGGAGGCCACTCTTGCCGGCCGGGCCGCCATGGTTGCCTCATTTGCCTTTGCTGTCTGCCTGCCTTCTGCGGTGGCGCGCGAGTTTCTCCACCGCCTCCCTCGTCCTCGCTCCATTGCAGATGCGCGGTTGCGTGGTGCTCTCGCCTCCTGTCGAGCCATGGCCGCTACCACCTCCGGTTGGGCCGTGGACGTCCCTATGCACGCAAGGCCACCGTCTCCATCGCCTCCGCATCCTGCCACCACTAGTAGAAAAAAGCGTTCACCCTAGTTTGGAGCATTAGTCCCGGTTATGGTTGGACCCGGGACTAATGTGAGCATTAGTCCCGGTTTCAACGGCTAGAACGCCAGCAATTTTTAGTTCCGGGTCAAACGGGACCTTTAGTCCCGGTTTGTATCATCAACCGGGACTAAAAGGGTGCCCCCGGTGCCAACCTCTTTAGTCCCGGTTCGTATCACCAACCGGGACTAAAGGTGTGACCTTTAGTCCCGGTTCGTATTACCAACCCGGACTAAAGGGATTGGCTTGAATTAACTAGTGTGCATATAATTTCCTTTTCTTTACAACATTGATATACTTATTTTTTTCCTTTTTCACCGGTGGTGCTCATTTGAATAGGAAATTGCTGTACAGGGAATTAATACTTTAACAGAATACAGGTGATACCGTGCGTGTTGGTTTTGGTCGCTCGATCCATCGATCCATGTACTACTAGTATGTGTAAATGATACACCGCAGTTCCAGATTTTCAATTTATGACAAATTATTTGTCCATGGAGTATGTGTAGATTTTGTTGATGAAGCTACATTTGGATTTTCCTTAACTGCTCATTCTTCTGGAAAAAAAAAGTACGGGCTGGTGTCGTTCCGCTGCCGGAGACTTGCTCTCAATATAAATTCCATATTTTTTTTTGTTTTGGGAACGTTTTGGCCACCACTGCTTATCTGAATTTTTGGTTTTCAATTCGGCCAGATAATTCCACAGTTTGTTCGGCCGGAGACTTGCTTTCAATATAAATAGAGTTTGTTTTTCGCGTGCGTACAGTCCGCCGCAGGAAAAATTAGACGAAGCGCTCAACCTATCAAAACGTGCATAAAAAATTAGCTCTTTGATTTTAACATACTTAGGCCGTTTTGGATTCTTAAAATTCGAAAAGAAAAAAAATTATTTCAGAAATTAAATTATTTTAGTATTTTTTATGTCATATTTAAATTCCTCGCATTTTTCTGATAATAATGGATATATTATTTGTTAAATTTCGATTTACAGATATGAAGATATTGTTTATGTCATATTAAATGAAAAAATGGCAAAAATGAATAGAATATTAATTTAATTAGTTTTTACTTTCATTAGAATAAAATGTTATTATTAATTATTTATTGTTGTTTACTAAAAATAGTTGTTCTTAATTTCAAAAAATAAAAATGTGTCACATATCGATATGAGTTAATAAGATTGATATACTAGTCTTGACAACAAGATATAATGGTCCTTCGCGCAGGTGGAGAGATGGAATGAAGAAGTTAAGCGTGCTGGGGGTGGAGTAGTGCTAGGATGGGTGACCGGATGGGAAGTTTGACTGTAAGTATGATTTAAACTAAGATTAAGTATAATTAGTGTTAAAATGAGAGATGTGGGAGATTAACAAGTCAAATAATTCAAAGGTTTAAGAAAAAATTAAAAAAAATCAAAAAATTTTAAAAAAATATTAAAAAAAAAATTTTCTAAAGCTCTTCCCCCTCGCATGGAGCAGCGGCCACGTGTATGATCTTTTGTCCCGGTTGGTGGGGCAACCGGGACTAAAGGTTCGGGCTTTAGTCCCGATTGCCCCGTCCCGGTTGGGTGACCGGATGGGAAGTTTGACTGTAAGTATGATTTGAACTAAGATTAAGTATAATTAGTGTTAAAATGAGAGATGTGGGAGATTAACAAGTCAAATAATTCAAAGGTTTAAGAAAAAATTAAAAAAAAATCAAATTTTTTTAAAAAAAAATTAAAAAAAAACTTTTAGTCCTGGTTCGTATTACGAACCGGGACTAAAGCTCTTCCCCCTCGCATGGAGCAGCGGCCACGTGTATGACCTTTTGTCCCGGTTGGTGGGGCAACCGGGACTAAAGGTTCGAGCTTTAGTCCCGATTGCCCCGTCCCGGTTGGGCAACCGGGACTAATGCCCCTTACCAACCGGGACGCATGGCACCTTCTCCACTAGTGCACTACCGCTCCTCCTCCGTAGAGGCCTCAGCGGCGACCCGGGTGACTGTTGGGGATATACTTTCCGGGTATACCCACAGGACTCACTGACCAGGTTGGCCCACCAATGGGTTAGAGCTTTGCTTTACGGGCGGCCCAGTCAGAGAAAGAAGAGGAGCCACTTCCGGCTAGGACAAGGCCCAGAAGATTTACCGACTTAGGCCTATAGTATTACTTGTAGTCCAAGATGTATCTAGTTACCGATTCTGTAACGTAGCCGGATAAGTCTCTCCTGTAACCCTAGGTCCTGGTGACTATATAAACCGGCCCTATGGGAGCCTTTAGGGCACAACCAATATTACAACACCACAACATACTCGCACAAGTGAACCTCTCTTGTAATCTATTGTAACATCCGGCTCTCGCCGATATATTACTGGGTTGCTAGCAGGAGTAGGATCCAATCATCGCAGTCGGATCTGAACCTGGGTAAACTTGTGTTCACCATTCATGGAACATCCGACGGCTCACACCCCATCTTCTCAACGCCGTCAGGGCACCCTATGGCGTACTTGTCGACAATTCGACGACAGTTGGCGCCCACCATGGGGCGGGTGACTATCGGAGCTTCGTTCTAGGCGGAATCTGCGCGTGCACATGAAACATCGCATTGGTCGTGTGGTCTATGCCAGTTATGTCCCTCTCGTTCTTCTCAACGAGACTTGGATTCCGGCTAGCAAGCCCGTGACAACCTACGCGATCATGCCTATCGGCGAGATCGATATTTACCTCGGTTTCGTTGAACCCGCCCAACCCACCCTTGAGGTGATGACCATGGCGGAAGAAAAATCCAGATCTGCTCTATCCGCAGAGGCGGAAGAGTTCAAGATCCCGAAAAAACTTGAACCCACCCAGCCCGCTCCAGTAGTGGAAGAAGTGGTGGAAGAAAAATCCGGATCTGATCTCTCCGTTGAGATCGGATACACGGATGAGGAATATATCCGCTACGGATCTGACTATGTCAATGCCGGGGCAAAAAAGATGTTTACAGGGTATAAGATCAGGCCAAAGAGACTCCCCCGCTTCAACTACAAGCTGGAGGCAAAGATCAGGACGTTCCAGTCCCTCGAGACCACAAATAGGAAGCATTGCTTCATATACCACGTAAACTCTGGATCCAACTCTGTCAATGCTGGAGCCAGAAACGATTCAGTTCTCGACGCAATCGAAGAAAGCGCCGACTTACCTGGTTCCCCTCAAGAGTCAATAACGTCGTAGGAACTTCGAGACTTCGAGAAGTAGATGGAGGAGTATGAAGAATAATACGGCTCCAAACCAACGCAAGGTGAGCCGGAGACTCCTCCGAGTCTGTACGATAGCATGGATGAAAACTACACCTCGCAAGATGACATGGACACCGGAGATTCATCCGAGGTCCAAAAGCCAACTACTACGGAAAGTACCGACGGAAGTCTATCTCCCGGTACCAGACCAAAAGTCGTCTTTGCCACCGGTACGCACGTTAAGGCTACTGTGCGGTCAAAGAAGAAGTAGAAGAATAGAAATCCGACACCGACAGAGCCGTACGTCGAGGAAACCAATGAAGAAAAAGGTTATGAAGAGATCGAGATGGAGAATCAAGATGGAGATCCTTATTAAAACCACGCTGATGGACCCTCCCGTGAATAGACACGTTGTCACCAAGGGTCCACGTGAAATTTACGGAGATGCTCTCATGATACCAATCCCAACGGCTTCGGATCTTACTCCGGATGCGCTGGAGAAAAGGGCTGAGGACCTGGAAAAGCACCGCTTGTTTTTACTCAAAGAAGCCGCACGCATCGTCGAGCTTAAACAATAGTTAAACATCGATCTTGCCAAGTACTAGTCAGATTTCAAGCAACTACCAAACAAGACAAGAGGAGGTCCGGTTCTTGCTAATAGGAACCCGGATATCCATAGAGATCTATTCGATGGAAAATCTGGAGAGAAGATCTGAGTCTTCATCACGTCATTGGAGAACGCTGCAGCAGCTTGAGCCATCCTCGCCAATAATCTGTCTCCCGAGTAGGTCCGGCAATGCGTTGCGTTGCTGGACAAAGGATTGAAACAGCAGAAAATGGCCACGTCATTCGGTGGCAAGCTCGCCTCAAAGTCGGAATTTTGTCACACTGGCGCTGACCAGAGCGTTGACGAGAGACCCCGCAGGGATAGGTATCAACGCTGTTGAAAGAATATTTCATGATCCCTAGTGTTTTGTGTGTTAGATAACAATACCAAGGATTATTTAATGTGTGTTGAAGTGCTGCAGTCTTAACTTGAAAAGGAGCTTTAAAGTGATTTTGGGGGGCGGATAATGTAACATCCAAGCATTAGATATGAGAAATAAGCTAGACACAGATGTGTGCATTGAATTCATGCATAGAAAATCCGAATAATTTTTGTGCTTTTTAACAAAACTTATCAAAGTGATTGAAGCTTCTATCAACCTGATGGAATTGAAGTAGATCATCAAGCTGACTGCGATAAGTTTTAATACGACCTTTGCTAAAATCTCATTTTTGGGTAGAGATGATTTGATCTAAGGGTAGATCAAATATAATAAAATAAACCACATAACATCGGTTATATATTAAAATAGTATATATTACAACAACTCCTGAATCCTAAGTTAAGGATATAACTCAAGTAACAAGAATACAATAACTAGATCTGACCTATCATATTCTTATATTTCTACCATAAGTATCATGGTAATACTCAATCCTAACTCTTTAGTTGTATTGAGTTGAAAGGAAGTCAATTCAAGATCATTCACCATAAATCTTCCTTTCCATATCAATCCTTTGACTTCTCCAAACTTGCCTATTAAGTAAATACCGGACGAAATTCCTTTGTAGTCAATGGGTTTCTCATATGCACCCAATGTAATTCTCGAATGACTTGATAATCTAGGAAGTTCAATATCTACCTCTGGTGGAGCCATTGAGAGTCACTATCTCTTAGTGTATAAAGTGATCATATGTAATTGTGTGGCAAAGAACTTGAGAACATGTGAACAATGGAGGTTGAAGTTGTGTAGAAAAGTTTTATTCCAAGCACTAGTAGAAAACTGGTCTTTAGTCTAGAGCATTAGTCCCGGTTCTGCTACAAACCGGGACTAATGTCCTGGTCCTGATACGTCGGAAACGTATCTATAATTTTTGATGCTCCATGCTTGTTTAGTATCTACTTTGCTTTGCTTTGTCCACACTTTGAGGTATTTTTATATATTTTCTGGTACTAACCTATTAACAACTTGCCACAGTGCCAGTTGCCTGTTTTCTTCTGTTTTTGGTTCCAGAAAGGCAGAAAATCAATATTCTCGGAATTTGGACGGGACAAAAGCCAAAGTCAATATTTTACCGTGGGGAACACGAAGCCGGAGTACGATACAGAGGAGACACACTAGGGGGCCACACCCCCTGGCCACGCGAGTGGGCCGACCCCGTGACTGGGGGGTGCAGCCGCCCTGGTGCCCCCCTGCCTTGCCTCTTCGCCTATAAGAAGCCCCCGATGCAGAAACCCTAGGGACCCGATCAAAATTCCACGAAACCGTCTATAGCCGCCGCCACCATTGTCCCTAGATCGGGGGATCTGAAGCTCTTCCCGGCACCCTGCCAGAGGGGAGATCATCCCGGAGGCCTTCTTCTTCATCATGCCAGCCTCCGGTATGAAGCGTGAGTTGTTCCACCTTGGAATACGGGTCCATGTAGTAGCTAGATGGTTGTATCTCCTCCTTGTGCTTTCATGTCTAGATCTTGTGAGCTCTGTTCATGACGAAGATCTAATCTATTTGTAATCATGCATGTTGCGTGTGTGGGGATCCGATGGATATTGAGATTACTATGTCAGATTGATTAATGGTTTTGTCTATTTGATTCTATCATGTCTGTGTTGTTTGTGATCTTGCATGCTCTCCGTTGTTAGTAGCTATCTTGGCCAAGTAGTTGCTAGTGACTCCAAGAGGGGGTATTTATGTTCGATAGTGGGTTCATGCCTCTACTTAATCAAGGGAAGTGACATAAATCTCTATGGTTGTAGATGTGATGTTGCCACTAGGGAGAAAACAACGGTCTCTTGTTCATGGAACAAGTGGATTATTTACCTTACACACTTTGCTGTTGCTTGCAACTTAATACTAGAGGGGGTTCGGATGATAACCTGAAGGTGAACTTCTAGTCATAGATGCAGTTGGATGGCGGTCTATGTTTATTGTTGTATTGCCCAATCGAATCTCATAGGATCTTTTTGTCTAGTATTGCATTGTTATGCCTTGCTCAGTCCTGTAAATTGCCCTGCTGTAATTTGTTTACCCAGCATGCCATGTTTTTTTATCTAAGGAGAACACCTCTAGTGAACTATGGACACCGGTCCAATCTTTAACATTGATACATCTTCCATAGTTACTGTTTACTTGCTGCAAACCATCATCACCTTCCACACCATACAGTTAATCCTTTGTTACAGCAACCGGTGAGATTGACTACCTCACTGTTCGTTGGGGCAAAGTCTTGAGTTTGTGTTGTGCAGGTTTCCACGTTTCTTGCAACACCTTTGAGACGTTTCCTTCCTCCTACTGGTTCGATAACCTTATTTTCTTACTGAGGGAAGACTTGCTGCTGTGCTTCTTCACATCTTGCTCTTGGGGTTTACCTATGAATTTCTCCACGTGAACAAGGAGTCATCAAGAATTTTTCTGGCGCCGTTGCCAGGGAGGCTAAGGACGTCTTCACCAGGGGATTCGTCCTCAACCTTTCTCTTTACTTTGTTTTTAGTTTTCTTAGTTTCTTTTGCTTGGTTTTATTTGCCTCTTTTTATCAAAAACTCCAAAAAAATTAGTCTAGTTTGGTTTGCTTTCTCTTATCAAAAACACAAAAAAATTAGTTCCTACTCTAGTTGCCACCTTGCTCTAGCTCACCATGTTGTTCCCCAAGTTCGCCCTGAAGGACCTTTCGATAGGGAGTGGCTCTATAATTGGGAAAGAAAATATTGAAGAATTCTTCAATCATGTTAGCAAGCATGAGGATATTGAGGATAGATCTATAGCAGAACTTGCTCCTAATTATGAAATTGTTGCAGCTTCTTTAATTCATATGTTGGATCTAGGTTTGTTAGCCTTAACCTCATGATGAAAATCTTGCCACTAAAACTAAAATAAGAAAAGAATGTTAAAAAGAGAGAATTTATTCTTAAAACTTTACTCAAAGAGTTCCATGATGTTGCTAAAGAAGCCAAAAAGGTTTTTGAGCGTTTCAATATGCTAGGCTCATGTGTAGATGTTGTGGCTACTTTATATAAAACCAAGCCTAGAGAGGAATTTAAGATACCCATACCCTTTAAGCTTGTTGGGGTGCATGAAGCCTTTGAAAAGAATTTTGATTGGATTGTTCCTGAAAATCCTTTTGATGAAAGTAATAAACCAAACAGAGATGAGAAGGGATCCTCCAAAACTCATTTGGATGAGATACCTTTCATAGTTGAAGACTTTGCAAGTATTGATCTTAATTCCTCATTTGAAAATACTTGATTTCTTGCTTCTTGTGCCTAACTTAAAGGCATTAAAAAAGTACTTGTTGGGAGATAACCCAAGAGTTTTCTTGAGTATTGGAAGTTATTACTTCAGTAATAATATCTCCTTATCCTTTTTGTTTGCTTTTTGTGCCAAGAATGACCTTTAATGAGAGGAAAGTAAGATTTGGGGAGTTGCTGTCCCGAAACAGATTTTTGTCCTCCACCATAAAAATTCATGAGGAGTCTCTGTAAGTCGGATTGAGCTGAAAATTTATGAATAAATCCCCCAGTATGTTGGCTAACTTTCGTTAGTTCAACACCTTTTGATTTGAGCAACATAAGATGTTTTAAAAAAATCACTTTCTACCTGATGGTCTGTTTTAACAGATTTCTGCCATTATTTGCATTTGCTTCTTATTGATTCCTTTTTATGTTCTTTTTGGGGAAATTGAGCTTTTTGAAGGAGTTGCTACAGTAGCTTGTGTTTTTAGTGAAAAAAAATTCTATTCTAAAGCTAAACCCAAAGGTCTATTATCTTTTAAATACACTAATGTTGCTAATTAAGATTGTGTGAAGTTTCGTATGAAGGAAAAAATTCAGGTGTAGAGAGAGAATGATGTAATGAGATGAAGAATGGACAAAAGCTCAAGGATGCCACCCCGGTGTCACCCCAAGAAATATCCAATAGGTACAAGCGTCAAAGCTTGGGGATGCCCAAGGCATCCCCTTCTTCATCAATAAAAAGCTCAGGTCTTTCTAGACACTTTGTTTTTATTGTTTCACGCACTGTTGTGTTGTTCTTGGAGCGTCTTAGTTTTCGTTTGGTTTCCTTAGTTTGTTTAGTTTGCTTGAATAAAGTAGTTTGGACACCCGTTCTCGCTGTGTTGTTTCAAATAAGTTGATTGGTGTTGCAAATGAGTAGAAAGTTCCTGCTTGAAAGTGCAAGAGGAGCTTGCATTGACTGTGATTTAGACTTTAGCATGACATGCTAGGTGTTGTTTTGACCTTATGCTTAGTGATTATTGCTGTAGCATGAGTTGTTCCAAACAATTGGGATTGATTAGTGTGCCTTGAAAGAATCATGTGTTGTTTTAGCATACAAAAGCATAGTATTGTGGTATTCTCATTTGATGCTTTGTTTAGGTTGACTTGGCACATGCTCACACCATGTATGACTATGAACAAGTCACCATAGCCTCTATGATCATTTAGTACTTGACTTGTTGTACCACTCTATGCTTTGATTAGTAATGTTTTGTCGCTCTACATAATTATGGCCATTATTGCTCTCTTAGTTGGTTGCTCTCAGTCTTTTGCTAGCCTCCACTTGTATGAGTAAGCTCTACTCATGCTTCCAACTCCTAAGAAACCAAGTTAATTCCAAAGTGTCCACTATAAATTCCTATGCATGGTGTGTTACACCATTCCAAGTATATTCTTGTTTTCAGCTATCTTCCAATTAAAAAGTATTTTGTTATGTGAAAACTTAGTGATTAAAGCCCTCACAAACTTGATGGCACACTTTATATTCCTTGCCCCTAATAAACTTGAAGCATTGTGTCATCTATGTTGTATATGCTAGCACTTATACGTTGGAATTAGCAGAACCATGCTGTCATGGGGAACGTTTTCAATATTGCACTTGTACTTTGTACACAATTTATATCATGCTCTTTTGTCTATGGATGTCTCCGGTGTGAAATAAAGAGGGAGCTTGTAAGTCCATGGAGTTATGTATTTTTGTGTTAGAGAAACTCTTGGGACGCTAGCCTAAGCCATGCCTAATCATGGTGGAAACTTGCAGCATCACCATAATGAGCAATCTGTCAAGCATCCTCAATAAAAGTCTATACAAATAGTAAATAAAAAGATGGCTGAGATGCTCATTGTCTGCTTGCCTTGTCATTTTGGTTATGGGATATCTCCTATACCATGTGCAAGGGGTACCCCGTTGGCGGTTCTCTATGATACACATGTACTTACTATCACAAGAACTTATAGGTGACCAAAGTTGAATAGCATGCGGTGCGACCCTCGTATTCAAGGACATGAGATTGCCAACTTATACTTTGTTAAACATATACTCCATCTTTGTTCACTTTAACCTTAATCACTTCAAGATTTTGAGATTACTATGTTAGATTGATTAATGGTTTTGTCTATTTGATTCTATCATGTATGTGTTGTTTGTGATCTTGCATTCTCTCCATTCTTAGTAGCTATCTTGGCCAAGTAGTTGCTAGTGACTCCAAGAGGGGGTATTTATGCTCCATAGTGGGTTCATGCCTCTACTTAATCAAGGGAAGTGACAGAAATCTCTATGGTCATAGATGTGCTGTTGCCACTAGGGAGAAAACAACGGTCTCTTGTTCATGGAACAAGTGGATTGTTTACCTTACACACTTTGCTTAAAGTAGTTGTCTGTTGCTTGCAACTTAATACTGGAGGGGGTTCGAATGATAACCTGAAGGTGGACTTCTAGTCATAGATACAGTTGGATGGCGGTCTATGTATATTGTTGTATTGCCCAATCGAATCTCATAGGATCTTTTTGTCTCGTATTGCATTGTTATGCCTTGCTCAATCCTGTCAGTTGCCCTGCTGTAATTTGTTTATCCAGCATGTCATGTTTGTTTATCTAAGGAGAACACCTCTAGTGAACTATGGACCCCGGTCCAATCTTTACCATTGATACATCTTCCACTGTTACTGTTTACTTGCTGCAAACCATCATCACCTTCCACATCATACAATTAATCCTTTGTTACAGCAACCGGTGAGATTGACAACCTCACTGTTCGTTGGGGCAAAGTCTTGAGTTTGTGTTGTGCAGGTTTCCACGTTGCTTGCAACACCTTTGAGATGTTTCCTTCCTCCTACTGGTTCGATAGCCTTGGTTTTTACTGAGGGAAGACTTGCTACTGTGTTGCTTCACACCTTGCTCTTGGGTTTTACCGACGGAGTGCTCCATGTCAACAAGGAGTCATCAGGTCCCAACGGCTAGAAACGGCCGCAAGGAGCGGCCGACACTAGTCTCGGTTTGAAGGGGACCTTTAGTCCCGGTTCGTGTAAAAAACCATGACTAAAGGGTCTGGCCCTGGACAGGGCCTGCCATATGGATATTAGTCCCGGTTTGTTACATGAACTGGGACTAAAGATGGACTATTAGTCCTGGTTCCTGTAACAAACCGGGACTAATGTCCATACTATATCTTCTTCCTCCCTAGCCCGAGCCATTTCAAGCTCACATTGGCGTCCCCAAAGATTTCTTCTTCAAGATCGAGTTCATGCCATTTTTTCTCAAGATTTGCCAACATTTTTCGGCTTCACATCTATCTAAGGGTCTTAAAGGTTAGCAACTTCAGCCTTTTATCTTTCATTGCTAGTTTAACTCATTTCATCTCTAGAAATAGAGGGATTGTGGGTTTATTAGTTAGGTAGTAATTTTTGTAATTGTTAACATGAAATGTGAACTTGCATTAATTTGGATTCTATATATCTTGTATTAATGTAATTGAATCCACGCTAAATATCATTTTCAATGTGTGGATTCTGTCTATATATCTGGTTTGGCACATATAGTCCTCGAAATTCATTTGATTCATAGAAGCACAGAGATACATGAGTTCATCCTATCTATATATCTTGGTTTGTCACATAGTCTCGAAATTCATTTGATTCACAGATGCATCATGCCACCGTCCAAGTTGTGTATATATGTCTATATGCTCATGAGAGAAATGTGTACAGCATGTAGGTGTAGGAGTGTAGAATAATATGTATACGAAAACTTGTTTGAAGTGAAAACACAAAATGAAAAATAATTGAACACAAAAAAGAAAAAAGAAAACCCTAAAACCCCGGTATTTCCGCACCATGCCAACACAAGCAGCATGGCATAGACGAGCAGAGCCGCGAGGAGCACGGTAACGTATGCCAAGGCCTGTTTCCACATCCAGTAGGTGCCTACCGCGTACGCGCCTAGCAGGCCGGCGAGGTCTAGGGCCATGGCGGCCTGCATCGCCCTGAGTGGTGTGCCACGCAGAGTCAGCGTGCGATGTAGCAAGAGGACGATGAGGATGACAGAAGCCATGAATGACGTGGTGTTACAGAAGTAGAAGGCCTGGTACCGCGTCGCGTCGGTGCTAGCCAGGACCGGGTTGCCTGGACGATTTCCATGACGATATTCGGTCCAGGTGCTCCCTGGAGGGGTGATGCCTGCTTGGTATGTCATGTTGGTGGTGAGAACGCCAAGCAACAATAGGTACCTGCGCAACCATGACGTAGGCTTGGAGCACGTTACTCTGTATGCTGCTCTGACTATGCAGCCGCCGGTTCACCAAGTGGAGGATGACGGTGACGGAGACCATGAACTCCGCGGCGTTGCAGTAGAAGAACACCAGGTACCTACTCCGGTCGTGGCCTAGAAGGATTGTATCAGTGATGTGCCTTGAGCTGGAATTGTAGACGAAACCCACCTCCCAGAACTCGCCCGTCGAGGTAAGCCCCGTTTGGTAGGTGACGGCAGCGGCGAGGATGGCTAGCTGAAGCAACGAGTTGCGCTTCCTCTCTAGCTTCCTCTCTAGATGCAGCTGGATGAGGCTGTCCTCATCCTCCTCCTCTCCCTTGAATTGGCCATCATCGTCGTCGTCGTGGTCCAAGAGTCGCAACTTGTTGAGAATATTGTAGATCGTACCCTCCACCCAGGGCGTCAACTTGCGGGACCCCAGCAGGTCCAGGGTCATGAACGCCACCGCATTAGCGGCAGCCAAGGCGGAGACATAGATGGTGGTGGAGATGTCCCTTGAGCTCCCGCTGGCATATGCCCCCATGAGTCCAAATTGGCTCAGTATGATGGCCACTTGTAGCAACAGGCGACGCCTGACGACGACCGATCCCGAGAAAAACTGCTTGTTGATCTGGACGATGACGATCATGGCCAGGGATGCCACGAATGCCGTCGTATTGCTGTAGAAGAAGGCGTTGTACCTCCGTGGCTGTACAGCTAGGAGCCCCGGATGGCCCGGCGTGAGACCATGGTCGTCGTTGCCTCCTCCTTCGCGCCAGAAGCCGCCCGGTGGGTTGAGCCCTGCCTGGTACGTCACCGCTGCCGTGAGGGTTCCCAGCATTAGGAGAATGCCCGTGTTCGGATCCCTAATTGTGTGATCTGGCACAACATGATGTTCCCTGTCCATGTCCAGTAATGATACATATATGTGGATCGTTAGCTTATTAATTAGCTACACCTACCTACAAACACATTATGCATGCATGCAACAACTGTCGACTTACTCGAGGTTCCGTGATTCTTGCTCCACGCGCAATAAGAGGCGGCATGCTTGGGTGAGCCATTTCTTGGGTGTGTCCATGCAGAATAGCCCAATGTACAAGAGCACCGCACCGGCGACATTGAGCCGCACAGCCCTACAGCTGCCCACAGCGTAGGCGCCCATGAGGCCAAGCAGGTCCAGCAGCACACAAACCTGCAGCGCGTACGACCGGGCCATACGGCCGCTCAACTTCCTCTTGCTCACCAGCAGTGTGATGATGGCGAGGGAAGACACGAAGCACGTGGCGTTGCAGTAGGAGAAGGCACGGTAGCGTCGCGGGTCAGTAACCGCGAGCACCGGTCGCCGACAGATTGCCCCTCGGTGGAGAAATTCTCGAGCCAGGCCCCTCCCGACGGCACCATCCCCGCGGCGTACGTCAGAGGTGTCGCGAAGGTGGCCAGCAGCAATGGGAGCGTCCCACGTAGATGGACGGATCATGTCGCGGAAGCTCCCCGCGGCAAAGGCCCCCATGACTGCAAGCAGGTCGAGCAGCATGACGGACCGGAGCACGGCGAACCCAACGCGACTACCGGCTATGCGCTGGTCCAGTAGGATCATGACCGCCAGCAGCGATGACAGGAAGGCCGCGGCGTTGCAGTAGAAGACATCATAGCGGCTGTAGTGGGTGCTCGCGATCACCGGGTCGCCCACCATGTGGCCATCCACGTCGTCGATGTACATGCCGCCCGGTGGGTTGAGCCCGGCGACGTAGGTGACACTGACCACCAGCGTGGTCAGCGGGAGGAGGTACGCGCGCCATTTCCACACGAACCCAAACTCTTCCGACTCCATGGACACACAAGCACTTGGATAGGCTTCAATAATTCAATTCAATTCAATTCATTGACTATGCACCTGCAGACTGCAGTCCGTGACATATACTTACTACATCAAGCGTGGGATACCGTGCGTGTCCGGATGGCACCCGCCGGGTTTGGGTCCGGGTTTGCCCCCCCCCCATACCCACACCCGGCCCTCTTCCCCGCCCCCGCGACCCGGACCCGTACCCACCTTCGGGTCTGATATTTCCCCAAACCCGCGCCCCGGCCGGGTACGGGGACCCGACGGGTATACCCGACAGGAGGCGATGTAGAGGCCCCATGGCCACGGCGACGAACTTCTGGAGGCGAGCGGCGGCGCCGTGAGGTCGCCTGCCGGAGTTGGAGGAGGAGGGGGGTCGGGAGGGGCTCACGCCGCAGTTGGAGGGGGAGCGGGCTAAGCCGGCCGGAGCATGGAGAGGCGGGAGCGCACAGGCGGTGGGATCTGAGATTCGTTTACATGTCCTACGCATGTACATAGCTCGTTAATTCACTAGTAGAAAAAAGGCATCTAGTCCTGGTTGGGAATACGCTCTAGTCTTGGTTGGGAATACGCTCTAGCTCAATGGTTGTCATGTGAATGAACTCGCAAACGTCGTGTGCACATATATTAGGCCCCTGTTCCCGTCTCAAGCACTTTACAAGAATAGGATTCAACCAAATAATAATTAAACGTGATAATGGTATTGAAACTAGAATTAAAGTGATGCACGAACCTAACTAGTACTACTTACCGGGATTCGTCGAAAACGTAGCTCCTTTTTTCGTTCACCGATAATATCCCTAATAAATCGTTTCAAATATGTGCCTGACTAAAAGAGTTATTAATTACTTGATATCAGGAAATGAACGAAAGAGGCCAATATAGTGTGAAAAGGATTGAAATTACCTCTGGAGCATTAAAACCAAGGAAACTGCTAGGCGTCCCCCGGACGCTTCCATCGTCCTGCTTCCCGTGCTGACACGTGTCCATTTGCTGCAAAACATCCCGTGTTTGCTGCGTATGTCCCCGCTTTTGCTTCCGAAGCAAAAAAAAAGGTTCGTTTTAGGAATAAAACGTCTCGCCAGAGACCTCACCGGAGACCTCGCCGGAGACCATGCAGCAAAAAAATTGTGCTAATGCAGCAAAACCGTCTTCGCCGGAGACATCGTCGGAAACAACTCGTTGATGACCCTCGCCGGAGACCATGCAGCAAAAAAAGTTTCGGACGAAGTCGGTTTTTCTGCATTAGCACAATTTTTTTGCTGCATGATCTCCGACGAGACGTTCTATTTTTAAAACGAACCGTTTTTTTTTTTTGCTTCGGAAGCAAAAACGGGGACATATGTAGCAAAAACGGACCGCTTTGCAGCAAAAATGAAAATTGGGACGATTTTGGGGGAGGAGGACGATGGGAACCCCCAATCGTCCGGGGGATCCATATCATTTCCCTAAAACCAAGCTACTGTAGTTCTCAGGGGATTTATGTAATGAGTCCATGATATCAACTTTTTCAGCATCACTTGAATGATTAGCAGAATTCAGTAAAAGCTGCGGACATTTATATATGCAGGAATGTATAATTCATCAATTACACTTAACATAAAGTTAGCAAAATAGAATTTGTACAAGACAATAACACTCGCTTGAACTTGTAAGAAAATGGTATTTCTGTTCTGGAATTTTGTTCCTTTAAAAACATTAGCAATTTAGCCTTCGTGTCCTTGGCGTGGTCTCGTAACGTAACGAAATTAACGATCTGGACACCCATGGGCGGCGAAGCATCGCTGTTTCGGTGGGAGAAGAAGAGTACGGCCATGTCGGGCGGGTGGAACCGGACCAATTGGTAGTGGGCATGGTGCAGGCTGCAGCCTGTGCGCTTGAGAATGGTGGAGATGTGCAGGGTGACACCGCGCAAGCAATAGAAGATGTGGATTCAGGTCGTCTTGCGCAGACTAAGAGCAACTCTAATAGATCCTGTAAATGGGCCAGAACTTTGAAATTCCAGCGAGGGCCGGCCAGTCAAATACTTCCTCTGTTTCAAAATATAATGTTTCAAAATATAAGATGTTTTAGGTTTGTAAAGAAAATGAATCTAGACTTCTTTTAGTGTGTAGATTCATCCCAAATTTGAGTGAACCTACATACTAAAACAAGTCTAGATTCATTTTTTTCACAAACCTAAAACATCTTATATTTTGAAACGGAGCTGTGGTCGGTACAAGTATCGACCGAAGAGGAGGACACGGGTCAAAATCCTTATTTTCCACCGTAGTGAACTTAGCTCCGCCGCTCCACCGCCGCCCACACCAAAAACTCCGGCGAGAAATTAGTAGCGAGTGAGAGGTAGATTGGTGTGATGTTTAGCGGGCGCGTGCTATTTGGTTGGCAGCGGCCGTAGAGGAGGTGGAGATCGTCCGCTGCGACGGTGCGACAACCTCTCCAACGAGCACTACTAGGAAAAAGGCTGTTCGTGGCGCACCTGTAAACATCATCTATGGCGCGCTAGGGGTGCGCCACGGGCCTTGCGCTACGGCTATCTCCTAGCCGTGGCGCACTGCCTGGTGTGCCACGGTTATGTCGAGATAGGCGTAGCGCACCTGCTAGTGCGCCACGGATATGTGGGCAGGTGCGCTACGCGTAGGATCTTCTGTGGCGCACTGGGAGCTTCTGAGGTGCGCTTTAGACGTAGTGCGCCACAAAAGCTAGGTCATGTGCGCCACAGGTGTTTTTTTTGTTTTTTTTAATTTCCGAGCCAGATTATATACAATATTACAGGCAGATATACACACACAGATACAAGATATACAATTATATATATAAATACATAATTAAAAAAATTGAAACAAATACATATAGATAAGTCTTATACATGAATACATAGTATAAGTTACATTGTTTCGATCAAGTTACAAAGTAGTTGGTGACATGCGAATACATGTGTCGATCGAACAAGTTAAAGCTCGGAAGCTCGCCTAGACATCTAAACTAGCTAGACACAAACGCGGGATAAACAACCAAAGAAGATAAGCATGATCACCGCCGCGACGAAGGTGTAGGTCTTCATCCGGTTCCTTGTCCTAACTCCCGCTAGATAGCACGTGTATCTAGCTTCCGCCTCCTCCATAGTGTTGTACCCTTTGTAGCTATTGTCGCTGAAACGGTGCACCTGTCTCCGGCAGTCTTCCCAATCACCGTAGACTCCGGGAACCCGTCCCTTTTACATGACGTACCACGTCATCTATAAGTTGACAATAATAATTAACCGATGATTGAAAAAAAACATATATAATTAAAATTTTATATGAAGATACACTTATAGAAAGTACTCCTAAATCAAAAAGACCAAACTCAAAAAGCATGCCTCATATATAACTAGGTTGTTCGACACAGGAATATGCTACGATGGAACTGTTCGCCAAGTAGGATGCACAACACCTGGACCTGTGCATAGCACAAGGCGGACAATCCCATCGCAGCACATTCACATATATATTGTGCCAAGACATTTCAATCATCGGTATTATTCTCGAAAAAGACCAAAGTAACACGAAAAGAATGCCTCATATATATACATAGGTCGTTGGACACAGGAATATGCTACGATGGAACCGTAAGCCAAGTAGGATGCACAACATCTAGACTTGTGCATAACACAAGGCTTACAGTCCCGTCGTAGCACATTCACATATATATTGTGCCACGACATTTCAATCATCGGCATTATTTTCGAAAAAGACCAAAGTAACTCGAAAAGAATGCCTCATATATAACTATCTAGGTCGTTGGACACAGGAATATGCTACGACGGAACGGTTAGCCAAGTAGGATGCACAATTCCTGGACTTGTGCATATCACAAGGCTAACTATCTCGTCGTAGCACATTCACATATATATTGTGCCACGACATTTCAATCATCGGCATTATTCTCGAAAAAGACAAAAATAACTCGAAAAGAATGCCTCATATATATACATAGGTCGTTGGACACAGGAATATGCTACGATAGAACCGTGAGCCAAGTAGGATGCACAAGACCTGGACTTGTGCATATCACAAGGCTCACAATCCCATCGTAGCACATTCACATATATAGTGTGCCACAACATTTCAATCATCGGCATTATTCTTGAAAAAAGAGTAAGGAAAAAAAGAAGGACCAAAGAGTAAGCAAAAAAACCAAGCATTGATTGATATATAATAATAATAAGCAGAAGAAGTAAGCGATGATTCATAAACCTAATAAGATAAGTATAGTAGCATGTACACTTGTCCACACACACACAAAGGTCATCTATAGTGTGTAACTATAACTAGGCCAACATCAAGCCTTCTGGCTCGGCTTAGGGAATGGGAGGACACCTTGTCTCGTCATGAACTTCCTATAGTCACCCTGCATCTCTAGGCGATCTTCTATGTCACGGTTATTCGGGATATTTCCTCCGTAGAAGATCCCCCCGGAAGTCATGACATCACGAAAGATGATTGCCCCAAACTGCTGCTGGATGCGATACATCTCTTGTCTAATATCTGAATCAGTGATCTTGGCCTTTGCTTCGGCCCACTGTTTGAGATGATCTGGCAGCATATAATTCTGCTGGTCAAGTAGGAACGCCCTCATGTGATGGAGTGTGTAGTAGGTGTGGCATCCCGCAAAACCACTACTAGAAAATCGCGGTGTTTTTGTGTTGCGCATCATCATGACTGCATGCTCATGTCATCATGCCACCTTGCATTTGAGCATCGTCATGTCATCATGCATTTGTTTTTCTAAAACTATTTTCTAAAAGCCTGGTTTTGTTTTCTAAATGCCCCGTTATTATTTCAACCCAAAACCCAGGTCTCCGGATTATTTTGTTTCGTCTACCAATGGATTTCAAAAGTCCCATTCTAAATAATAAAATATTTTAAATTATTTTTGGGAGGCAGCCAGCCGGGCCCGAAAGCCTAGCCGGCCACCTCCAGATAAAAATCCTATCTAAACCAGCCTACCTAAACCCTTTTCCTACCCCAACCTAATCTGCCCAGCCCCCTCCACCTCACCCCCTCCAATCACATGTCGCCACCTCATCTCTCCTTCCTCCATCCACCAACCACCATCTGCCACCTCTCCACCCGGCCCCCTCCTGGCCGACCTGGCCCCAACCTGATCCCCACCGACGCGCCCGCAACCCTCGTTCCTCTCTCTCCCTTCCACCCCGGTCCCACCGACCCCACATCCCGATCGGCCCGTCCACCAACCGCCCATCCCCAACCTCCCGCTCACGCTCTCCCCACGATCCCCACCGACCCCGCCTCCTCCTGGCGCCCGCCGCCGCCGTCTCTCCTTCCCTCGTCCCTGCTCCCTCTTTTCCCCGCCGCCAACCACCGCGAGCCCCCGTCTCTCTTGCGTCTCGCGAATCGCCGCCACCTCGCGGCCCTGCTCTCTCCCCGAGCCCTGTGCCACGCCTCCTGATGCATCGGCTCCCCGCGGTCCGGCGACCCTTGCCTTCTCTGCACCCCGCGCGGCCTCTCCCTGCCTTCGGCCAGTATCCGTCGACCGCGCCCGCCCGCGCCTCCGTGCCTCCCTCCGTCAGGCCGTCGCCCTAGAGTCTCTGGCCCCATCGAGTTCTCTGCTGCTGCGGCCCTCCTCCTCGTGTCCCTAGCCGCCGCGCCCGGCCACGCCAGCACGCCGCCTCTCTGTTCCGCCCTTCCCCGCTGCCTCTCATCGTCGGTCTCGCCTCGTTGCTCCTGTCGCCGTCTTCCCGAGCAGCGCCGACCCTGTCTCCATCTTCGTCGCCCCTGTTCCCTGCTTCCCCGGCCCGAGCTCGGGTGCCTAAGGCCGCTGCGACCACATCGTCGCCTGCAAGAACCGTTTCTGCTTCACATGTGAGGCTCGTCTCAGGTGTTCCGTCTGTAGCCATCGCGTGCATGTCCAGCTTGTGTGTTTTGGAGATGCTGACGCCAACTACTGTTCGAGTTGTGTGAAACCTGTTGAACCAGGCACCCCTTTGGGTGGCGTGTTAATCACCAACATGTCCATTTACGACATGATCTGCTGACAAACGCATCGTCCGAACCCTGATTCAGCCAAGCTCTTCATCTCCGATGTCAGCACCTAGTGCAACCAAGCCAAGTTATCATGTCGCAAGATCTTTCGGAGGCGATGATAATCGGAGCACCAAGTACTCCTTCCCGAATGCCAAGTTCGCCGAGAACCCGGATGCCAAGGTCGCCTACATGGAACGACAAGCACTTCGCCCCGGATGCCGAGACCGACTCGATGGCGCGGACCCGACAAGATCTTCGCGACGACAAGATCGGCACCGAGCAGGGCGGATCCGATGTGCCCCCGACGCCAACCAAGTTCTTCTCGGATGCGACAAGATCTACTTCCGTTATCCGAGACCGATCCCGTCGAACCCTGAACCCTGAGACCGAACCCCGAACCCCCGGAACCAAGATCTTCCGAACCCAGATGTGTGAACCTTTTCCTGAGCCCCTATTTTATAAATGCTATACATAAAAATGGTTGCATATTAAATTTTTCATGCATGCATAGTTTGGGGGCATTATGTCGATTCACCTAATAAATAAATATGGGATCCATATGCGGGCAAATCTAGTCTTATATTGGTCCCATTTAAATTTGTGCATCGAACCGGTGATATATTTTGCCATGTTAAGACAACATTTAAATTCCGGGGTATCTAAATAACTTGAACCACTTAATATTTGTCGGGACCCCGGTTTCGCTTAATTTTGCCTAATTGCATCGCATCTTTGCCATGACATTCATCATACATGCATCATGCCTGATCTTCTGCCATAGTATTAAATAGTGCATCCGGTGTTTATTCTAGTGTTTTGCGTCTTCGCGGATAAGGCCGGTGAGTTGATGTGAGCTTCGCCCCGATCTTCGGATGAACCTTCGACAATGTTTTCAGGCGAGCGTCTCCCCCTTTCTACCTATCTTACTTTTATAGTATTTATTCCTTCCTGTTGATCTATTGCTATCTGTGTTGCGATGCTCTAGTTTTCGTGCCCGTGATATCCCTTGCAGCCTTATATTGCCTTGGACACATCCTATTACCTGTTGATTTGGTAGATAGTTGGACTTGCGCGTCGTAGTCGCTTGCTCAAGTGTCGTTGTGTGTCGTCAAGTACCACAGTTGTTGGAGTATTGCCGCATGTTTAATGTTGGAGATGATCGTGGTTTTAATTACTGTTTAATAACTAAAATTGAAGTAGGGAAATGCAGAGGCACAGGTGGGCAATAGATGTTATTTGGTTGTTAACCGTCCACTTGTGTCCCGTAGGACCCCGAGTTCTTGACACCTGTTCCGAGATCGAGCGCGCTAACCACAGGTGGGGAGATATGGGCCCCCCATCGATTAGTACCTGATTTCAAAGTATTGTACTGGGGGCCACAAACTAGTTTGAGGTTTTATTTACTATCCTGTACTTATGCCATGCTTTACCGCTTTATTTAAATTGTGCGATGGATAGCACACTGTACTGTTTAGGTAAGCGGAGTGTTTTCGCGGTATCGACAAGCCCAGTCACACTTTCGGGTTCCAAGTCGTTTACAGCCATTTACGCAAACGCTAAGTCCGTCTCGGAGACCGGCCGACTTCGTTGCGGGTTCGACTTAGTGGGGTGGCCCCCATGTACTTGCTTTGGGTCTGAGAACGTCATGACTTAGGCCCCGCCGACATACCGATGGGTGTATGTTAACTGATCTGGCAAAAAGGGTCGAAGTGCTTGTGGATACTTTGGTGCACCCCTGCAGGGTTAAATCTTTTCGAAAAGCCGTGTCCGCGGTTATGGACGACTTGGAGCACAGTTCTCGATCATAGACAACTATAACTAAAGTTTACTGTTATAAATTGACTTGTATCCGATATGACTAGTAATCAGCTCCACCACAACGGAATGGCTAAATAAAAGTACCAACAACTGCTGGGTTTTGGGGATATCTCATGCTAATTGTATCTGTCTAGTAAGTGTTGCAACTCCAATGTAATGGTTAACTAAAACTGCCTACTGCTTATTATATCAGGATGACTATCTATACCTGACTAATAATTGCTGCAACGATAACTGAATAAATAAAACTGCCAACTGTGTGAGTTCCTCGGTTGACTTCCTCGTCTGGTGCTCGAGGGGGAAACACCAGGATGGGTTTTGTTTGGTGGTAGTATCATGTTGGTTCCGAATAGGTATTTCTTATCCCTCTCTGATAGCCGACAGTTATATCGAGTCTCTCTAGGTTGTTTAGTGCATGCTGCGCTGCCGCTTCAGTCCACCATACCTATGTAGGCGAGGACCGCCGAATTCTAGCCTCGCCGTGTACTGGCCTCAGTACTGACCGCTCTCTCTTTTTCCTTTGCCTTTGTCGGCACCCCTTTTGTTTAAGCAGGTTTTGAGATCGATGTCGTTAGCAGGGTTACCCTTCCGGCTTGGCCTGGGCAGGGTTATGGACGCCATTGGTTATTCTTCAGGGCTCTTAGCTCAATTTGCATCTTATCCGTACTCGGACGCTGAATCGTTTTCAAGGTGATTTGGATCTTTGTACTATATATCTGTATTCTTGACTCTTTGAGTCGCTGTTGTATATATTTCTGTTCTGTGGGTCCCATCGAGGACTGTTGTGTAATGTTATTACTTTGTTTTCCACCCGCACGAAAGTGCCTGGTGGGCACCTTTGAATCGTTTCTATGCGGGTTTGGCGGGAATCGCTGAAACTTGCATAGGGCCGATTCGGAGGGTGTTACAGAGTGGTATCAGAGCCCAGCAGTTGCGATACCCCACAAGTCCAGCCTGTAGGATAACCTAGCTAACGGCCGAAGTAGAGTGTCAAAACTATTTTTGAAAAATCGATTGGATAGTTCTGATTAGGTCTGATTTTAGTCCTTACCCCTCTGCTGCTCTCCTGTCACCTCTGCGTGTTTTGAATCCGCTCTCTTCTCTCTCTTCGAGTCCAGGATTTCTCGTGGTTGGGTTCCGTTGTACCTTCAGGGTTTCGCTTCCTCCATTGATAACGGTGTTCTACCATCCGGTGTTCATGCTATCTGAGGAATCCGTCTTCTGTGATACCATTCTTTGTTCCTTGTTTGTGCCTTCCGGTGTTTTCCGAGGCGATGACATCATCTACGCTAGATCCGATGCAGAGTCTGCATCACTCCTTTGTTTCTGAACCTCGATTGTCGAGATCTTCAGTCTGATTTCGAGAATGGTTGCACGCTTTTCTACTGATTGTGCAGAGTAATAGTTTGGGTGCGTGATGGATTGGCCCCCATGCCGACTACTCATTCTATTCGCTTGTGTACATTGAAGTGGATGAGAATGCATCGGTTCTCTCTTTCTATCGAAGTTAGAGGTGGATTGATTGATTGATACCTCTACCTTCTCCTTTGTTTCCCGGAGTGTTCTCTCGACGATCACGGATAACGACCTCTTGTTAGTGGTGTCGCGAGGATCTACACGATGCGAGAAGATTCAGATCGCCGCCCTTCTTCCCGGTACCATGAGGCGGATCTCGAGGGCGAGATCCATTGTTAGTGGTGTCGAATTGTGGCATCCCGCAAAACCACTACTAGAAAATCGCGGTGTTTTTGTGTTGCGCATCATCATGACTGCATGCTCATGTCATCATGCCACCTTGCATTTGAGCATTGTCATGTCATCATGCATTTGTTTTTCTAAAACTATTTTCTAAAAGCCTGGTTTTGTTTTCTAAATGCCCCGTTATTATTTCAACCCAAAACCCGGGTCTCCGGATTATTTTGTTTCGTCTACCAATGGATTTCAAAAGTCCCGTTCTGAATAATAAAATATTTTAAATTATTTTTGGGAGGCAGCCAGCCGGGCCCGAAAGCCTAGCCGGCCACCTCCAGATAAAAATCCTATCTAGACCAGCCTACCTAAACCCTTTTCCTACCCCAACCTAATCTACCCATTCCCCTCCACCTCACCCCCTCCAATCACATGTCGCCACCTCACCTCTCCTTCCTCCATCCACCAACCACCATCTGCAACCTCTCCACCCGGCCCCCTCCTGGCCGACCTGGCCCCAACCTAATCCCCACCGACGCGCCCGCAACCCTCGTTCCTCTCTCTCCCTTCCACCCTGGTCCCACCGACCCCACATCCCGATCGGCTCGTCCACCAACCGCCCATCCCCAACCTCCCGCTCACGCTCTCCCCACGATCCCCACCGACCCCGCCTCCTCCTGGCGCCCGCCGCCGCCGTCTCTCCTTCCCCCGTCCCTGCTCCCTCTTTTCCCCGCCGCCAACCACCGCGAGCCCCCGTCTCTCTTGCGTCTCGCGAATCGCCGCCGCCTCGCGGCCCTGCTCTCTCCCCGAGCCCTGTGCCACGCCTCCCGATGCATCGGCTCCCCGCGGTCCGGCGACCCTTGCCTTCTCTGCACCCCGCGCGGCCTCTCCCTGCCTTCGGCCAGTAGCCCTCGATCGCGCCCGCCCGCGCCTCCGTGCCTCCCTCCGTCAGGCTGTCGCCCTAGAGTCTCTGGCCCCATCGAGTTCTCTGCTGCTGTGGCCCTCCTCCTCGTGTCCCTAGCCGCCGCGCCCGGCCGCGCCAGCACGCCGCCTCTCTGTTCCGCCCTTCCCCGCCGCCTCTCATCGTCGGTCTCGCCTCGTTGCTCCTGTCGCCGTCTTCCCGAGCAGCGCCGACCCTGTCTCCATCTTCGTCGCCCATGTTCCCTGCTTCCCCGGCCCGAGCTCGGGTGCCTAAAGCCGCTGCGACCACATCGTCGCCTGCAAGAACCGTTTCTGCTTCACATGTGAGGCTCGTCTCAGGTGTTCCGTCTGTAGCCATCGCGTGCATGTCCAGCTTGTGTGTTTTGGAGATGCCGACGCCAACTACTGTTCGAGTTGTGTGAAACCTGTTGAACCAGGCACCCCTTTGGGTGGCGTGTTAATCACCAACATGTCCATCTACGACATGATCTGCTGACAAACGCATCATCCGAACCCAGATTCAGCCAAGCTCTTCATCTCCGATGTCAGCACCTAGTGCAACCAAGCCAAGTTATCATGTCACAAGATCTTTCGGAGGCGATGATAATCGGAGCACCAAGTACTCCTTCCTGGACGCCAAGTTCGCCGAGAACCCGGATGCCAAGGTCGCCTACATGGAACGACAAGCACTTCGCCCCGGATGCCGAGACCGACTCGATGGCGCGGACCCGACAAGATCTTTGCGACGACAAGATCGGCACCGACCAGGGCGGATCCGATGTGCCCCCGACGCCAACCAAGTTCTTCTCAGATGCGACAAGATCTACTTCCGTTATCCGAGACCGATCCCGTCGAACCCTGAACCCTGAGACCGAACCCCGAACCCCCGGAACCAAGATCTTCCGAACCCAGATGTGTGAACCTTTTCCCGAGCCCCTATTTTATAAATGCTATACATAAAACTGGTTGCATATTAAATTGTTCATGCATGCATACTTGTCTGTGGTTTGGGGGCATTATGTCGATTCACCTAATAAATAAATATGGGATCCATATGCGGGCAAATCTAGTCTTATATTGGTCCCATTTAAATTTGTGCATCGAACCGGTGATATATTTTGCCATGTTAAGACAACATTTAAATTGCGGGGTATCTAAATAACTTGAACCACTTAATATTTTTCGGGACCCCGGTTTCGCTTAATTTTTCCTAATTGCATCGCATCTTTGCCATGACATACATCATACATGCAGCATGCCCGATCTTCTGCCGTAGTATTAAATAGTGCATCCGGTGTTTATTCTAGTGTTTTGCGTCTTCGCGGATAAGGCCGTTGAGTTGATGTGAGCTTCGCCTTGATCTTCGGATGAACCTTCGACAATGTTTTCAGGCGAGCATCTCCCCCCTTTCTACCTATCTTACTTTTATAGTATTTATTCCTTCCTGTTGATCTATTGCTATCTGTGTTGCGATGCTCTAGTTTTCGTGCCCGTGATATCCCTTGCAGCCTTATATTGCCTTGGACACATCCTATTACCTGTTGATTTGGTAGATAGTTGGACTTGCGCGTCGTAGTCGCTTGCTCAAGTGCTGTTGTGTGTCGTCAAGTACCACATTTGTTGGAGTATTGCCGCATGTTTAATGTTGGAGATGATCATGGTTTTAATTACTGTTTAATAACTAAAATTGAAGTAGGTAAATGCAGAGGCACAGGTGGGCAATAGATGTTATTTGGTTGTTAACCGTCCACTTGTGTCCCGTAGGACCCCGAGTTCTTGACACCTGTTCCGAGATCGAGCGCGCTAACCACAGGTGGGGAGATATGGGCCCCCCATCGATTAGTACCTGATTTCAAAGTATTGTACTGGGGGCCACAAACTAGTTTGAGGTTTTATTTACTATCCTGTACTTATGCCATGCTTTACCGCTTTATTTAAATTGTGCGATGGATAGCACACTGTACTATTTAGGTAAGCGGAGTGTTTTCGCGGTATCGACAAGCCCAGTCACACTTTCGGGTTCCCAGTCGTTTACAGCCATTGACGCAAAACCTAAGTCCGTCTCGGAGACCGGCCGACTTCGTTGCGGGTTCGACTTAGTGGGGTGGCCCCCATGTACTTGCTTTGGGTCTGAGAACATCATGACTTAGGCCCCGCCGACATACCGATGGGTGTATGTTAACTGATCTGGCAAAAAGGGTCGAAGTGCTTGTGGATACTTTGGTGCACCCCTGCAGGGTTAAATCTTTTCGAAAAGCCGTGTGCGCGGTTATGGACGACTTGGAGCACAGTTCTCGATCATAGACAACTATAACTAAAGTTTACTGTTATAAATTGACTTGTATCCGATATGACTAGTAATCAGCTCCACCACAACGAAATGGCTAAATAAAAGTACCAACAACTGCTGGGTTTTGGGGATATCTCATGCTAATTGTATCTGTCTAGTAAGTGTTGCAACTCCAATGGAATGGTTAACTAAAACTGCCTACTGCTTATTATATCAGGATGACTATCTATACCTGACTAGTAATTGCTGCAACGATAACTGAATAAATAAAACTGCCAACTGTGTGAGTTCCTCGGTTGACTTCCTCGTCTGGTGCTCGAGGGGGAAACACCAGGATGGGTTTTGTTTGGTGGTAGTATCACGTTGGTTCCGAATAGGTATTTCTTATCCCTCTCTGATAGCCGACAGTTATATCGAGTCTCTCTAGGTTGTTTAGTGCATGCTGCGCTGCCGCTTCAGTCCACCATACCTATGTAGGCGAGGACCGCCGAATTCTAGCCTCGCCGTGTACGGGCCTCAGTACTGACCGCTCTCTCTTTTTCCTTTGCCTTTGTCGGCACCCCTTTTGTTTAAGCAGGTTTTGAGATCGACGTCGTTAGCAGGGTTACCCTTCCGGCTTGGCCTGGGCAGGGTTATGGACGCCATTGGTTATTCTTCAGGGCTCTTAGCTCAATTTGCATCTTGTCCGTACTCGGACGCTGAATCGTTTTCAAGGTGATTTGGATCTTTGTACTGTATATCTGTATTCTTGACTCTTTGAGTCGCTGTTGTATATATTTCTGTTCTGTGGGTCCCATCGAGGACTGTTGTGTAATGTTATTACTTCGTTTTCCACCCGCACGAAAGTGCCTGGTGGGCACCTTTGAATCGTTTCTATGCGGGTTTGGCGGGAATCGCTGAAACTTGCATAGGGCCGATTCTGAGGGTGTTACAGTAGGCTTCCTTCTTACTGTTTTCCGGCTGCTTCACGCAGGCGAACTCCGTTACGTGGTTGAAGACGTGCCTGCCGAACTTGACCTTCGTACGCACGAAGGTGGTGCCTTCCGTCGAGGCAAAGCCAGTGAGAGCATCATCCAGAAATCCTTGATCTTGTCGTAGTTTTTCTTCTTTTCTAGACTCCCCGAGTCGAAATACGTGGCGTGGGAATGCTTCGGCGATAAGGAGATGAGCGTGCAGTGTTCATCTCTGCGGAAAAAAATCAAATGGAATGTGTTGGAAAAAGAATGATGATAATCTAATAAATCCAATCGACGGTGGCGAGTGAATAACGACTTACTCGGGAAAGTAAGGCACGAGAATGTATTCCTTTGTCTTGTTCGCCACGAGGATTCTTTTTAGTTATGAGGCCACGATACGTCGTTCGGCGGGGGAACCCAAGCAGCCGTCACGCATGTAGTATGGGTCCACTATAGCGATACCCGGTGTGTTCTCTCTAATGATCTGCATGGCCAGGCTGAGAGAAAACTAACGGACCATGGTATAGTGCAGCGGGTATAGGTGGAACATATTGAAGATGTCGTCGAACTGCAGGAAGAACATATCCGCAGGGGCATTGTCGACGAAGCCCAAGCCTGGTGGCACCTTAACCACGAATACCGGGTGCGAGGGATCTTTCTCCGATAGAAGGCGTCTCTCTATCGTCAGCACGCCGTCATGCACACTCTGCAGTTCCGAACTGGTGAGCTTCCGCAAATTCGTAGGTAGCATGGGCTCACCCGCCACATGAATCCTCAACATAATACCCTCGGGTCTTGGTGGCCCATCTCGAAACCTGATCGGATTCGCAGTTGTTGACGCCACCGGCTGGCTCGAGCTGCTAGATTTTCTTTTCCTACCCTTTTTTCCTTTTGGAGAGTGGGCAGGCACCGCAATCTGAGCACCGGCCACCCTATGTAGTGTGTCAGGGCTTAGAATAAAGGGCCGGTTGGTTGTATCAGCTGGTGGCTCTGTAAGGCGCAAGCTAGAGGCGTCTCCTGAGAACCAAACTAGGTCTTCGTTGCTAAACTGAGTGTTGAAGAAGTGATCATTCCAGTCTTCGTCGTCCTCGGCCGGATCCTGCGCCATGTGCATATCATCAACATGATCATCCGACCCACCGCGTGGAGGTGACGGCGAGGGCGGTAAGGGGGCCTTGCCACCGCTTGTCGCTGGAACGACAGGCGGTGCTGTTGTTTGTGGTGTGATGGACCCCGCTGTCCCCAAACGGATCATGCTCTTTGGCCATAGCAAGAATAAGCCGAAGCAAGTTCTGAGGACAGACGGATCTTCTTCATCCGCTCCTGGGGTTGAATGGGAGGTTCCAGGTCGTCACAGCCCCTTAGCACCCGACTAATTTTAACCCTGTGCACGCTATCTGGCATCGGCCTTAAGTGGAACGTGCGCTGCAAGGGTTGAACGATGGTACCCTTGGCAACATCCCTCAGCTCGTTGTTCATGTACCATAAGAGAGTGCAAGGAACATCCGTCTGCGGAAAACATGTACGGCGTCGTCAGAGATGCCATAAGAGTAATAGATGGCGTGAAAGGCGGTAAAGCAATTTGTTTACCGTGATGGCGTCGAGATCGGCTAATGTCGACGCACCGCATACGGCGACGGGCGTGCAAGAGACGGAAGGGCTGATTGATGGCGCGGTGCTGGCCGCCGGTGTATTCTCCCTACCGACGGGTGCTTGGAGCTCCGGTGCCGCTGCGACGATGGCAGGGGGCACCAACATGTACTCCGGCGCCCGCGGTGATGGCAGGGGGAGTCACCAACACTTGCAGCACTGAGGTGCTAGCGGGCGCAGTCACGAACACATAGTTCGCCTGATTCGTCGGCACCGCGTTGTTCGAGTGGCTGCTGACCATGCTTGGAATCGGGTACGGCCCTACTCGACCACCCTCACTCCAGTTCGCTATTGACTCCACCAAGGTAGGCAGGAAGGACGTGAGGGTGATTGCCAGGTTGTCTTGGACGATCTGCGGGATCCGCGCCACTTGTTCCTTCAGTTCTTGAACCTCGCGATTTTCCTCCTCGCTCCTTCCCGACGGCGCCACATGCGTCCTCGGCGGTGGACCAAAATGATCCACGCAATTCTTACCCCCGAGGCCGGCCAGACGGCCAGCCGAAAACGGCCAGACGGCCAGCCGACAACGGCTTTTCGTAACCGGCTCTATTTTCTTGGCCCGGTTCATCGCCCTGTTAAAAGGGTTATCCCACCGGGTGGCCGCCGTCGACCCCTGGGATGAGGAACCCTGGGATCCATGACTAGCAACAATTTCCTCCTCCTGCAGAAGAAGTAACAGTGAATCGTTTAGATCATCGATTAGATTGCAATCGAGTTGAACCACGGTAATTAGATTATACTTACCAAAATTTCCTCGAATTCCTTCAGCGCAGGATCCGCGGTGAGTTGTTTGGTTTTTGGGTCCACATGGTAATGGGCCCTGATGAAGTTTCGAACCTGCCCGGGTTCGAATTTCGCAAAGGGGTTTTCTATCCCCTTGGATCTATACTCTTCGTCCTCCTTATTCCATTTGGCATGCGCGGTTCTGTATCCACCAGATCCGAGATGGTGATGACCTATATTCATCGCCTGCAGCACCTTTCCCTGATTACTATTGGCCAGGGCTCTTTCGGATTCACACCTCTCCTTGAACTCCCGGAACTGATCTTCGGTGATCTGCGGGACAATCTTCTGGATCTCCTTGAGACTTTTGCCTTCTTTATAGATCTTCTTCTTTATCCGGGTTCTCCAGCTGGCCAGAGCGGTGCTCATCTTTGTGAGGGCGGATTTGTTTACTTCGTTCCCATGATAATTTGTGTCCTTATACTTAGCGGGGAACTTGTATCTTGCGTGCAGCTTCTCGAAGAGGAGTGTGCACAAGTGGCCATTATCTTTATGCCGGAGATTCTCGGTGTTGATCGAGATGGTTGTCTGGGTGATCGTCGCCACTTGCCCACCGTACCCTCTGACGACAAGGTCGGGCTCCAAAGGAACCCCTGATGGGCTCACTTCGGTAATTTCCTCCCTGACCGTGCCGACCGTGTTCGGGCGCCGTTCCTTCGGCTTCTTCTTCTTCTTAGGAGGATTGCTACCACTCCCTGTGCCCTCGCCGCCATCGGTGGTTTCATCGTCCGCCATTCCTTCGGCTTCTTCCTCCGCATCTTCCATCTCATCATCCTTGCTCTCCGAAGGATGGTATTCTTCATCATCTTCTAGCCGCTGGGCCGCCTCCTAGAATGTCAATTGTTTATTCGGAGGTATGAGTTCTCCTTCAGCGCTGATGCGCTTAGAACATCCAGCCTCGTCGTTGTCACACATCTTTGCACTAATAAAAAACAAATAATTGGTTAAATGCACAGAAAAATGCGGCATGACCTTTGCTAATTTTCTTAAACTAGGAGTGCCCGATTTCTGCCGAAATGGAAGTTAATCAACATTCCGGCAAAAATCAGGACTCATTTCATACAAGAACCTGCATACACGACATAATAAAGTGCTCCATACAAGCACAAGCACAATTTCAAGTGCTTCATAACCAAGTGCACTTTAATGCTTGCTGTCATTTGCTGCAATCCTACAACATATAACTTAGAAGCACAAATGATAGCAAGGAAGAAAATGACAGCAAGGAACTGACAACAGCAAATAAAACCCAAGCAATTGACAGCAGCAAATAAAACCCAAGCAGTTAACAGCAGCAAATAAAACCCAAGCAATTACCAGCAGCAAATAAATAATTGACAACAGCAAGGAACTGACACCAAGCAATTGACAGCAACAAACAAATAATTACCTCAACAAATAAATCCTATAAAATGTACAAGCTAACCTATTCTAGCCTAAACAAAACCCAAAGCCTACAAACTTGACAGCAAGCAAATTGAGCCAGAAGAGTGACGCATCTAGAGCTCGCATAAGTAAAATGGCCATCATCTTGAATGGATAAACTTCTTTATACAGAGAAGATGTATAGAATGAAAGAACTTCTCTTTCAGTTTTAGGGGTAGGAATTCCTAACAGAACAATGGGACAATTTTTATTAGGAATGCAAGCCTAGAATGAATCTATCTAGCAGAGATATAACAATTCCAGAAGCATCAAAGTCAATAGAGGAAAGCTGAAGCTAGTGATGACTGAATGTTTATGCCTATTTACATCTTTGTAACTGATGACTGAACTATTAGACTGAAATGAATCAGTAATCGTGTAAAGGCTACTGCAGGTTTCCAGAATGGCAACATACAAAGTTTAGCAACTCCCATCTTACTTTAGTTTAGATAGAGCGCAACCCACCTTTTTGCCTGATAGGATTAAATATACTGGTAGTCCATTAGAAACGGCATACTTGTGTGTGTGCAACCCTGTACTAGTTTTAAAAAATTGTTTGGCATGTGCTTGACTAGTAGAGGAGCAAACTGCTGCATCCAGACTTAACTACATCTGACTGAGACCTCATACAAACACGACGGCAATGGCAACATCAAGTGATGATTAAGCACCAACAATTAAAATCTAGAGCTACATGAGCAGATGAGCCATTGTTTCCCAATTCCCCTTCCCTAAGTAGAACCCAAAGCTCCAGATTTCTAAGTGTTGGCCTCGAAACGAAAGCTACTACTGTATGTGTCCCTCTCTTGTATGTCTGAATATACTACTACTGCAGAACTTGAGTGGTGAAAGCTAATGTATATGTCCTTGTCATTTCCTAGGGCTCGTTCATGGCGCAGTTTCCAGCCATGCACAACCACCCCCCAACAAGAACAGCAAGGACCATCAGGTGGATACCTTTGAATCTCTAACGAAATGCTCGTAGGCTAGGTTTCTGCTTAGCACGACAGGATGACAAAACAATGCGCGAATCTCTAACCTCCCTAAAAAGTGCTACGACGGGATGAACAAGCAAGAGCAGGAAGGCCCGGGACCTTGACCTTACAAGAGCCAGTCGACGCAGTGGAGGGATACCGGACAGAGGAGGAGGAGGCGACCGCGGCGGGGGGAAGCTGGAGAAGGAGCCCCCGCGTGGGATCTGTCGCCGGCGCTGGTGGTGGTGGTGGTCGCTGCTGCAGAGACGAGACACCTGGGCGGCGGCTGCTGGCGGTGGCTGCTAGGGGATCCTCCACGGCCTCCTCCTCGAGTGCGACGGCGGCGGCTGGCGGTGGCTGCTGAGGGGATCGAGTGCGGCGGCGGCGGCGGTTGGCGGATCGAGCACAGCGGCGGTGGGGGAGGGGGGTCGAGCGCGCTGTGGGAGAGATGGGGATCGACGATGAGTGTGTGAGATGGGGGGAGTTGGGAATGATGACGTGGATACAACCCAGACAGGCGTAGCGCACTATGCCAGAGTGCGCTACGGATATCTGTAGCGCACTCGGGCTAGTGCGCTACGCCTATCTGGGTTGTAACCACTCTATAACAACGCTGCAGCACTCCTTCGACCAACTACACTTTCTTATCCCACTGGTTCTGCCCACTTCTCTATTCTAAACTTGTGAGCACCCAGGTTCGAATCCTGGTGCCCCCCTTTTTTTTTATTTAAAAAATACTTTTAAATGTTCCAAAAAATGCCCAAAAGTGGTGATATATGACATACAAGTTTTGTTTTATTTTTAAAAATACTTTTAAAAATTCCAAAAATTCCCAAAAGTGATAATATATGTCATAAAAGTGGTACAAATATGATTCAAAGTATAACTAAATTTCATAATAATTTGTCCATGAATATTACAATCTTTTTCGACCACGCGTTTTACAATATTTTTTGAGCTAGCGTTTTACAATATTTTTTGACCACGCGTTTTACAATATCTTTGTCGCGGTTGAATAATTTAGCCCCGGGACTTTAATGTTTCTTCTTTCGAACGGGCTACCTTTTTTGGGTAGGGTTGTCCTTTTTCTTCTGGTGATGTATGTTGCTGCATCATAGTCGTCGTCATCTTCAATCTTTGGATTGCCGTACTGGTCGAAGTCTTGCTCGTTGGCGACTCCATCCATTCCTATGATGTTTCTTTTTCCTCTCCTCACGACAACACGGCTAGGCTTTATCGGGTCGGTAATGAAAAAACATTGGTCCACTTTGGTAGCCAGTACCCACAGTTTATTTTTCGCGGCCACGTTGGCACCAGCGGCCTTGGATTTGGCTGCTTCGGGTATAACCATGGTTGTGAAATACCGGTCTTCTCTTTCGACGCTCTTTGCCCATCTGACACGGAACATCGGCACCTTTTCTCCACAGTAGTCGAGCTCCCAGATCTCCTCGATTCTTCCGTAGAATCTTTCCTTCATGTTGTCATCGGTGTAGAATTCCGACGTTACGCCTAAATTCTGATAATCACACTTGTTGTCCTTTTCCTCTGTGTAGAATGTGTAGCCGTAGATATCATACGCCTAATATGTCACCAGGTTTTGCATCGGTCCCTGCGACAAGGTGAATATGATCTTTTCCGTGTCAGAAGAATGCGATCGCGGGGGATTATCAAGGAGCGTCTGCCTAAACCAACGCGTGAAATCTGAGTTGTGCTCTTTGATTATTTCTCCCTGCATCCTCTGTATGCCCCGGTCACTGTACTTCTTCTCGGTTAACCTTTTGTGCTTCTATACCCAAGGATCGACCAGTTCTAAATGCAGTAGCGCGACGAGGTTTGCTCGATCAAAGTCTGTGCGTAAAAAATCGAAGTCTGCATGCAGTATGCGACGACCCTCTCGGTGACCAGATCCGTCGAGCTTGCCAAGGTGCCTGTTGACGGGAAGACCGACAGGGTTCTCGATGTCTAGATAATTCGTGCAGAAAGAGATGCACTTTTCGGCCAGAAAGCCCTTGGCTATGCTTCCATCTGGACGGGACCTATTGCGAACGTGTCATTTGATGTGTCCGTTCATCCTTTCGAACGCCATCATGCTGCGGAGGAACATCGGCCCGAGTTGTACGATGTCCTCCACGACATGGACCAGCAGATGCACCATAATGTCGAAGAATGCGGGTGGGAAGTAGACCTCAAGCTCGCATAGTATCACGAGGATCTCCTCCTGTAGCCTCCCGAGTTGATTCACGCCAATCGACTTCCTAGAGATGACGTCGAAAAAATTGCAGAGGCCAAATAACATTTCATGGACGTGCTCGTCCATTATCCCTCTTAGTGTGACCGGAAGTACCTGTGTCATTAGCACGGCACAGTCGTGAGACTTTATGCCACTGAACCTCTGCTTCGCCTCGTCTAGGTATCTGCTTATCTTGCCCGCGTAGCCGTAAGGAAATTTGTCTCCTAGAAGGCACTTGAAAAACTGTTTGATCTCATCCTGGCTTAGAGTGAAGCAAGAAGGAGGGCAGTAATATTCGTTCTTCTTGAACTTTTTACCCTTCCAACGACCTTGTGTCGTCTCCGACTCATGATCATCGTCATCTTCCTGATCATCAGGAGTAGTGCGTCCTCCGTGAAGCTCCTTCCGGATACCCAAGCATATCAGGTCGTGCCTTCCTTTCGGACCATCTTTCGTCCTATCTGGCATGTTGATTATGGTGGCGACCAGACTCTCGCACACGTTTTTAGTGATATGCATGATGTCGAGGCTATGAGGCGTGCGGAGAAACTTCCAGTATGGCAACTCCCAGAAAACAGACCTTGTCTTGCACCGTAGTGACCAACGCGGCTCTCATAGTGAAATAATCTTGTGCGACGGCGTCGTAAGTATTGGCTCCAGATTCCCATAACGTGGCTAGCTCCTCTTTCAACAGCCCGAGATACATATTGATGTCGGTACCAGGTTGTTTTGGCCCTTGAATTAGCATACTCATTTGTATGTACTTTTTCTTCATGCACAACCATGGAGGGAGGTTGTACATCCATACAAACATGGGCCAAGTGCTGTGCGTGCTGCTCTAGCTACCGAACGGATTGAGCCCATCGGTGCTCGCACCAAGCCTGATGTTCCTCAAATCTCCACAGATGGCTAGGAATTCGAGGTCCAATGCTTTCCACTGGCTAGCATCTGAAGGGTGCGTCAGCAGCTCATCCTTTTTGGGGTCATCATCATCATCTCCTGGCTTCTTCCTTTCCGCATGCCATCGGATGAGCTTCGCTTCCTTAGGGTCCGTGAAATAGCGCTGCAGACGAGGAGTGATAGGAAAGTACCATACCGCTTTTTGAGGTGCTTTCTTCCCTTTCTTGTATCGACTCACGCCACACACCGGACATGTGGTTTTATCCGCGTCCTCGCCCTGATAAATGATGCAATCATTGATGCATACGTGATATCGAACGTGCGGTAGATCGAGAGGACAGACGATTTTCTTGGCGTCCTCGATACTAGTTGGACATGTGTTCCCCTCCGGGAGACGATCGTGCCAGAATGCCATCATATCGTCGAAGCTTGCGTCGCTCAATTTGTGTTTTGCCTTCATCTCCATAGCCTTGAGCGTTACATTCAACCGGGTATCATCGGGCCTGCATCCTTCATACAATGGAGTAACCGCGTCTTTCTCAAGTTGCGCAAGCTTGGCTTTCTCTCTAGCGACATCCCTGGCGTTACTCGTCTGCTTGAGAAGCATCTCTTGCACATAAGGGTCCCGCACCCATCCTGACGTCGTTCCATCGTCGTGTCCTCCTCCGGCATCTAGATCATCATCATCCCGGTCTGCTTCCGCACCTTCACCATCTCCAGGAGACTCTTCATCATCTCTCCCGTTATCGCCGTGATGATGATCATCGTCATGTTGGCCACCTTCACCATATCCATCGTCTTCGTCATCGCTTATCCAACGAGTGTATCCATACATGAAACCATGGCGGAGCAGGTGCGCCTACATATTCCCAGAATCTGGGTCGATCACCCAGTTGAGTTTGCATCTTCTGCATGGACATCTTATATCCGTCTTGTTATTTCGTATCATGTCGGCGGTCGCACATTTCAAAAATCTAGCCACAATGCCTTCGCTCATTATGCGGACCATTTTTGCCTGCACGGTGTACACGGTATAATTAGAAGTCTATTAGAACCACATAATGAATGCATGCATGCAATGGTCGATAGAAAATTTCGGCATGACCTATCCTAAAATTAGGACCTTTGTGAAATGCCAAAGTCTTGCCAAAATGGAAATGAATCAACATTTTGGCAAAACAAATGGCAACTTGTTCACATACAAACACAAGAGAGAGAGACCGAGATCCATACACACATGAACATATCATTATCCTCTCCATACACACATGCATGAGCATCATCGATACTCTCCATATATACACACCTATGACCATATCGATCCTCTCCATACACACATCATGAGCATCGATCATCTACATACATATGACCATATCATCCATATACACATGAACACATCCTTACATGGACAACTTACTGAGATGAGAGACCAATCGCGAGAAGATGGAAAGGAGAGGTGCGCGCGAGACCGGAGAAGGAGATGAGAGAGGAGAGCTTCCTCTATTACTTATGTAACATCCAAGGCAAGTTCTACATGCTAAAAATGGTGAATGGGTGGAGAAATTGAGGTGGGAAGGAGAAGGATCCCGACTAGATCTATGGAGGAAGAAGAAGGGGAAAGTGAAGTGTGGGATGGTGGAGAGATGATCACATGATCACATATGTTTGTGCAGGTCGACACATCCGTGGCGCACATGGCCCCAGTGCGCCACAGGGAAAAATCACATCCGTGGCGCACATGGCCAGAGTGCGCCACGGATGTTTATGCTCGTTTAAGGAGCAGAGGGGGCTTCACATAGGTGTAGAGCACTTGCCTCATGTGCGCTACGGCTATCCCCAACAACTGTAGCGCACCACCCCTATGTGCGCTACGGGTATGCGCATGCGGCCAACAGGGCCCTGGCCCACACATATCTGTGGCGCACTATGGCCATGTGCGCCACGGTTGTTCTAGTTACTAGTAGGGCACTGCCCATAGGTGAGCCACGCCTGTTTTAGCCGTGGGGCACTTCAACCATGTGAGCCACGGATGTGCTGATTACCTATAGCTGTTTTCCTAGTAGTGGAGGATAGGAAGCGCCTCATCCACTCGGACGGCGCGAAAACACGGGCAGGGAAGGAGTGGACCAACCATGGCATGCGGCCTCTCCAACGAGGAGATGAAGCGCCTCATCCACTCGGACGGCACAAAAAGGCGGGCGGGACGGAAGTGGACCAACCGCGGCATGTGGCCTCTCCAATGAGGAGAGGAAGCGCCTTGTCCACTCGGACAACGCGAAAAGGCGGGCGGGGCGGAAGTGAACCAAACGCGACATGCGGCCTCTCCAACGAGGAGAGGAAGCGCCTCGTCATCTTGGACAGTGTGAAAATACGGGCGGGCGGAAGTGGACCAACCATGGCATGCGGCCTCTCCAACGAGGAGAGGAAGCGCCTCATCCGCTCGGACGACGCGAAAAGGTGGGCGGGGCATGATACGTCAGAAATGTATCTATAATTTTTGATGTTCCATGCTTGTTTAGTATCTACTTTGCTTTGCGTTGCTTTGTCTGCACTTTGAGTTATTTTTATATCTTTTCTGGAACTAACCAATTAACAAGTTGCCACAGTGCATGTTGCCTATTTTCTTCTATTTTTGGTCCCAGAAAGGCAGAAAATCAATATTCTCGGAATTCGAAGGGACAAAAGCCAAAGTCAATATCTTTCCGTGGGGAACAAGAAGTCCAGAGGAGAGACGGAGGGGAGCCACGGGGTGGCTACACCCCCCCACCTCAGGCGCGGCCAAGCCTGGCCCGCGCCTAGGCAGGGTGTGCCCCTGGGCGCCCCCTGCCTCGCCTCTTCACCTATAAGAAGCCCCCGATGCAGAAACCCTAGGCACCCGATCAAAAATCCACGAAATCGTCCGTAGCCGCCGCCACCATCGATCCCTAGATCGGGGGGATCTGAAGTTCTTCCCGGCACCCTGCCGGAGGGGAAATCATCCGAGAGTCCTTCAATCCGGTATGATGCGTGAGTAGTTCCACCTTGGACTATGGGTCCATGTAGTAGCTAGATGGTTGTATCTCCACCTTGTGCTTTCATGTATAGATCTTGTGAGCTCCGTTCATGATCAAGATCTAATCTATTTGTAATCATGCATGATGTGTTTGCGGGGATCCAATGGATATTGATATTATTATGTCAGTTTGGTTAATGGTTTTGTCTTTATGATTCTATCATGTCTGTGTTGTTTATGATCTTGCATGCTCTCCGTTGTTAGTAGCTATCTTGGCCGAGTAGTTGCTAGTGACTCCAAGAGGGGGTATTTATGCTCGATAGTGGGTCCATGCCTCTTGTTTCCAAGGGAAGTGACAGAAATCTCTTCGGTTGTAGATGTGATGTTGCTACTAGGGAGAAAACAACGGTCTCTTGTTCATAGAACAAGTGGATTGTTTACCTTACACACTTTTCTTAATGCAGTTGTCTGTTGCTTGCAACTTAATACAGGAGGGGGTTCGGATGATAACCTGAAGGTGGACTTCTAGTCATAGATGCAGTTGGATGGCGGTCTATGTATCTTGTTGTATTGCCCAATCGAATCTCATAGGATCTTTCTAACTAGTATTGCATTGTTATGCCTTCCTCAGTTCCTGTCAATTGCCCAGTTGTAATTTGTTTACCCTTCATGCCATGTTGTTTATCTAAGGAGAGCACCTCTAGTGAACTATGGACCCCGGTCCAATATTTACCATTGATACATACTCCACTGTTATGTGTTTACTTGATGCAAACCATTACCTTCCACACCATACAGTTAATCCTTTGTTACAGCAAACCGGTAAGCTTGACAACCTCACTGTTCGTTGGACAAAGTCTTGAGTTTGTGTCGTGTAAACCTGTGTGATGTTTCCTTCCTCCTTATGGTTCAATAACCTCGGTCTCTACTGAGGGAAGACTTGATGTTGTGCTCATCACACCTTGCTCTTGGTATTTCCAACAAAGTGCTTCACGCCAACATTAGGTGCACGCATCAAGATTTTCTGGCGCCGTTGCCAGGGAGGCTAAGGACGTTTTCACAAGGGGAGTCCTCCACTTCCTTTATCTTTACTTTGTTTTTGGTTTGCTTAGTTTCTTTTGCTTGGTTTTGTTTGCCTCTTTTCATAAAACCCCAAAAAAATAGTCTTATGTGGTTTGCTTTCTTTATTCAAAAACACAAAAAAATAGTTCCTACTCTGGTTGCTGGTTTGTTATTGCCTTGATTGGTCATGCTTTCTATCAATGGATGGTTTCTTTGAAACTAGTTCTTATTGGCAAGGTGGGTTCAAGGAAAAACAAAAGTATTATTATAAGGAACACCATTTGTCACAAAAAGGGAAACACTTATGGAAACAAATTGATAAGTTGAATACTATTGCTAGAGACATGTGCTCTACTTATAATGTTACTTATTGATTTGATAAGTCTTGTTGCTGTAGGAGGTATAAACACCTTCCTTTTCAATGTGAGTATAATGATAATGTTACCATATCTTCTTATGTTAAGGGAAATTATAACTTTTATGATGTGGAACAAACTGAAGAATTCATTGCTTTCAAGGATGCATTTGAACTTGCTAGTTTGCTTGAAAATACTAATGATGCACCTTATGAATGTGAGGTTTATGAGATACTTAATTTTTGCTTTGATAATTACAAGGAAGAAAATGGCTATATTCTTGAATATTTTAATAGGTGTTTTCCACAAATGGGAAAGACTAATGCCTTGAAGGAGCCTATAGAAGACAAAATTGTTGAACCTAAAAGCTCATTAGATGAAAAAGAGGAGAGTGATGGTCAAGAGGAGGAAGAATGGATCTACCCATGTCTACCTTCTAATGAGAGTAACTCTTTATCTCTTATATTATTTTATTCTCCCCCATGCTTACCAAAGGAGGATGATTGTGATGTTTCTGTGGATTCCTTTTAAATATCTACTTTGGGTAAACCTGTGTAGGTTTTAATCCCACTATTTTTAAGCTTGATAGAAATTATGTGTTTGTAGATCATGAAAAGCCTGCTTTATGTGATAGTTATATTGTTGAGTTTATTCATGAGGCTACTGAAAATTATTATGAGAGAGGAAAATATGGTTATAGAAGTTTTCATGGTACTGAAACACCTCTCTTTGTGCTGAAAGTTTTGAAGTTACTCTTGTTTTATCTTCCTATGCATGTCACTTTGTTCTTTGTGAATTTATTTTCCTACAAGATTCCTTTGCATAGGAAGTGGGTTATACTTCAATGTGTTTTGAATTTTCTTCTTGATGCTCTTTTTTACCTCAATTCACATTCCTTATGTGAGCATCTTCTCAAGCTTTTGTGCCTAACTTAAAGGCGTTAAAGAAAAGTACTTGTTGGGAGATAACCCAAGAGTTTCCTTGAGTATTGGAAGTTATTACTTCAGTAATGACTTCTTCTTATCCTTTTTGTTTGCTTTTTGTGCCAAGAATGACCTCTAATGAGAGGGAAGTAAGATTTGGGGAGTTGTTGTCCTGAAACAGATTTCTGTCCCCCACCATAAAAATTCGTGAGAAGTCTATGTAACTCGGATTGAGCTAATAATTTATGAATAAATCCACCAGTATGTTATCTAACTTTCTTTAGTTCAACACTTTTTGATTTGAGCAACATAATATTTTCGAAAAAATCGGTTTCTACCTACTGGTCTGTTTTGACAGATTTCTGCCATTATTTGCATTTGCTTCTTATTGATTCCTTTTTGAGTTCTCTTTTGGGGAATTAAGATTTTTGAAGGAGTTACTACAGTAGCTTGTGTTTTTAGTGAAAATTTTTGCTGTTCCAAAGCTTTGTCAGAGATCTAATATCTTTTGAATAAACTAATGTTGCTAAGGAAGATTGTGTGAAGTTTTGTATGAAGGAAAAAAATCCAGGCGTAGAGAGAGAATGATGTAATGAGATTAAGAATGGACAAAAGCTAAAGCTTGGGGATACTACAATGGTGTCACCCCAAGAAATATCCAAGAGTTACAAGCGTCAAAGCTTGGGGATGCCCAAGGCATCCACTTCTTCATCAATAAAAAGCTCAGGTCTGTCTAGACACTTTGTTTTTATTGTTTCATGCACAGTTGTGTTGTTCTTGGAGCGTCTTAGTTTTCGTTTGCTTTGCTTAGGTTGTTTAGTTTGCTTGAATAAAGTAGTTTGGACCCATGTTCTCGCTGTGTTGTTGCAAATAAGTTGCTTGGTGTTGGACAGGAGTAGGAAGTTCCTTCTTGAAAGTTGATAACCCACAGGTATAGGGGGTGAATCGTAGTACTTTTGATAAATAGGAGTGTCGATCCCAACGAGGAGCAGAAGGTGCTGAACAGTGGTATGGAGTAGGAAATCCCTGTGAATACTTCGAAAATGGATTTTTAGTGTTTTTCTGACAAGGCGACAAAACAAAGAGCAAGTAACAGAAGTAACGAACAAATGGAGCAAGTGGCCCAATCCTTTATTAGCAAAGGACAAGCCGGTGGAAATACTTATAAGGACCAAACGTTCTTGAGGACACATGGGAATTCTGTCAAGTGCTTTCGCTGCAAATAGCTGAGTACTCTTCTCTGGTGTTTGTCAGTGTTGTGTGGGTGAACCTGTGCCCTTCCTAGGACTAATACATACTTGTGATTAAACCCCCTGCAAACATCTGTAACTACAGGAAAGTAATTAAGATATAAATCTAACCACAGCCTTAAACTCTGAGATCCTACACTCCCTTGTGCGAAGGTGTCCTAACGGGGGTTCAGGTTTCTGTCACTCCGGCAACCCCGTGATTAGTAGCCAAGTACACAATGCATCCCCCTAGGCCCATAAATGGTGAAGTGTCATGTAGTCGACATTCACATGACACCACTAGAAGAATAGCACCACAACTTAAATACCAAACCATTGAATAATAACTCATCACAGATTCACTACTAACAACATGACTTCTTCCATGTCCTCAAGAACACAATGAACTACTCACAAGACTTCATATGGATCAAGATCAAGGATGATATGATAATGGATAATAATCTAAACATTAACAATAATCCAATGGTTCCACTCACAAGCATCAACTACAATAGTAATTAACACCAGGAAGGTCTCCCCTAACGAACTAAGCAATATCCAACACAATTGTTACAGCGGGACGGAGTGGTGATGATGGTGTGATGGTGCTCGACGTGGCACTTCGTTGGTAACCCCAAGCGCAGGGTGCGAAGAGCAAGCAGCAAGTTTTCCCTCAGTTGAGACCGAGGTTATCGAACCATAAGGAGGAAGGAAAAGTCACACGGGTGTTGCAAACAACGTGGAGACCTGCACAACACATACTCAAGACTTTGCCCCAACGAATTAGTGAGGTTGTCAAGCTCACTGGTTTGTTGTAACAAAGGATTAAACGTATGGTGTGGAAGGTAATGGTTTGCAGCAAGTAAACAAGTAACAGTGGAAGATGTATTAATGGTAAATATTGGACCGGGGTCCATAGTTCACTAGAGGTGCTCTCCTTAGATAAACATCATGGCATGAAGGGTAAACAAATTACAGCAGGGCAATTGACAGAACTAAGCAAGGCATAACAATGCAATTACAAGTCAGAAAGATCCTATGAGATTCGATTGGGTAATACAACAAGATACATAGACCTCCATCTAACTGCATCTATGACTAGAAGTCCACCTTCAGGTTATCATCCGAACCCCCTCCAGTATTAAGTTGCAAGCAGTAGACAACTGCTTTAAGCAAAGTGTGTAAGGTAAACAGTCCACATGTTCCATGAACAAGAGACCATTGTTTTCTCCCTAGTAGCAACATCACATCTATAACCGAAGAGATTTCTGTCACTTCCCTTGGAAACTAGAGGCATGAACCCACTATCGAGCATAAATACTCCCTCTTGGAGTCACTAACAACTACTTGGCCAAGATAACCACTAGCAACGGAGAGCATGCAAGATCACAAACAACACAGACATGGTAGAATCATAAAGACAACCATTAATAAAACCAACATAATAATCTCAATATCCATCGGATCCCCGCAAACACAACATGCATGATTACAAATAGATTAGATCTTGATCATGAACCGAGCTCATAAGATCTATTCATGAAAGCACAAAGGAGGAGATACAACCATCTAGCTACTACATGGACCCATAGTCCAAAGTGGAACTACTCACGAATCATACCGGAGAGAAGGCCTCCGCGATGATATCCCCTCCGGCAGGGTGCCAAGAAGAGCTTCAGATCCCCCCGATCTACGGATGATGGTGGCGGCGGCTATAGACGGTTTCGTGGATTTCTGATCGGGTACTCAAAGTTTCTGCATCGGGGGTTTCTTATAGGCGAAGGGGGAGGTCGAGGAGGCGGCCAGGGCTGGCAAACCCTAGACAGGAGCGGTCTAGGGCCCACCCACACCTAGGGTGAGTCTGGCCCCCCTGGCTGGCCTCCCAGGCTCCCCTCTGGACTTCTTGTTCCCCATGGAAAGTTATTGACTTTTTCATTTGTCCCGTCCAATTCCGAGAATACTTATTTACTAAGTTTTCTGAAACCAAAAACAACAGAAAACAGGCAACTGGCACTAATGCAACTTGTTAATAGGTTAGTACCAGAAAACATGTAAAAAGCACCTCAAAGTGTAGACAAGTAAAGGAAAGTAGATACTAAACAAGCATGTAGCATCAATATAGATACGTTTCCGATGTATCAACATCCCCAAGCTTAACTCCTGCTCGTCCTCGAGTAGTTAAGTGATAAACAGAATAATTTTTGAGGTAAACATGCACCCTCACAATAAAGATCCAACCATTTGCATGCATTAAAAGCTGGGATCAAAGAACTCTAAACATGTGCATGAAAGAATGGAGTTCTAATAGTAGGACATAGTAACTATGCATGCAACATGGCAAGATACAAACAAAAATCATGAATAACATGCATTAAAAACATTTGTTTGTTTCACATACAGAAAACATAGCATAGTGACAATCAGCTTGTCCCTCATATAGTAGCAATATAGATGCATAGGACACCTTCAAAGTTCACAAGAGTGACTAGATATGCACTGTGAACCATCTGGATTTCAAGACAACGTGTCAAACCCAGATATGTAGATAGGATGAACTCATGTATCTATGTGCTTCGATGAATCAAATGAATTTCGAGAACTATATGTGCCAAATTAACCAGATATATAGAGATAGAATCCACACAAAATCTATCCATTTCTAGAGCATGAAATGTGTAGGGGTTCGTAGCATGGAAAACAAAAAAATTCTACCGCATGCAAACAAACAAGCCAAGATATATCTACAAGATTGTAGCAACGAGTCGATAGAGGAACTCACCCTCGAAGATTCCAAAGCGGTTAACGAGAGCAGATTCTCGTGGGTGATGTAGTCGTACTCTTGCCGATCTCAAGATCGCGTAGACGATCCTTCTGGCGCTGCGTTCTGGCAGCGCTTCCGCAGTCGGTCACACGTTCGGTACTCGATGAAGACCTTCCTCTCCCTTGTTCCAGCAGGCAGCGGGGGTTGTAGCACTCTCCTCGCGATTCCGGCAGCACGACGGCGTGGTACCGGAAGTAGAGGGGAGATCTCGCAGGGCTTTTCCTTAAGCCGGAGCGAGTATGGTGGACTATGAGAGAGGACTTGGCGATCTAGGGTTTAGAGGGCACCAAGGGGCGGAGCTTGGCCGGCGGCTAGGGCTTGGGGAAGCCCCAAATCGGCGGCTAGGAGAAACCCTAGGGGCGGCGGTGACTTGGAGGAGCCGGCGGCTAGGGTTAGGGTTTGGGGTGTGTTGGGTGTAGGTAAGAGGGGCAGCCCTGCCCCTCCTTATATAGGTGGGAGGGCGCGGCTTGGGAGGAGGGAGTCATCCCCCAAGTCGGCCTCCTTGGCCGGCGGGTGGAGGGAGGAGGACTTCCTCCCCAAGTAGGTTTCCTACTCTCCCTCCACCAAGCAAACTTGTCGTTTGACTTTCAAATTGGCGTTTGACTTTCAAACTAGGATTTGATTTCTCCCTTTATTTTGCCCAGCCATGATACCTAGTACATGATGCAACCATTCCACATTGTCATCACACATTCATGTACCCTTCCCCTCCGGAGTTCCGGAGCTTCCGGACCCTTCTAGAACATTCCTGGTGAAAACACTGGAATCATTCCCCAACTCTAAAACAGGAATTTCCTTATATGAATCTTATTCTCCGGACCATTCCGGATATCCTCGTGATATCCCGAATCCCATACGAGACTCCGAACAACATTCGGTCTCTTACTCATCATTCCATAACTACTCAACAAAATCGAATCCTTAAGTGTGTCTCCCTACGGTTCGTGAATTATGCGGACATGATCGAGACACTTCTCCAATCAATAACCAATAGAGGAATCTGAAAATTCATATGGCTCCCACATATTTCTACGATTACTTTGCGATCGAATGAACCACTTACATACGATACCAATTTCCCTTTGTCTCACGATAGTTTACTTATCCGAGGTTTTGATCGTCGGTATCTCTGCATACCTAGTTCAACCTCGTTACTGATAAGTACTCTTTTCTCGTTCCCATGATATGTGATCCCTTGTGAGCCAGTCACATGCTTGCAAGCTAATTGGATGACATTCCACCGAGAGGGCCCAGAGTATATCTATCCGTCATATGGATGGACAAATCCCACTCTTGATCCATGTGCCTCAACCCATACTTTCTGAATACTCAATGCCACCTTTATAGCCACCCAGTTAAGGTGTGGTGTTTGATGTCATCAAAGCATCCTTCCGGTGATGGTGATTAGCATGATCTCATGGTCGAAGGAATTAGGTTACTATGTATCAGAAAGCTTATAGCAATTGAACTATTAAAATGACTTGATCTTTATGCTACGCTTATCTATAGGAGTATGTCCATCATACCATTCTCCTAATGATATGATCTTGTTGTTAACAACATCTCAATGTTCATGATAGGGAAACCACAATCATCTATTAACCAACAAGCTAGTATTATGAAGAGGCTTTACTAGGGACTCTAATTTAGTTTACAAATCACACAAGTATTAATGTTTCCTGGTTAATACTATTATAGCATGAATGTAAAAATTTATCATAAACACAAAGATATAATAATAACTACATTTATTATTGCCTCTAGGGCATATCTCCAACAAAATGAGCTAAAACAAGCAATGAGAGATGAAATGATAAAGTTGCTAACCTCTTAGGACCCTTGATAGATGTGGAGCCAAAAAATCTTCCCAAATCTTGAGAAAAATGGGGAAGAACTCGAGCTTGAGGGGAGAAGTTTAAGAGGGATGCTTGTGTGAGCTTGAAATGGCTCGGGCTAAAGGTCCATGCATCTGCTCTTTTCCATCGCCAGACCCTTTAGCCCCGGTTTGTTAAATGAACCAGGACTAAAGTTCCCATACGTTCGGGGCTAATGTTTTCTGAGCCCTGCGACCGTTTCTAGCCGTTGGGACCAAGGCATTAGTCCCTACCAGAACCGGGACTAATGCTCTGGACCAAAGGTCCGTTTTCTACTAGTGATACCATCAAGTCACATACTGCTAAATGGGCTGAGTTTCTAAAAAAGAAGCCGAAACCGGTAAGAGTTTCAATCGAGACCTGGGAAGCTCCACCTACTGACTGGGTGGTTATCAACACTAATACGTCCTTTATTGGTGGTGAAACTCGTGGTGGCTGGGGAGCTGTGGGGCGGGACAGTGATGGTGATCTGGTGTTTGCCGCTGCTGGTACAATCACCCATGCAAGAAATGCCATGCAAGCTGAGGCCAATGCAATGCTCTGGGGAGTACAGCTGGCCATCCATACTAGAATTGGCCGAGCTAAGTTCACCACCGAATCTACCAACCTACAAGTTGCACTCACTTCATCGGTGTATGATCTATCCCAAATTGGAGCCCTAGTCAAGGAGATAAAGTTTTTGATGCATACCTCTTTTGTCGATTATAAGGTGGTGTATGTATCCTAATAAGCCAGCACATGCGCTAGTCGCACATGGATTAGCTGGGGTACAGGGTGGCCACCAAGTGTGGTATGAGCAGGTCCCTGCTGATGTAAGTAGGGATTCGTACGACGATTGTGCCGTTCAAGTTTAACGGAATGACAACGTTTCAAGTCCAAAAAAAGACTATCGGGTTGAGTTATATAATACTCCATTCCCATTTAGCACTACGGGAAAAATGTTTGCTGCCGTCGACCCAGCTCTTTGTCGTGTGCCAAAAGGCCCGGAACACGGCAAAGATAATCTTTGCCGTGTGTAAATCAAGAGGAACACGGCAAAGAACAGGTGCACGGCAAACTGCATAAAAAGAACACTGCAAAGAAATAAATACGGCAATGGACAGACGAGAACACACGGCAAAGAAAATCAGCACATCAAAGTCAATGAAGACACACGGCAAAGATATATTTACGGCAAAGAAGTGGGCCCCGTGGCCTCGCAGGGTCACCCGCCGGCAGGGGCTGACGGCAGAATCTTTGTCGTGTGCCCTCGCCGTCAGGTTCACGGCAAAGATAATCTTTGCCGTGTGTATTCTTTTGTATACAGTGCAAAGAATTTTTTCACCTTTTTCTTTTCTTTAATTAGCATGGCTTTTATTACATATATGTTAGGTGATATTATTTCATAGGATCATGAGCACACACATATGATCATAGGTTATTGTAGCTTGATCACTATATACATGCACCCCCCCTTATATGGTCCAATTTCACCGGTACGGGGAGATTCCCCCTTATACAGGTCCAGAACCTTCCGCTTCTAGGTTAGAGCGCATGCATGCGAGGGGGGACACATGCAATCACCTATACCAACCTTGCACCACACTCACACACATATGCTAGGGACACATGCAAGTTTTCATCTGATTCCGATTTTCTCGTGGTCTTCCTCCGGTGAAACCCTGATCTACGGGCCTCGGATCGTCTACCCCCCTAGACATTCTTCTGACAGGGTCAGCCCGACGTAGCTCTCTCTTGTTTTGTGTTTGACTAGGTCATAGGATGATGTAAAACCATGTTGGTTCACAAGTTTGGGCACTATCCTACCCGGTTTCACCTGAACGGGGAGATTCCCCCTTATACAGGTCCAGAACCTTTCGCTTCTAGGTTAGAGCGCATGCATGTGAGGGGGACACATGCAATCACCTATACCAACCTTGCACCACACTCACACACATATGTTAGGGACACATGCAAGTTTTCAGATGATTCCGACGTTCTTGTGGACTTCCTCCGGCGAAACTCTGATGATCTGCGGGCCTCGGATCGTCTACCCCCCTAGACATTCTTATGATGGGGCTAGCCTGGCGTAGCTCTCTCTTGTTTTGTGTTTAATTATGTCATGGAATGATGTGAAACCATGTTGGTTCACAAGTTGGGGCACTATCCTACCCGGTTTCACCTGAACGGGGAGATTCCCCCTTATACATGTCCAGAACCTTCGCTTCTAGGTTAGAGCGCATGCATGCGAGGGGGACACATGCAAGCACATAAACCAACCTTGCACCACACTCACACGCATATTCTAGGGACACATGCAAGTTTTCATCTGATTCCGATGTTCTCGTGGTCTTCCTCCGGCGAAACCCTGATTTGCGGGCCTCGGATCGTCTACCCCCTAGACATTCTTCTGACAGGGGTAGCCCGGCGTAGCTCTCTCTTGTTTTGTGTTTGACTAGGTCATAGGATAATGTAAAACCATGTTGGTTCAGAAGTTGGGGAACTATACGGTCCGGTTTTTACCGTAACGGGGAGATTCCCCCTTATACAGGTCCAGAACCTTTGCTTCTAGGTTAGAGCGCATGCATGCGAGGGGGACACATGCAAGCACATATACCAACCTGGCACCACACTCACACACATATGCTAGGGACACATGCAAGTTTTCATCTGATTCTGACGTTGTCATGGTCTTCCTCCGGCGAAACCCTGATTTGCGGGCCTCGGATCGTCTACCCCCTAGACATTCTTCTGACAGGGGTAGCCCGGCGTAGCTCTCTGTTGTTTTGTGTTTGACTAGGTCATAGGATAATGTAAAACCATGTTGGTTCAGAAGTTGGGGAACTATACGGTCCGGTTTTTACCGTAACGGGGAGATTCCCCCTTATACAGGTCCAGAACCTTTGCTTCTAGGTTAGAGCGCATGCATGCGAGGGGGACACATGCAAGCACATATACCAACCTGGCACCACACTCACACACATATGCTAGGGACACATGCAAGTTTTCATCTGATTCTGACGTTGTCATGGTCTTCCTCCGGCGAAACCCTGAACTACGGGCCTCGGATCGTCTACCCCCCTAGACATTCTTCTGACAGGGTAGCCTGGCGTAGCTCTCTCTTGTTTTGTGTTTGACTAGGTTATAGGATGATGTAAAACCATGTTGGTTCACAAGTTGGGGCACTATACGGTCCGGTTTCACCATAACAGGTAGATTCCCCCTTATACAGGTCCAGAACCTTCGCTTCTAGGTTAGAGCGCATGCATGAGAGGGGGGACACATGCAAGCACATATACCAAGCTGGCACCACACTCACACACATATGCTAGGTACACATGCAAGTTTTCAGATGATTCCGACGTTCTCGTGGTCTTCCTCCGGCGAAACCCTGATCTGCGGGCCTCGGATCGTCTACCCCCTAGACATTCTTCTGACAGTTGTAGCCCGGCGTATCTCTCTCTTGTTTTGTGTTTGACTAAGTCATAGGATGATGCAAAACCATGTTGGTTCACAAGTTGGGGCACTATATGGTCCGATTTCACCGTAACGGGGAGATTCCTCCTTATACAGGTCCAGAACCTTCGCTTCTAGGTTAGAGCGCATGCATGCGAGGGGGACACATGCAAGCACATATACCAACCTGGCACCACACTCACACACATATGCTAGGGACACATGCAAGTTTTCATCGATTCCGACATTCTGTGGTCTTCCTCCGGCGAAACCCTGATCTATGGGCCTCGGATCGTCTACCCCCTAGACATTCTTCTGACAGGGGTAGCCTGGCGTAGCTCTCTCTTGTTTTGTGTTTGACTAGGTCATAGAATGATGTAAAACCATGTTGGTTCACAAGTTGGGGCACTATCCTACCCGGTTTCACCTGAACGGGGAGATTCCCCTTATACAGGTCCAGAACCTTTCGCTTCTAAGTTAGAGTGCATGCATGCGAGGGGGACACATGCAATCACCTATACCAACCTTGCACCACACTCACACACATATGCTAGGGACACATGCAAGTTTTCAGATGATTCCGACATTCTCGTGGTCTTCCTCTGGCGAAACCCTAATCTGCGGGGCTCGGATCGTCTACCCCCTTAGACATTCTTCTGACAGGGGTAGCCCGGCGTATCTCTCTCTTGTTTTGTGTTTGATTATGTCATGGGATGATGTGAAACCATGTTGGTTCACAAGTTGGGGCACTATACGGTTCGGTTTCACCGTAACAGGGAGATCCCCCCTTATACAGGTCCAGAACCTTCGCTTCTAGGTTAGAGCGTATGCATGCGAGGGTGGGCACATGCAATCACCCGCAGACTAGTAGTTAATTTTTGTATGTTCCAACATAGGACCACACTTTTCATGCATGTGCTAGGGCACATGCATGCATGTCCTTGAGGTACTCAAAATTGAGAACAATCTATAAAGGATGTCAAGCAACAAATTTCAGACTTTGTCATGAAATCCTCTCATCTTGGTCTTTTGATTGACCCAAAGAGTGACCTTGAAAGATTCAAAAGTAGTCCAACAGCTTGCTTGGTTTTGTTGGTCAGCTCTACCGTGAGGGGAAATTCTACTCTTGACGATTGGTTGAGGATTGTTTCTCAAAGTTTGTGACTAGGCACCCACCTAATGGAAATGAAGTTCAGCATCCTCCAGAAGCTTATGGTCTAGTGCAAAGTTCATATTTCCATGGCCTCAATCCTTATGAAGAGCTGGTACATGCTATATCTACAAGAGAAAAACTATCGTCCGCTCCTCAAGAGGGTTGACAGAACCAGTGGCGGGAGTTTCCACGTATATATCCAGGATTTTACTAAGTATTAACGCATGCGTGTCTACAAAGGGGGTCACACTTGGGACTTACACATGGGACCTACCAACCTTGCACCACACTCACATACATATGCTAGGGACACTTGCAAGTTTTCAGATGATTCCGACGTTCTCGTGGTCTTCCTCCGGCGAAACCCTGATGACCTGCGGGCCTCGGATCGTCTACCCCCTAGACATTCTTCGGACAGACTTAGCCCGGCGTAGCTCTCTCTTGTTTTGTGTTTGACTAGGTCATAGGATGATGTAAAACCATGTTGGTTCACAAGTTGGGGCACTATACGGTCCGGTTTCACCATAACGGGGAGATTCCCCCTTATACAGGTCCAGAACTTTTGCTTCTAGGTTAGTGCGAGGGGGGACACATGCAAGCACATATACCAACCTTGCACCACACTCACACACATATGCTATGGACACATGCAAGTTTTCAGATGATTCCGACATTCTCGTGGTCTTCCTCCGGCGAAACCCTGATGATCTGTGGGCCTCGGATCGTGTACCTAATGGAAATGAAGTTCAGCATCCTCTAGAACCTTATGGTCTATTGCAAAGTTAGTGTTTCCATGGTCTGAATACTAACAAATAGCCTACAAAAAGTTAACTAAAAACTTTAAATAAATACAATTGAAAGAAAAAATAAAAAGAAAATTAGAAAATACGTAAATGCACACGGCAAAGGACAAAACACACGGCAAAGAGGTCCTTTGCCGTGTGCCTGTCGCCGTCAAACACACGGCAAAGGTCCTTTGTCGTGTGTCTCTCGCCATCAAACACACGGCAAAGAATTTTTTTCACCTTTTTCTTTTCTTTAATTAGCAAGGATTTTATTACATATATGTTAGGTGATATTATTTCATAGGATCACGAGAGCACACGAATGATCATAGGTTATTGTGGTCTTGATCACTATATACATGCACCCCCCTGATTCCGATGTTCTCGTGGACTTCCTCCGGCGAAACCCTGATGATCTACGGGCCTCGGATCGTCTACCCCCTAGACATTCTTCTGACAGGGGTAGCCCGGCGTAGCTCTCTCTTGTTTTGTGTTTGATTATGTCATGGGATGATGTGAAACCATGTTAGTTCACAAGTTGGGGCACTATACGGCCGGTTTCACCGTAACGGGGAAATTCCTCCTTATACAGGTCCAGAACCTTCGCTTCTAGGTTAGAGCGCATGCATGCGAGGGGGGACACATGCAAGCACATATACCAACCTGGCACCACACTCACACACATATGCTAGGGACACATGCAAGTTTTCATCGATTCCGACATTCTCGTGGTCTTCCTCCGGCGAAACCCTGATCTACGGGCCTCGGATCGTCTACCCCCTAGACATTCTTCTGACAGGGGTAGCCCGGCGTAGCTCTCTCTTGTTTTGTGTTTGACTAGGTCATAGAATGATGTAAAACCATGTTGGTTCACAAGTTGGGGCACTATCCTACCCGGTTTCACCTGAACGGGGAGATTCCCCTTATACAGGTCCAGAACCTTTCGCTTCTAAGTTAGAGCGCATGCATGCGAGGGGGACACATGCAATCACCTATACCAACCTTGCACCACACTCACACACATATGCTAGGGACACATGCAATTTTTCAGATGATTCTGACGTTCTCGTGGTCTTCCTCTAGCGAAACCCTAATCTGCGGGGCTCGGATCGTCTACCCCCCTAGACATTCTTCTGACAGGGGTAGCCCGGCGTAGATCTCTCTTGTTTTGTGTTTGATTATGTCATGGGATGATGTGAAACCATGTTGGTTCACAAGTTGGGGCACTATACAGTCCGGTTTCACCGTAACGGGGAGATTCCCCCTTATACAGGTCTAGAACCTTCTCTTCTAGGTTAGAGCGCATGCATGCGATGGGGGACACATGCAATCACCCGCAGACTAGTAGTTAATTTTTGTATGTTCCAACATAGCACCACACTTTTCATGTATGTGCTAGGGAACATGCATGCATGTCCTTGAGGTACTCAAAATTGAGAACAATCTATAAAGGAGCGTAGCAGTTGCCATATCAACCGATGGGTTCAATCCATATGGCATGTAGGCTTCAGTATATAGTTGCTGGCCAGTGTTTGTTATTCCCCTGAACCCTCCCCCTGGCGTCTGCATGATATCAGAGAACATGTTTGTCTCGATGATAATCCCAGGGCCGAAATACCCGGGTAAGAACATGAATGTGTATCTAGAACCGCTGGTGGATTACTTGCTTCGTGGGTGGGAAGGTCGGGGGATCCGAAAATTTGATGCTTCAAACAACGAGCACTTCGATATGTATGTCTGGTACCATACCTCTCTGCATGACCTACCAGCACGTGCGTTGTTCTACGGCTGGTGTACACATGGGAAGTGGCCTTGCCCAGTGTGCATGCAATCTCTGACTTTCTTCTGGCTGTCGAAGGGAGGCAAGTATTCCTGCTTTGATGAACATCGACAGTGTCTTGAGCCGAATCATCCATATAGGAGTGACAAAAGGAGGTTCAAGAAAGGCCGTGTTGTCCATGATCCAAAGCCACGTCTAAAGACCGGAAAGGAAATCAAGGCTGAGTTAGAAGCTCTCTAGCCAAACTCCGATGGGAATGGTTTCGTGGGATACGGGGATACGCACCAGTGGACCCACATTCCGTGCTTATGGAAGCTCCCTTACTTTGAGGATCTTGAGCTCCCGCATAACATTGATGTAATGCACACCGAAAAGAATATCGGTGAGGCCCTTTGGAGCACCATAATACAAACCGAGAAGACGAAAGATAACATCAAGGCTCGAATTGATCAAGAAGTATTGTGCGATAGGCCAAAGTTGAACATGCAGCCACCCGGAGCCAAAGGCAGAAAAAGGTGGTCTAAGCCAAAGGCTCCTTTCTGCCCAACAAAGCACCAAAGAAGGGAGATCTTCCAGTGGATCGCGCAAAGTTTGTTTTTCCCTGATGGTTATGCGGCCAACTGGATGAGGGGTGCGAATATGGAAACATTGCGAGTACAAGGGCTCAAGAGTCATGACTACCACGTATGGCTTGAGCGGATAATGCCGGTGATGATTCGAGGCTATGTCGATGAGGAGACTTGGCGAGTGCTGTCGAGGTTGAGCTTTTTCTTCCGCCAGATTTGTGCTAGGGAGTTATACTGTAAAGTGCTTGAGAAGCTACATGAACAGGCACCCGAGTTGCTTTGCGATCTAGAGATGCTCCTTCCGCCAGGGTCTTCAATCCGATGCAACATATGATCTTGCATCTTGCGGACGAGGCTTTAAAGGGGGGACCTGTGTGGGCCCGTTGGCAGTTTCCGCCCGAGAGAGAAACAAAGAAGCTTCGTAAGAAAACAGGCAATAAATGCAAGATCGAGGCATCCATAGCTGAGGCAGTCCTTAACGAGGAGGTTGCAAACTTCATCACAAAGCACTATGAGGATGGGATCAAGCCATATCATGGCTACTCAAGCATCCTTGGAGCCTTGGTTAGAAAGTATTTTCCTGGGATTGTCACTCTCCCAAATGGTTCAAAGGATGTGGCTTGGACTTGGAAGCATTACCACTATGCCGAAGATCCCGAAAAAAAGTACACCACCATCACGTAGAAGGTTCAGGTTTTGTTCTGGGTAAGTTTGTTTCGCTTGTCATAATTCAATCGCCTTGAGGATGAAATATACTTTAACTTGTGGCTTTGACCCCCCTTTTTTCCCCATGTGCATACTTGTACAAGTTCTTCGACATGGACAGGACGCGCAAAAGGGAGTGTTTGATGATTGTTCACGAGCTTGCCAAGAGGAAGGTGCAAGACATGCACTACGAGGCACGCGTGAACTGCGTCCGCAACTGGTTCGGCGATCGCAAGATTTGGATGAACAAGAGCCAAGCCCGGGAGATGCTCTTCGAGCCATGGCAGTACCTGCAGGTAGTTGAATTTTTGTTTTATTGATTTCTTGACCTTATTCTATTTTCTATTGTACTAATACGTGTGTCTTGTGGATGTAGAACCCTCCTCAGTTAGTGGGTAATGACGAGCGGTGCTTCACGGCAATGGTAGCGTGGTGGACACACCCTAATTACCTCCAGAAACACGCCGATGCAAAGAAGCGGCGAGAGGAGATGGGGGTGGATCACACCGCCGAGGCAGCATCCCCCTCGCCCATCTTAGGCAAAAAGAGGTGAGAAAATGTTTTATTTGTTCTTGCTTGTAATTTTATTCTTTACTTCGCCCTTTGGAGTCCCCCTTCACTTAACTTCGTGCTCTTTTATGCAGAAAATAAAGACAGGTCAAGAGTCGTCCGTGTTTGCTGTTTGGAAGAAGACACACATGTTGGTTGAGTCTAGGAATGGGAGCCTATGGATGAACGAGGGAGCCAGACTCCGGGTGAGAAGTACCCTGAGAAGTACAAGGAGGTGCATGGAGAAGATTCTAACCCTGAGACCGCCCCCTTCGACCCCGAGGTCGCCGTGCTGGCGGGAGAAGGCCAGAAGAATGGTCGCCTATGGATCGGTCACGGGTCCGTCGACCCTAAGACCGTTCCATCTATGCGCCAGGTTTGCTCGATCAAAGTCTGTGCGTAAAAAATCGAAGTCTGCATGCAGTATGCGACGACCCTCTCGGTGACCAGATCCGTCGAGCTTGCCAAGGTGCCTGTTGACGGGAAGACCGACAGGGTTCTCAATGTCTAGATAATTCATGCAGAAAGAGATGCACTCTTCGGCCAGAAAGCCCTTGGCTATGCTTCCATCTGGACGGGACCTGTTGCGAATGTATCATTTGATGTGTCCGTTCATCCTTTCAAACGCCATCATGCTGCGGAGGAACATCGGCCCGAGTTGTACGATGTCCTCCACGACATGGACCAGCAGATGCACCATAATGTTGAAGAATGCGGGTGGGAAGTAGACCTCAAGCTCGCATAGTATCAAGACGATCTCCTCCTGTAGCCTCCCGAGCTGATTCACGCCAATCGACTTCCTAGAGATGACGTCGAAAAAATTGCAGAGGCCAAATAACGTTTCACGGACATGCTCGTCCATTATCCCTCTTAGTGCGACCGGAAGTACCTATGTCATTAGCACGGCACAGTCGTGAGACTTTATGCCACTGAACCTCTGCTTCGCCTCGTCTAGGTATCTGCTTATCTTGCCCGCGTAGTCGTAAGGAAATTTGACTCCTAGAAGGCACTTGAAAAACTGTTTGATCTCATCCTGGCTTAGAGTGAAGCAAGAAGGAGGGCAGTAATATTCGTTCTTCTTGAACTTTTTACCCTTCCAACGACCTTGTGTCATCTCCGACTCATGATCATCGTCATCTTCCTGATCATCAGGAGTAGTGCGTTCTCCGTGAAGCTCCTTCCGGATACCCAAGCATATCAGGTCGTGCCTTGCTTTCGGACCATCTTTCGTCCTATCTGGCATGTTGATTATGGTTGCGACCAGACTCTCGCACACGTTTTTAGTGATATGCATGATGTCGAGGCTATGAGGCGTGCGGAGAAACTTCCAGTATGGCAACTCCCAGAAAATAGACCTTGTCTTGCACCGTAGTGACCAACGCAGCTCTCATAGTGAAATAATCTTGTGCGACGGCGTCGTAAGTATTGGCTCCAGATTCCCATAACGTGGCTAGCTCCTCTTTCAACATCCCGAGATACATATTGATGTCGGTATCAGGTTGTTTCGGCCCTTGAATTAGCATACTCATTTGTATGTACTTTTTCTTCATGCACAACCATGGAGGGAGGTTGTACATCCATACAAACACGGGCCAAGTGCTGTGCGTGCTGCTCTAGCTACCGAACGGATTGAGTCCATCGGTGCTCGCACCAAGCCTGATGTTCCTCAAATCTCCACCGAATTCTAGGAATTCGAGGTCCAATGCTTTCCACTGGCTAGCATCTGAAGGGTGCGTCAGCAGCTCATCCTTTTTTGGGTCATCATCATCATCTCCTGGCTTCTTCCTTTCCGTATGCCATCGGATGAGCTTCGCTTCCTTAGGGTCCGTGAAATAGCGCTGCAGACGAGGAGTGATAGGAAAGTACCATACCACTTTTCGAGGTGCTTTCTTTCCTTTCTTGTATCGACTCACGCCACACACCGGACATGTGGTTTTATCCGCGTCCTCGCCCTGATAAATGATGCAATCATTGATGCATACGTGATATCTAACATGCGGTAGATCGAGAGGACAGACGATTTTCTTGGCGTCCTCGATACTAGTTGGACATGTGTTCCCCTCCGGGAGACGATCGTGCCAGAATGCCATCATATCGTTGAAGCTTGCTTCGCTCAATTTGTGTTTTGCCTTCATCTCCATAGCCTTGAGCGTTACATTCAACCGGGTATCATCGGGCCTGCATCCTTCATACAATGGAGTAACCGCGTCTTTCTCAAGTTGCGCAAGCTTGGCTTTCTCTCTAGTGGTAGCCCTGGCGTTACTCGTCTGCTTGAGAAGCAGATCTTGCACATAAGGGTCCCGCACCCAGCCTGACGTTGTTCCATCGTCGTCTCCTCCTCTGGCATCTAGATCATCATCATCCCGGTCTGCTTCCGCACCTTCACCATCTCTAGGAGACTCTTCATCATCTCGCCCGTTCTCGCCGTCATGTTGGCCACCTTCACCATCTCCATCGTCTTCGTCATCGCTTATCCAACGAGTGTATCCATCCATGAAACCATGGCGGAGCAGGTGTGCCTGCAGATTCCCAGAATCTGGGTCGATCACCCAGTTGAGTTTGCATCTTCTGCATGGACAACTTATATCCGTCTTGTTATTTCGTATCATGTCGGCGGTCGCACATTTCAAAAATCTAGCCACAATGCCTTCGCTCATTATGGGGACCATTTTTGCCTGCACGGTGTACACGGTATAATTAGAAGTCTATTAGAACCACATAATGAATGCATGCATGCAATGGTCGATAGAAAATTTCGGCATGACCTATCCTAAAATTAGGACCTTTGCGAAATGCCAAAGTCTTGCCAAAATGGAAATGAATCAACATTTTGGCAAAACAAATGGCAACTTGTTCACATACAAACACAAGAGAGAGAGACCGAGATCCATACACACATGAACATATCATTATCCTCTCCATACACACATGCATGAGCATCATCGATACTCTCCATATATACACACCTATGACCATATCGATCCTCTCCATACACACATCATGAGCATCGATCATCTACATACATATGACCATATCATCCATGTACACATGAACACATCCTTACATGGACAACTTACCGAGATGAGAGACCAATCACGAGAAGATGGAAAGGAGAGGTGCGCGCGAGACCGGAGAAGGAGATGAGAGAGGAGAGCTTCCTCTATTACTTATGTAACATCCAAGGCAAGTTCTACATGCTAAAAATGGTGAATGGGTGGAGAAATTGAGGTGGGAAGGAGAAGGATCCCGACTAGATCTATGGAGGAAGAAGAAGGGGAAAGTGAAGTGTGGGATGGTGGAGAGATGATCACATGATCACATATGTTTGTGCAGGTCGACACATCCGTGGCGCACATGGCCCCAGTGCGCCACAGGGAAAAATCACATCCGTGGCGCACATGGCCAGAGTGCGCCACGGATGTTTATGCCCGTTTAAGGAGCAGAGGGGGCTTCACATAGACGTAGAGCACTTGCCTCATGTGCGCTACGGCTATCCCCAACAATTGTAGCGCACCACCCCTATGTGCGCTACGGGTATGCGGCATGCGGCCAACAGGGCCCTGGCCCACACATATCTGTGGCGCACTATGGCCATGTGCACCACGGTTGTTCTAGTTACTAGTAGGGCACTGCCCATAGGTGAGCCACGCCTGTTTTATCCATGGGGCACTTCAACCATGTGAGCCACGGATGTGCTGATTACCTATAGCTGTTTTCCTAGTAGTGGAGGATAGGAAGCGCCTCATCCACTCGGACGACGCGAAAAGACAGGCAGGGAAGAAGTGGACCAACCATGGCATGCAGCCTCTCCAACGAGGAGATGAAGCGCCTCATCCACTCGGACGGCACAAAAAGGCGGGCGGGGCGGAAGTGGACCAACCGCGGCATGCGGCCTCTCCAACGAGGAGAGGAAGCGCCTTGTCCACTCGGACAACGCGAAAAGGCGGGCGGGGCGGAAGTGAACCAAGTGCGGCATGCGGCCTCTCCAACGAGGAGAGGAAGCGCCTCGTCAGCTTGGACAGTGTGAAAATACGGGCGGGCGGAAGTGGACCAACCATGGCATGCGGCCTCTCCAACGAGGAGAGGAAGGGCCTCATCCGCTCGGACGACGCGAAAAGGTGGGCGGGGCATGATACGTCAGAAATGTATCTATAATTTTTGATGTTCCATGCTTGTTTAGTATCTACTTTGCTTTGCGTTGCTTTGTCTACACTTTGAGTTATTTTTATATCTTTTCTGGAACTAACCAATTAACAAGTTGCCACAGTGCATGTTGCCTATTTTCTTCTATTTTTGGTCCCAGAAAGGCAGAAAATCAATATTCTCGGAATTCGAAGGGACAAAAGCCAAAGTCAATATCTTTCCGTGGGGAACACGAAGTCCAGAGGAGAGACGGAGGGGAGCCACGGGGTGGCTACACCCCCCCACCTCAGGCGCGGCCAAGCCTGGCCCGCGCCTAGGCAGGGTGTGCCCCCGGGCGCCCCCTGCCTCACCTCTTCACCTATAAGAAGCCCCCGATGCAGAAACCCTAGGCACCCGATCAAAAATCCACGAAATCGTCCGTAGCCGCCGCCACCATCGATCCCTAGATCGGGGGGATCTGAAGTTCTTCCCGGCACCCTGCCGGAGGGGAAATCATCCGAGAGGCCTTCAATCCGGTATGATGCGTGAGTAGTTCCACCTTGGACTATGGGTCCATGTAGTAGCTAGATGGTTGTATCTCCACCTTGTGCTTTCATGTATAGATCTTGTGAGCTCCGTTCATGATCAAGATCTAATCTATTTGTAATCATGCATGATGTGTTTGCGGGGATCCAATGGATATTGATATTATTATGTCAGTTTGGTTAATGGTTTTGTCTTTATGATTCTATCATGCCTGTGTTGTTTATGATCTTGCATGCTCTCCGTTGTTAGTAGCTATCTTGGCCGAGTAGTTGCTAGTGACTCCAAGAGGGGGTATTTATGCTCGATAGTGGGTCCATGCCTCTTGTTTCCAAGGGAAGTGACAGAAATCTCTTCGGTTGTACATGTGATGTTGCTACTAGGGAGAAAACAACGGTCTCTTGTTCATAGAACAAGTGGATTGTTTACCTTACACACTTTTCTTAATGCAGTTGTCTGTTGCTTGCAACTTAATACAGGAGGGGGTTCGGATGATAACCTGAAGGTGGACTTCTAGTCATAGATGCAGTTGGATGGCGGTCTATGTATCTTGTTGTATTGCCCAATCGAATCTCATAGGATCTTTCTAACTAGTATTGCATTGTTATGCCTTCCTCAGTTCCTGTCAATTGCCATGTTGTAATTTGTTTACCCTTCATGCCATGTTGTTTATCTAAGGAGAGCACCTCTAGTGAACTATGGACCCCGGTCCAATATTTACCATTGATACATCCTCCACTGTTATGTGTTTACTTGATGCAAACCATTACCTTCCACACCATACAGTTAATCCTTTGTTACAGCAAACCGGTAAGCTTGACAACCTCACTGTTCGTTGGACAAAGTCTTGAGTTTGTGTTGTGTAAACCTGTGTGATGTTTCCTTCCTCCTTATGGTTCAATAACCTCGGTATCTAGTGAGGGAAGACTTGATGTTGTGCTCATCACACCTTGCTCTTGGGATTTCCAACAAAGTGCTTCACGTCAACACTAGGTGCACGCATCAAGATTTTCTGGCGCCGTTGCCAGGGAGGCTAAGGACGTTTTCACAAGGGGAGTCCTCCACTTCCTTTCTCTTTACTTTGTTTTTGGTTTGCTTAGTTTCTTTTGCTTGGTTTTGTTTGCCTCTTTTCATAAAACCCAAAAAAAATAGTCTTATGTGGTTTGCTTTCTTTATTCAAAAACACAAAAAAATAGTTCCTACTCTGGTTGCTGGTCTGTTATTGCCTTGATTGGTCATGCTTTCTATCAATGGATGGTTTCTTTGAAACTAGTTCTTATTGGCAAGGTGGGTTCACGGAAAAACAAAAGTATTATTATAAGGAACACCATTTGTCACAAAAAGGGAAACACTTATGGAAACAAATTGATAAGTTGAATACTATTGCTAGAGACATGTGCTCTACTTATAATGTTACTTATTGATTTGATAAGTCTTGTTGCTGTAGGAGGTATAAACACCTTCCTTTTCAATGTGAGTATAATGATAATGTTACCATATCTTCTTATGTTAAGGGAAATTATAACTTTTATGATGTGGAACAAACTGAAGAATTCATTGCTTTCAAGGATGCATTTGAACTTGCTAGTTTGCTTGAAAATACTGATGATGCACCTTATGAATGTGAGGTTTATGAGATACTTAATTTTTGCTTTGATAATTACAAGGAAGAAAATGGCTATATTCTTGAATATTTTAATAGGTGTTTTCCACAAATGGGAAAGACTAATGCCTTGAAGGAGCCTATAGAAGACAAAATTGTTGAACCTAAAAGCTCATTAGATGAAAAAGAGGAGAGTGATGGTCAAGAGGAGGAAGAATGGATCTACCCATGTCTACCTTCTAATGAGAGTAACTCTTTATCTCTTATATTATTTTATTCTCCCCCATGCTTACCAAAGGAGGATGATTGTGATGTTTCTGTGGATTCCTTTTAAATATCTACTTTGGGTAAACCTGTGTAGGTTTTAATCCCACTATTTTTAAGCTTGATAGAAATTATGTGTTTGTAGATCATGAAAAGCCTGCTTTATGTGATAGTTATATTGTTGAGTTTATTCATGAGGCTACTGAAAATTATTATGAGAGAGGAAAATATGGTTATAGAAGTTTTCATGGTACTGAAACACCTCTCTTTGTGCTGAAAGTTTTGAAGTTACTCTTGTTTTATCTTCCTATGCATGTCACTTTGTTCTTTGTGAATTTATTTTCCTACAAGATTCCTTTGCATAGGAAGTGGGTTATACTTCAATGTGTTTTGAATTTTCTTCTTGATGCTCTTTTTTACCTCAATTCACATTCCTTATGTGAGCATCTTCTCAAGCTTTTGTGCCTAACTTAAAGGCGTTAAAGAAAAGTACTTGTTGGGAGATAACCCAAGAGTTTCCTTGAGTATTGGAAGTTATTACTTCAGTAATGACTTCTTCTTATCCTTTTTGTTTGCTTTTTGTGCCAAGAATGACCTCTAATGAGAGGGAAGTAAGATTTGGGGAGTTGTTGTCCTGAAACAGATTTCTGTCCCCCACCATAAAAATTCGTGAGAAGTCTATGTAACTCGGATTGAGCTAATAATTTATGAATAAATCCACCAGTATGTTATCTAACTTTCTTTAGTTCAACACTTTTTGATTTGAGCAACATAATATTTTCGAAAAAATCGGTTTCTACCTACTGGTCTGTTTTGACAGATTTCTGCCATTATTTGCATTTGCTTCTTATTGATTCCTTTTTGAGTTCTCTTTTGGGGAATTAAGATTTTTGAAGGAGTTACTACAGTAGCTTGTGTTTTTAGTGAAAATTTTTGCTGTTCCAAAGCTTTGTCAGAGATCTAATATCTTTTGAATAAACTAATGTTGCTAAGGAAGATTGTGTGAAGTTTTGTATGAAGGAAAAAAATCCAGGCGTAGAGAGAGAATGATGTAATGAGATTAAGAATGGACAAAAGCTAAAGCTTGGGGATACTACAATGGTGTCACCCCAAGAAATATCCAAGAGTTACAAGCGTCAAAGCTTGGGGATGCCCAAGGCATCCACTTCTTCATCAATAAAAAGCTCAGGTCTGTCTAGACACTTTGTTTTTATTGTTTCATGCACAGTTGTGTTGTTCTTGGAGCGTCTTAGTTTTCGTTTGCTTTGCTTAGGTTGTTTAGTTTGCTTGAATAAAGTAGTTTGGACCCATGTTCTCGCTGTGTTGTTGCAAATAAGTTGCTTGGTGTTGGACAGGAGTAGGAAGTTCCTTCTTGAAAGTTGATAACCCACAGGTATAGGGGGTGAATCGTAGTACTTTTGATAAATAGGAGTGTCGATCCCAACGAGGAGCAGAAGGTGCTGAACAGTGGTATGGAGTAGGAAATCCCTGTGAATACTTCGAAAATGGATTTTTAGTGTTTTTCTGACAAGGCGACAAAACAAAGAGCAAGTAACAGAAGTAACGAACAAATGGAGCAAGTGGCCCAATCCTTTATTAGCAAAGGACAAGCCGGTGGAAATACTTATAAGGACCAAACGTTCTTGAGGACACATGGGAATTCTGTCAAGTGCTTTCGCTGCAAATAGCTGAGTACTCTTCTCTGGTGTTTGTCAGTGTTGTGTGGGTGAACCTGTGCCCTTCCTAGGACTAATACATACTTGTGATTAAACCCCCTGCAAACATCTGTAACTACAGGAAAGTAATTAAGATATAAATCTAACCACAGCCTTACACTCTGAGATCCTACACTCCCTTGTGCGAAGGTGTCCTAACGGGGGTTCAGGTTTCTGTCACTCCGGCAACCCCGTGATTAGTAGCCAAGTACACAATGCATCCCCCTAGGCCCATAAATGGTGAAGTGTCATGTAGTCGACATTCACATGACACCACTAGAAGAATAGCACCACAACTTAAATACTAAACCATTGAATAATAACTCATCACAGATTCACTACTAACAACATGACTTCTTCCATGTCCTCAAGAACACAATGAACTACTCACAAGACATCATATGGATCAAGATCAAGGATGATATGATAATGGATAATAATCTAAACATTAACAATAATCCAATGGTTCCACTCACAAGCATCAACTACAATAGTAATTAACACCAGGAAGGTCTCCCCTAACGAACTAAGCAATATCCAACACAATTGTTACAGCGGGACGGAGTGGTGATGATGGTGTGATGGTGCTCGACGTGGCACTTCGTTGGTAACCCCAAGCGCAGGGTGCGAAGAGCAAGCAGCAAGTTTTCCCTCAGTTGAGACCGAGGTTATCGAACCATAAGGAGGAAGGAAAAGTCACACGGGTGTTGCAAACAACGTGGAGACCTGCACAACACATACTCAAGACTTTGCCCCAACGAATTAGTGAGGTTGTCAAGCTCACTGGTTTGTTGTAACAAAGGATTAAACGTATGGTGTGGAAGGTAATGGTTTGCAGCAAGTAAACAAGTAACAGTGGAAGATGTATTAATGGTAAATATTGGACCGGGGTCCATAGTTCACTAGAGGTGCTCTCCTTAGATAAACATCATGGCATGAAGGGTAAACAAATTACAGCAGGGCAATTGACAGAACTAAGCAAGGCATAACAATGCAATTACAAGTCAGAAAGATCCTATGAGATTCGATTGGGTAATACAACAAGATACATAGACCTCCATCTAACTGTATCTATGACTAGAAGTCCACCTTCAGGTTATCATCCGAACCCCCTCCAGTATTAAGTTGCAAGCAGTAGACAACTGCTTTAAGCAAAGTGTGTAAGGTAAACAGTCCACATGTTCCATGAACAAGAGACCATTGTTTTCTCCCTAGTAGCAACATCACATCTATAACCGAAGAGATTTCTGTCACTTCCCTTGGAAACTAGAGGCATGAACCCACTATCGAGCATAAATACTCCCTCTTGGAGTCACTAACAACTACTTGGCCAAGATAACCACTAGCAACGGAGAGCATGCAAGATCACAAACAACACAGACATGGTAGAATCATAAAGACAAAACCATTAATAAAACCAACATAATAATCTCAATATCCATCGGATCCCCGCAAACACAACATGCATGATTACAAATAGATTAGATCTTGATCATGAACGGAGCTCACAAGATCTATTCATGAAAGCACAAAGGAGGAGATACAACCATCTAGCTACTACATGGACCCATAGTCCAAAGTGGAACTACTTGTTGGAGATATGCCCTAGAGGCAATAATAAATGTAGTTATTATTATATCTTTGTGTTTATGATAAATGTTTGCATTCATGCTATAATGGTATTAACAAGGAAACATTAATACTTGTGTGATTTGTAAACTTAATTTGAAGTCCCCAGTAGTGCCTCTAAATTATACTAGCTTGTTGGTTAATAGATGATTGTGGTTTCCCTATCATGAACATTGAGATGTTATTAACAACAAGATCATATCATTAGGAGAATGATATGGTGGACATACTCCTATAGATAAGCGTAGCATAAAGATCAAGTCATTTCAATAGTTCAATTGCTATATGCTTTCTGATACATAGTAACCTAATTCCTTCGACCATGAGATCATGCATATCACCTTTACCGGATGGATGCTTTGATGTCATCAAACACCACACCGTAACAGGGTGGCTATAAAGGTGGCATTGAGTGTTCAGAAAGTATTGGTTGAGACACATGGATCAAGAGTGGGATTTGTCCATCCATATGACGGATAGATATACTCTGGGCCCTCTCGGTGAAATGTCATCCAATTAGCTTGCAAGCATGTGACTGGGTCACAAGGGATCACATATCACGGGAACGAGAAAAGAGTACTTATCGGTAACGAGGTTGGACTAGGTATGCAGAGATACCGACGATCATAACCTCGGATAAGTAAACTATCGTGAGACAAAGGGAAATTGGTATCATATGTAAGTGGTTCATTCGATCGCAAAGTAATCGTAGAAATATGTGGGATCCATATGAATTTCCAGATTCCTCTATTGGTTATTGATCGGAGAAGTGTCTCGATCATGTCCGCATAATTTACGAACCGCAGGGAGACACACTTAAGGATTCGACGTTGTTTGAGTAGTTATGGAATGATGAGAAAGAGACCGAATGTTGTTCGGAGTCTCGGATGGGATCCGAGATATCACGAGGAGATCCGGAATGGTCCGGAGAATAAGATTCATATAAGGAAAGTCCCGTTTCGGAGTTGGGGAATGATTCCGGTGTTTTCATCGGGAACATTCTAGAAGGTTCCGGAATGTCCGGCACTCCGGGGGGGAAGGGGTACATGAATGTGTTGTATCAAGTTGGTATGATTGAATCATGTACTAAATGTCTTCGCTGTCCAAAATAAAGGGTTTATTCAAATCCTAGTTTGAAAAGTCAAACGGCTAGTTTGAAAGTCAAACGGCAGTTTTCGGAAAGAGGAGGAGGAGGTTGAAACCGAGTTGGGGAGGAGTTCCCTCCTCCAACCGCCGGCCCACCTCTAGGCCGAGTTGGGGAGGGACTCCCCTCCCCTTGGCCGCACCTCCCACCTATAAAGGGAGGGGCAGGGCTGCCCCTCCAAGACACACAAGTTCCTATCTTCTAAATCTAAACCCTAGCCACAGCCTCCGGTTTAGAGCCGCCGAGATTAGAGCTTCTAATTGACCTAGCCTCCGGTTTAGAGCCCTCTAATTAGTGTGTCTAATCCCTAGACCACTAAACCTCTCTCATACTCCACCATACTCGCTCCGGCTTAAGGCGAAGCCCTGCGAGATCTCCCCTCTACTTCCGGTACCACGCCGTTGTGCTGCCGGAATCGCGAGGAGAGTGCTACAACCTCCGCTGCCTGCTGGAACAAGGGAGAGGAAGGTCTTCGTCGAGTACCGAACGTGTGACCGACTGCGGGAGCGCTGTCGGAACGTGGCGTCGGAAGGATCGTCTACGCGATCTTGAGATCAGGAAGAGAACGACTACATCATCCACGAGAATCTGCTCTCGTTAAACACTTTGGAATCTTCGAGGGTAAGTTATTCCATCGACTCGTTGCTACAATCTAGTAGATAGATCTTGGCTTGTTTGTTTGTATGCGATAGAAAATTTTTGTTTTCCATGCTACGAACCCCAACAGTGGTATCAGAGCCGTGTCTATATGTAGATCTGTTGCACGAGTAGAACACAATGGTCATTGTGGGCGTTGATGCTGTTATTGTCAATTGCTTCTTGCGGTATGTTGGGATGAAGCGGCCCGGGCTAACCTTACATGACAGCGTTCATGAGACTTGCTCCACGTTTGACATGCAACTTGTATTGCATAAGTGGCTTTGCGGGTGCCTGTTTCTCCTAGCATAGTTAACACTACTAGGAAAACAGCTATAGGTAATCAGCACATCCGTGGCTCACATGGTTGAAGTGCCCCACGGCTAAAACAGGCGTGGCTCACCTGTGGATAGTGCCCTACTAGTAACTAGATTAACCGTGGCGCACATGACTATAGTGCGCCACAGATGTGTGTGGGCCAGGGGCCTGTTGGCCGCACGCCAAACATCTATAGCGCACTAGGGTCATGTGCGCCACGGTTGTTAGTCTCATCCGTGGCGCACATGGGGGGGTGCGCTACGCCTAAGCGCACCCTCCTCTCTGCTGTGAAACGGCCACAAACTTCTGTGGCGCACATGGCCTAGTGCACCACAGTTGTTTCTACTCCCTGTGGCGCACTAGGGCCGTGTGCGCCACGGATGTTTCGTTTTTTTTAGGACAGCACTTTATGTGCACATGTGTGACCACACATCCACCACCCCACACTTCACTTTCCCCTTCTTCTTCCTCCTTAGATCTAGTCAGGATCTTCTCCTTCCCACCTTAATTTCTCCACCCATTCACCATTTTTAGCATGTAAAACTTGCTTTGGATGTTACATTAGTAATAGAGGAGGTCTCCGGTCTCTCATCTCCTTCTCCGGTCGACGCGCGCACCTCTCCTTTCCATCTTTTCTCGCGATCGGTCTCTCATCTCGGTAAGTTGTCCATGTAAGGATGTGTTCATGTGTATATGGATGATGTGCTCATATGTATGTAAATGATGTGTGTATGTGGAGAGGATGGTCATATGCATGTGTGTGTGTATATGGAGAGTATCGATGATGCTCATGCATGTGCGTATGGAGAGGATAATGATATGTTCATGTGTGTATGGATCGGTCTCGATCTCTATCTCTTGTGTTTGTATGTGAACAAGTTGCCATTTGTTTTGCCAAAATGTTGATTCATTTCCATTTTGGCAAGACTTTGGCATTTCGCAAAGGTCCTAATTTTAGGATAGGTCATGCCGAAATTTTCTATCGACCATAGCATGCATGCATTCATTATGTGGTTCTAATAGACTTCAAAATTGTACCGTGTACACCGTGCAGGCAAAAATGGTCCGCATAATGAGCGAAGACATTGTGGCTAGATTTTTGAAATGTGCGACGGTCAACATGATACGAAATAACAAGACAGATATAAGATGTCCGTGCAGAAGATGCAAACTCAACTGGGTGATCGACCCAGATTCCGGAAATCTGCAGGCGCACCAGCTCCACCATGGTTTCATGGATGGATACACTCGTTGGATAAGCGATGACGTAGATGATGGAGACGGTGAAGGTGGCCAACATGACGATGATCATCATCACGGCGAGAACGGGCGAGATGATGAAGAGTCTCCTGGAGATGGTGAAGGTGCGGAAGCAGACCGGGATGATGATGATCTAGATGCCGGAGGAGCAGACGACGATGGAACAACGTCAGGCTGGGTGCGGGACCCTTATGTGCAAGAGCTGCTTCTCAAGCAGACGAGTAACGCCAGGGCTGCCGCTAGAGAGAAAGCCAAGCTTGCGCAACTTGAGAAAGACGCGGTTGCTCCATTGTATGAAGGATGCAGGCCCGATGATACCCGGTTGAATGTAACGCTCAAGGCTATGGAGATGAAGGCAAAGCACAAATTGAGCGACGCAAGCTTCGACGATATGATGGCATTCTGGCACGATCGTCTCCCGGAGGGGAACACATGTCCAACTAGTATCGAGGATGCCAAGAAAATCGTCTGTCCTCTCGATCTACCGCACGTTAGATATCACGTATGCATCAACAATTGCATCATTTATCGGGGCGAGGACGCGGAGAAAACCACATGTCCGGTGTGCGACGTGAGTCGATACAAGAAAGGGAAGAAAGCACCTCGAAAAGTGGTATGGTACTTTCCTATCACTCCTCGTCTGCAGCGCTATTTCGCGGACCCTAAGGAAGCGAAGCTCATGCGATGGCATGCGGAAAGAAAGAAGCCAGGAGATGATGATGACCCCGAAAAGGATGAGCTGCTGACGCACCCTTCAGATGCTAGCCAGTGGAAAGCATTGGACCTCGAATTCCCAGAATTCGGTGGAGATTCGAGGAACATCAGGCTTGGTGCGAGCACCGATGGACTCAATCCGTTCGGTATCCAGAGCAGCACGCACAGCACTTGGCACGTGTTTGTATGGATGTACAACCTCCCTCCATGGTTGTGCATGAAGAAGAAGTACATACAAATGAGTATGCTAATTCAAGGGCCGAAACAACCTGGTACCGACATCAATCTGTATCTTGGGTTGTTGAAAGAGGAGCTAGCCACGTTATGGAAATCTGGAGCCAATACTTACGACGCCGTCGCACAAGATTATTTCACTATGAGAGCCGCGTTGATCACTACAGTGCAAGACTATCCAGGTTGCGGGTATATCTCGGGGCAGGTTATCCAAGGATTCTACGCATGCGTTAGGTGCATGGATAACACAAGCTATCTCCAACTAGAGAAAGATCCAGGGTCATCGAAAACCGTGTTCATGGTGCACCGGAGGTGGCTCGGCAAGAATGATCCATGGAGAAAACGTGGAGACCTGTTCGATGGCAAATCAGAGACCCGAGGAATCCCAGAGCGTAGGAGCAGCGAAGAAGTGGAAGAGTTGCTGAAAAACTGGAAAGATTGTCCTAAGCCTGGAAAGAAGCGAAAGAGGTAGCAACAAGACAAGCCGCTGATGAAGGTATGGAAAACAAGGTCTGTTTTCTGGGAGTTGCCATACTGGAAGTTCCTCCGCACGCCTCATAGCCTCGACATCATGCATATCACGAAAAACGTGTGCGAGAGTCTGGTCGCCACCATAATCAACATGCCAGATAGGACGAAAGATGGTCCGAAAGCAAGGCACGACCTGATATGCTTGGGTATCCGGAAGGAGCTTCACGGAGGACACACTACTCCTGATGATCAGGAAGATGACGATGATCATGAGTCAGAGACGACACAAGGTCGTCAGAAGGGTAAAAAGTTCAAGAAGAACGAATATTACTGCCCTCCTTCTTGCTTCACTCTAAGCCAGGATGAGATCAAACAGTTTTTCAAGTGCCTTCTAGGAGTCAAATTTCCTTACGGCTACGCGGGCAAGATAAGCAGATACCTAGACGAGGCGAAGCAGAGGTTCAGTGGCATGAAGTCTCACGACTGTGCCGTGCTAATGACGCAGGTACTTCCGGTCGCACTAAGAGGGATAATGGACGAGCACGTCCGTGAAACGTTATTTGGCCTATGCAAGTTTTTCGACGTCATCTCTAGGAAGTCGATTGGCTTGAATCAGCTCGGAAGGCTACAGGAGGAGATCGTGGTGATACTATGTGAGCTTGAGGTCTACTTCCCACCGGCATTCTTCGACATTATGGTGCATCTGCTGGTCCATGTCGTGGAGGACATCGTACAACTCGGGCCGATGTTCCTCCGCAGCATGATGGCGTTCGAAAGGATGAACGGACATATCAAAGGATACGTTCGCAACAGGTCCCGTCCAGATGGAAGCATAGCCAAGGGCTTTCTGGCCGAAGAGTGCATCTCTTTCTGCACGAATTATCTAGACATCGAGAACCCTGTCGGTCTTCCCGTCAACAGACACCTTGGCAAGATCGACGGATCTGGTCACCGAGAGGGTCGTCGCATACTGCATGCAGACTTCGATTTTCGACGCGCAGACTTTGATCGAGCAAACCTCGTCGCGCTACAGCATTTAGAACTGGTCGATCCTTGGGTACAGAAGCACAAAAGGTTAATCGAGAAGAAGTACAGTGACCGGGGCATACAGAGGACGCAGGGAGAAATAATCAAAGAGCACAACTCAGATTTCACGCGTTGGTTTAGGCAGACGCTCCTTGATAATCCCCCGCGCTCGCATTCTTCTGACACGGAAAAGATCATATTCACCTTGTCGCAGGGACCGATGCAAAACCTGGTGACCTATCAGGCGTATGATATCAACGGCTACACATTCTACACAGAGGAAAAGGACAACAAGTGTGATTATCAGAACTAAGGCGTAACGTCGGAATTCTACACCGATGACAACGTGAAGGAAAGATTCTACGGAAGAATCGAGGAGATCTGGGAGCTCGACTATTGTGGAGAAAAGGTGCCGATGTTCCGTGTCAGATGGGCAAAGAGCGTCGAAAGAGAAGACCGGTATTTCACAACCATGGTTATACCCGAAGCAGCCAAATCCAAGGCCGCCGGTGCAAACGTGGCCGCGAAAAATGAACCGTGGGTACTGGCTACCAAAGTGGACCAATGTTTTTTCATTACCGACCTGACAAAGCCTAGCCGTGTTGTCGTGAGGAGAGGAAAAAGAAACATCATCGGAATGGATGGAGTCGCCAACGAGCAAGACTTCGACCAGTACGGCGATCCAAAGATTGAAGATGACGACGACTACGATGCAGCAACATACATCACAAGAAGAAAAAGGACAACCCTACCCAAAAAAGGTAGCCCGTTCGAAAGAAGAAACATTAAAGTGCCGGGGCTAAATTATTCAACCGCGACAAAGAAGGGAAAAAAGATTGTAAAACGCTAGCTCAAAAAATATTGTAAAACGCGTGGTCAAAAAAGATTGTAATATTCATGGACAAATTATTATGAAATTTAGTTATACTTTCAATCATATTTGTAACACTTTTATGACATATATTATCACTTTTGGGCATTTTTGGAATATTTAAAAGTATTTTAAAAACAAAACAAAATTTGTATGGCATGTATCACCACTTTTGGACATTTTTTGGAACATTTAAAAGTATTTTTAAAATAAAAATAAAAAAGTGAAGCACCAGGATTCGAACCTGGGTGCTCATAGTTTAGAATAGAGCTAAGGGGCAGAACCAGTGGGCTATGACAGTACTAGTGCTAACAAAAGGGGTGGCCGCCCTCTTATCTGGTAGTCCAACACACATAGGCGTAGCGCACCCTGGCCAAGTGCGCTACGGTTATCGTAGCGCACTTGGCCAGGGTGCGCTACGCCTATGTGTGTTGGACGCTAGTCAACCGCGCCGGCCGCTCCATCTCACAGACACGCACCACACGCACCGCTGCATCCACAATCGTCGCACCGCCACCGCCGCCGCCACCACCGCCACCGCCGCGCTACGCTGCGCTCTCGAGGAGGAGGAGGCCCGCCACCGCGCTGCGCTCTCGAGGAGGAGGAGGCCCGCGCTTGTGGAGGAGGAGGCCGCTGCCGATCCATGGAGGAGGAGGAGCCCCGCCGCTTGTGGAGGAGGAGGATCGCGCCGCCGCCCGTCGTCGTCCGCCCGTCAGAGGTAGCCCCTCCCTCTCTCCCTCTCTCCCTCTATCCCTCTCTCCCTCCCCTGTCTCTCCCTCTCTCCCTCTCTCCCTCTCTGCTTCAAGATTCAGTTAGCAGTAAACTAGAATTGGAAATAATTCTGTTAGCAGTAAACAAGATTCAAGATTCAGTTAGCAGTAAACAAGATTCAGTTAGCAGTAAAAGACCTGAAATAATTCTGTTTTTATGCAAGTTTTATTCAGTTAGCAGTAAACCTGAAATATTTGCTGCAATGATCTTAGAGAGAAAAAAATTGGCTCCTAAATGAATTTTTTAGGAAAGTGACTAATGTATTTGGCTTATGGTGACTTTCATAAGATGGATTAATGATAGACAGATGATTTTTATAGATGTTATACTGTTTATTCCTGGAACTAGATGATTTTTATAAGGAGGAGGAGGAGGCCCTGGAACTCCTGGAACTATAGCTCCTCCTCCTGGTTATTCCTCTATCATATAAATATGGTAGGTGTTTATTGACAAAGATGGCATGTATATCTTTCTATATACATACTGCTAGTGACCTGATGAGCGATGCTAGTTAAGTGAAGATGGCATGTATATCTTTGTATGTGTAAGACAGAGAAACCAAATGGACCGTTGATGTGCCAATTTGGTCATTTTTTTGCGAGTAATTTGGTCATTTAGTCCATGCACAATGCAAATGCTTAGCAAAACACAATGCAATGCAATGCTCAGGCGAACCACCCACTGGCCATTACCACTCGTCATGCTTGTTCGTTCACATCAGTGCTCATCTAGATACTACTAGATCAAATCAATCTGCCTCCAACCTCCAAGCTTAGGTGGATAGTTACATGTATTCTACTACCAACGACCAAGTGCTCTAGAAAGGACAAACAAACCACCATGATGTTTTCGAGAGAAAAGGTTTTGCTTCCGTCCCACTGAAAACAAAAAGGCCTCGCTTGCCCTTTCCCGCCCTTGAAGAAACAAATTCAGTGAACTTGCAGCTGCTACCCCTACCCGTGTGTCCACCTTTCTAGAGAGATCATGCTTCCACTCGCAGAAATATATGCGTATATCTTCGTCTCTGCAGACTCTGCTTCACCAACCACCGTGGACACACCTCTCCCAGCTTTCGCAAATGGGAACACCATAACAAAACTAGACGATGATGATCCACACACTCAGCATATATATGCAACCAAAAATTCAGACATACATGTGCATCTTCTTCTCTGCTTCACCAACCAGCAGGACACACATCACCCAGCTTTCGCAAAAGCGCGCGGCCACTAAAATGGGAATGTCAAGTATCTAAATCCACATACTGTTCAGCATACTATAGATCAATCACTCATAGGGTGGCATCAATTCAGCATTCATAATCTATAGGGTTGATTCAGTATATATGTCACATACTGATTAATGCCACATATAGTATGTTGATCTATAGGGTTCAGAATCTATAGAATGATTTGATCCTTTTGTTAGGTTTGTTACTGTGATAGTTCATCAGTAAAAAATATTCACATTATTTTACTTATTTGCATATGGAAGGACTAAAAGCATGTGATGGTTTTGGGCCTCTTAGTGCTCAAGAGTTCATGATCATCGGTTTAGAAGCATATGGTTTAGAAGCCTCTTAGTGCTCAAGACTAAAAGCATATGGTTTAGAAGCCCTGAGATACTGTAACAGTCCCATTTTTATGTGCTTTCTTAACCAATGTGTTTTCTACCTAGATGTTTATGTGCTGGCTGTGTTGGCCAGATTATCCTATGTGACCAGTTTATGTGCTGGCTGTGTTGGCCATTTATTGTGTGCTCGTTGTACTGGCTATGATGGCCATTTATTGTGTGCTAGCTATGATGGTCATATATATGCAGGTTCTTGTATGAAATGAGTCTTGATTTTTGCCGGAATGTTGATTAACTTCCGTTTCGGCAGAAATCGGGCACTCCTAGTTTAAGAAAATTAGCAAAGGTCATGCCGGATTTTTCCGTGCATTTAACCAATTATTTGTTTTTTATTAGTGCAAAGATGTGTGACAACGACGAGGCTGGATGTTCTAAGCGCATCAGCGCTGAAGGAGAACTCAGACCTCTGAATAAACAATTGACATTCTGGGAGGCGGCCCAGCGGCTAGAAGACGATGAAGAATACCATCCCCAGGAGAGCGAGGATGATGAGATGGAAGACACGGAGGAAGAAGCCGAAGGAACGGCGGACGATGAAACCACTGACGGCGGCGAGGGCACAGGGAGTGGTAGCAACCCTCCTAAGAAGAAGAAGAAGCCGAAGGACCAGCGCCCGAACACGGTCGGCACGGTCAGGGAGGAAATTACCGAAGTGAGCCCATCAGGGGTTCCTTTGGAGCCCGCCCTTGTTGTCAAAGGGTACGGTGGGCAAGTGGCGGCGATCACCCGGACAACCATCTCGATCAACACCGAGAATCTCCGGCATAAAGATAATGGCCACTTGCGCACACTCCTCTTCGAGCAGCTGCACGCCAGATACAAGTTCCCCGCTAAGTATCAGAACACAAATTATCATGGGAATGAAGTAAACAAATCCGCCCTCACAAATATGAGCACCGCCCTGGCCAGCTGGAGAACCCGGATAAAGAAGAAGATCTATAAACAAGGCAAAAGTCTCAAGGATATCCAGAAGATTGACCCGCAGATCATCGAAGATCAGTTCCGGGAGTTCAAGGAGAGGTGTGAATCCGAAAGAGCCCTGGCCAATAGTAATCGGGGAAAGATGCTGCAGGCGATGAATCTAGGTCATCACCATCTCGGATCTGGTGGATACAGAACCGCGGAGGCCAAATGGAATAAGGAGGACGAAGAGTATAGATCCAAGGGGATAGAAAACCCCTTTGCTAAATTCGAACCCGGGCAGATTCGAAACTTCATCAGGTCCCGTTACCATGTGGACCCAAAAACCAAACAACTCACCGCGGATCCTGCGGTGAAGGAATTCGAGGAAATTGTGGTAAGTATAATCTAATTACCGCGGATCAACACGATTGCAATCTAATCGATGATCTAAATGATTCACTGTTACTTCTTCTGCAGGAGGAGGAAATTGTTGCTAGTCATGGATCCCAGGGTTCCTCATCCCAGGGGTCGACGGCGGCCACCCGGTGGGATAACCCTTTTAACAGGGCGATGAACCGGGCTAAGAAAATAGAGCCGGTTACGAAGAAGCCGTCGTCGGCTGGCCGTCTGGCCGGCCTCGGGGGTAAGAATTGGGTGGATCATTTTGGTCCACCGCCGAGGACGCATGTGGCGCCGTCGGGAAGGAGCGAGGAGGAAAACCGAGAGGTTCAAGAACTTAAGGCACAAGTGGCGCGGATCCCGCAGATCGTCCAAGACAACCTGGCAATCACCCTCACGTCCTTCCTGCCTACCTTGGTGGAGTCAATAGCGAACTGGACCGCGGGTGGTCGAGTAGGGCCGTGCCCGATTCCAAGCATGGTCAGCAGCCACTCGAACAACGCGGCGCCGACGAATCAGGCGAACTACGTGTTCGTGACTCCGCCCACTAGCACCGCGGCGCCGCAAGTGTTGGTGACTCCCCCTGCCATCACCGCGGCGCCGGAGTACATGTTGGTGCCTCCCCCTGCCATCATCGCGGCGGCACCGGAGCTCCAAGCACCCGTCGGTAGGGAGAATACACTGGCGGCCAGCACCGCGCCATCAAGCAGCCCTTCCGTCTCTTGCACGCCCGTCTCCGTATGCGGTGCGTCGACATTAGCCGATCTCGACGCCATCACGGTAAACAAATTGCTTTAATTACCGCCTTTCATGCCATCTATTACTCTTATGGCATCTCGCTCTGACGACGCCATACATGTTTTCCGCAGACGGATGTTCCTTGCACTCTCTTATGCTACGTGAACAACGAGCTGAGGGATGTTGCCAAGGGTACCATCGTTCAACCCTTGCAGCGCACGTTCCACTCAAAGCCGATGCCAGATAGCGTTCACAGGGTTAAAATTAGTCGGGTGCTAAGGGGCTGCGACGACCTAGAACCTCCCATTCAACCCCCAGGAGCGGATGAAGAAGAGCCGTCTGTCCTCAGTACTTGCTTCGGCTTATTCTTGCTATGGCCAAAGAGCATGATCCGTTTGGGGACAGCGGGGGCCATCACGCCATAGACAACAGCACCGCCTGTCGTGCCAGCGACAAGCGGTGGCAAGGCCCCCTTACCGCCCTTGCCATCACCTCCACGCGGTGGGTCGGATGATCATGTTGATGATATGCACATGGCGCAGGATCCGGTCGAGGACGACGAAGACTGGAATGATCACTTCTTCAGCACTCAGTTTGGCAACGAAGAAGACCTAGCTGGTGGGCCCACAGAGAAAGCCACTATCACCAAGCGTCTGTTTGGTTCTCAGGAGACGCCTCCAGCTTGCGCCTTTACAGAGCCAGCTGATACAACCAACCGGCCCTTTATTCTAAGCCCTGACACACTACATAGGGCGGCCGGTGCTCAGATTGCGGTGCCTGCCCGCTCTCCAAAAGGAAAAAAGGGCAGGAAAAGAAAATCTAGCAGCTCGAGCCAGCCGGTGGCGTCAACAACTGCGAATCCGATCAGGTTTCGGGACGGGCCACCAAGACCCGAGGGAATTATGTGGAGGATTCATGTGGCGGGTGAGCCCAGGCTACCTAAGAATTTGCGGAAGCTCGCCAGTTCGGAACTGCAGAGTGTGCATGACGGCGTGCTGACGATAGAGAGACGCCTTCTATCGGAGAAAGATCCCTCGCACCCGGTATTCGTGGTTAAGGTGCCTCCAGGCTTGGGCTTCATCGACACTGCCCCTGCCGATCTGTTCTTCCTGCGGTTCGACGACATCTTCCATATGTTCCACCTATACCCGCTGCACTATACCATGGTCCGTCTGTTTTCTCTCAGCCTGGCCATGCAGATCATTAGAGAGAACACACCGGGCATCGCTATAGTGGACCCCTACTACATGCGTGACGGCTGCTTGGGTTCCCCCGCCGAACGACGTATCGTGGCCTCGTACCTAAAAAGAATCCTCGTGGCGAACAAGACAAAGGAATACATTCTCGTGCCTTACTTTCCCGAGTAAGTCGTTATTCACTCGCCACCGTCGATTGGCTTTATTAGATCATCATCATTCTTTTTCCAACACATTCCATTTGAATTTTTTGCGCAGAGATGAACACTGCACGCTCATCTCCTTATCGCCGAAGCATTCCCACGCCACGTATTTCGACTCGGGGAGTCTAGAAAAGAAGAAAAACTATGACAAGATCAAGGAAGTTCTGGATGATGCTCTCACTGGCTTTGCCTCGACGGAAGGCACCACCTTCGTGCGTACGAAGGTCAAGTTCGGCAGGCACGTCTTCAACCACGTAACGGAGTTCCCCTGCGTGAAGCAGCCGGAAAACAGTAAGAAGGAAGCCTACTACGCACTCCATCACATGAGGGCGTTCCTACTTGACCAGCAGAATTCTACGCTGCCAGATCATCTCAAACAGTGGGCCAAAGCAAAGGCCAAGATCAATGATTCGGATATTAGACAAGAGATGTATCGCATCCAGCAGCAGTTTGGGGCAATCGTCTTTCGTGATGTCATGACTTCGGGGGGGATCTTCTACGGAGGAAATGTCCAGAATAACCGTGACATAGAAGATCGCCTAGAGATGCAGGGTGACTATAGGAAGTTCATGACGAGACAAGGCGTCCTCCCGTTCCCTAAGCCGAGCCAGAAGGCTTGATGTTGGCCTAGTTGTAGTTACAAACTATAGATGATCTTTGTGTGTGTGTGTGGACAAACTATGAACCATCGCTTATTTCTTTTGCTTATTAATATTATATATCAATCAATGCTTGGTTTGTTTGCTTACTCTTTGGTCCTTTGCTCATTTTGGTTTTTTTTTCATTACTATTTTTTCGAGAATAATGCCGATGATTGAAATATCGTGGCACACTATATATGTGAATGTGCTACGATGGGACTGTTAGCCTTGTGATATGCACAAGTCCAGGTCTTGTGCATCTTACTTGGCTAACCGTTCCATCGTAGCATATTCCTGTGTCCAACGACCTATATGTATATATATGAGGCATTCTTTTCGAGTTATTTTTGTCTTTTTCGAGAATAATGCCGATGATTGAAATGTCGTGGCACAATATATATGTGAATGTGCTACGACGGGATAGTCAGCCTTGTGATATGCACAAGTCCAGGAATTGTGCATCCTACTTGGCTGACTGTTCCGTCGTAGCATATTCCTGTGTCCAACGACCTAGCTTGTTATATATGAGGCATTCTTTTCGAGGTATTTTGGTCTTTTTCGAGAATAATGCCGATGATTGAAATGTCGTGGCACTATATATGTGAATGTGCTACGATGGGATTGTACGCCTTGTGATATGCACAAGTCCAGGAGTTGTGCATCCTACTTGGCGTACGGTTCCATCGTAGCATATTCCTGTGTCCAACAACCTAGTTATATATGAGGCATGCTTTTTGAGTTTGCTCTTTTTGATTATACATGTTTTTCAATCACCGGTTAGTTATTATTGTCAACTTGTAGATGACGTGGTATGTCGTGTACAAGGGACGGGTTCCCGGAGTCTACGATGATTGGGAAGACTGCCGCAGACAGGTGCACCGTTTCAGCGGCAATAGCTACAAAGGGTACAACACTATGGCGGAGGCGGAAGCTAGATACACGCGCTATCTAGCGGGAGTTAGGACGACAAGGAACCGGATGAAGACCTACACCTTCGTCGCGGCGGTGATCATGCTTATCTTCTTTGGTTGTTTATCCCGCGATTGTGTCTAGCTAGTTTAGATGTCTAGGTGAGCTTCCGAGCTCTAACTTGTTCGATCGACACATGTATTCGCATGTCATCAACTACTACTTTGTAACTTGATCGAAACAATGTAACTTATACTATGTATTCATGTATGAGACTTATCTATATGTATTTGTTTCAATCTTGTTTTTCATATTATGTATTTATATATATAATTGTATATCTTGTATCTGTGTGTGTATATCTGCTGTAATATTGTATATAATCTGTATTGTATATACTATGGCTCGGAAATAAAAAAAAACAAAAAAAAACATCTGTGGCGCACATGATCCACCTTCTGTGGCGCACTACACCTGTGGCGCACTATGAAAGCTTAGTGGCGCACTACCTAGTGCGCCACAGAAGATCCCAATGGTAGCGCACCTGCCCAAACTTCTGTGGCGCACTAGGCAGTGAGCCACGCCTGTTGATAAACTTCTGTGGCGCACTAGGCAGTGCGCCACGGCTGTAGAGATAGCCATAGCGCAAGGCCCGTGGCGCACTGCTAGTGCGCCACGGATGGCCATTCCATGTGCGCCACTAACGGCCTGTTTCCTAGTAGTGTAAGATCCAATTTACAACGGGTGATTAACAATACTAGTATCAATGTTGTGGTTCTTGTTCGTAAGTTAGAATGACACTTATTGAAAGCCCCAAACCACGTAAAATATGCAAAGAAAGTAGAGGCGTCTAACTTTGTTTTGCAGGGGTGTGCAGTGATGTGATATGGCCATGATTGTGATTATATATGATGTATGCAATGTTCCTTATTATAAGTCGGCAACCGGCAGGAGCCATATGGTTGTCTTTAAATTCTGTTAAGAGTCGCGTGTCTATTCAAAGTAGTTGTAATAGTTGAAGCTGGTGGAGGACAACCATGAAGAAGCATCATTGACCTTGATGCAATGCCAGTGATGATGGAGATCATGTTCGTGCTTGAAGATGGAGATCGGAAGCACAAAGAAGAAATGCCATATCATATCACATATTATGAATTGCATGTGATGTTAATCCTTTATGCATCTTTTATTGCTTAGTAGACGACGGTAGCATTATAAGATGATCCCTCATGCACATAAATTTCAAGTTCTAAAGTGTTCACCCTTAGTATGCACCGTTGCTAAAGCTTGTTGTTTCGAAGCACCACGTGATGATCGGGTGTGTTAGATTCCGCAAGTGTATACAACATAAGCAAGCCAGATTTGCTTATGCGGAAGCTAAGGTTTGATCTTGACGAGCCTAGCATGTACAGACATGGTCTCAGGAACACGGATCACCGAAAGGTAAAGCATGAATCATATAGTAGATATGATGAACATGTCGATTGTTCGCCATTGAAACTATATTAACTCTCGTGATGATCGGTTTTGATATGGTGGATTTGGTTCGTGTGATCACTAAAACAATGTGAGGGATGTTGTTTTGAGTGGGAGTTCACCTATATTAATTTAATTATTAATTAGAACTCAATTTGTCATAAACTTAGTCTAAACTATTGCAAATATGTTGTAGATCAATGGCAGCCCCTACCATCAATTTTAATGCGTTCCTAGAGAAAGAAAAGTTGAAAAACAATCGAAGCAACTTCGCGGATTGGTTCCGCAATTTGAGGATTGTCCTCACAGCTGGTAATTTGACCTATGTGCTGGATGCACCGCTGGGTGACCCGCCTGCAGCTGATGCTACCGATGAAGTAAAGAACGTTTACCTCACTCGGAAGACTCAGTACTCCACAGTTCAGTGTGCTATCTTGTATGGTTTAGAATCGGAGCTTCAGAAAAGATTTGAGAATTCAGACCCACATGATATTGTCCGTGAACTCAAACTGATCTTTGAGACTCACGCGGCAATTGAGAGCTATGAGGCTTCTGAAAAGTTCTTTAACTGCAAGATGGAAGAGGGCAGCTCCGTCAGTGAGCATGTGCTTAAGATGTCTGGGCACGCAAGTAAACTTCAAAGCTTGGGTATAGTGATTCCTAATGCTTTGGGGATTTATCGTGTCCTCCAATCACTACCACCAAGTTACAAGAACTTTGTGATGAACTACAATATGCAGAACATGTACAAAGAGTTGCCAGAACTCTTTGCCATGCTAAAATCTGCAGAAGTGGAGATCAAGAAAGAGCACCAAGTGTTGTTGGTCAATAAGACCACCAAATTCAAGAAAGGCAAGTCTAAGCAAAAGGAACACTTCAAGAAGGGTGGTAAGAAAGTTACCACGCCGATGAAGAAGACCAAGGCTGGACCAAAGCCTAATACTGAGTGCTTTTACTGCAAGGGACAAGGTCACTGGAAGCGGAATTGCCCAAAGTACATGGAGGATTTGAAGAACAGCAACATCAAGAAGAAAGGTATATCTGATATACATGTTATTGATGTGTATCTCACTAGCACTCGTAGTAGTGCCTGGGTATTTGATACTGGTTTGGTTGCTCATATTTGTAACTCGAAACAGGTGCTGCAGAACAAACGGAAGCTAGCGAAGAACAAGGTGACGATGCGCGTGGGAAACGGATCAAAGGTTGATGTGATCGCGGTCGGTACGCTACCTCTTCATCTACCATCGGGATTAGTTTTATACTTAAATAATTGTTATTTAGTGCCTGCGTTAAGCATGAACATTATATCGGGATCTTGTTTATTGCGAGACGGTTACTTGTTTAAATCCGAGAATAATGGTTGTTCGATTTATATGAGTAATATGTTTTATGCACATGCACCTTTGATAGATGGTCTATTCTTGTTGAATCTCGATAGTGGAAATACACATATTAATAACATTGAGGCTAAACGTTTGAAATCTAGCGATAACTCGACCTATGTGTGGCACTGTCGTCTTGGTCACATTGGAGTGAAGCGTATGAAGAAACTCCATTCCGATGGACTTCTTGAATCACTTGATTTCGAATCACTTGAAAGATGCGAAGCATGTCTGATGGGTAAAATGACTAAGATTCCATTTTCTGGTATGATGGAGAGAGCTACGGACTTATTGGAAATCATACATACCGATGTGTGTGCTCCAATGAGTGTAGCATCGCGCGGTGGTTATCGTTATGTTCTTACCTTCACGGATGACTTGAGTAGATATGGGTATATCTATTTCATGAAACATAAGTCCGAAACTTTCGAGAAGTTTAAGGAATTTCAAAGTGAGGTTGAGAATCAACGTAACAAGAAGATTAAATTTCTATGTTCTGATCGTGGAGGTGAATATCTAAGTTACGAGTTTGGCGAGCATTTGAAGAAGTGCGGAATACTTTCACAATTGACACCGCCGGGAACACCACAGCGTAATGGTGTGTCCGAACGTCGTAATCGAACTCTCTTAGATATGGTTCATTCTATGATGTCACTTACAGATTTACCGCTATTATTTTGGGGTTATGCATTAGAAACAACCACATTCACTTTAAATAGGGCACCGTCTAAATCCGTTGAAACGACACCGTATGAATTATGGTTTGGGAAGAAACCTAAATTGTCGTTCCTTAAAGTTTGGGGTTGCGAAGCCTATGTAAAGAAGTTACAGCCGGACAAGCTTGAACCCAAAGCGGAAAAATGCGTCTTCATAGGATACCCGAAGGAAACTATTGGGTATACCTTCTATCATAGATCCGAAGGCAAAATCTTCGTTGCCAAGAATGGATCCTTTCTAGAGAAGGAATTTCTCTCGAAAGAAGTGACTGGAAGGAAAGTAGAACTCGACGAGGTTGTCGAACCTTCTCTCGAAATTGCGAGTAGCGCAGCACCAGAAGAAGTTCCTGTGGCGCCTACACCAGTTAGAGAGGAAGCTAATGATGATGATCATGAAACTTCGGTTGAAGTTTCTACAGAGCCTCGCAGGTCAATGAGAACTCGTACCACTCCAGATTGGCATGATCCCGTTATGAGTGTCATGTTGGTGGATAACACCGATGACCCTGAGACATATGAGGAAGCGATGATGAGCCCAGATTCCAATAAATGGCAAGAAGCCATGAAATCCGAGATTGGATCCATGTACGAAAACCAAGTATGGACTTTGGTGGACTTACCGGATGGCCAGAAGGCTGTCGAGAACAAATGGATTTTCAAGAAGAAAACAGATGCTGATGGTAATGTTACTGTCTATAAAGCTCGACTTGTCGCAAAAGGGTTTCGACAAATTCAAGGAGTTGATTATGATGAGACTTTCTCACCAGTAGCGAAGCTAAAGTCTGTGAGGATTATGTTAGCAATCGCTGCATATTACGATTATGAAATATGGCAGATGGATGTCAAAACAGCATTCCTCAATGGAGACATTGATGAAGAGTTGTATATGATGCAACCCAAAGGTTTTGTCGATCCTAAAGATGCTAACAAGGTATGCAAACTTCAACGGTCAATCTATGGATTGAAGCAAGCATCCCGAAGTTGGAATCAACGTTTTGATAAGGTAATCAAAAGTTTTGGTTTTATACAAACATATGGAGAAGCTTGTATTTACAAGAAAGTGAGTGGGAGCTCTGTAGCATTCTTAATACTATATGTGGATGACATATTGTTGATTGTGAATGATGTAGACCTTCTTAATAGTGTCAAGGATTATTTGAATAATAGTTTTTCAATGAAGGATCTTGGCGAAGCAGCTTACATATTAGGCATAAAGATTTATAGAGATAGATCAAGACGACTAATATCATTGTCACAAAGTACATATTTGGACAAAGTTCTAAAGAGGTTTGGAATGGAAGATAGCAAGAAAGGGTTCTTGCCCATGTTGTCCAATACGACCTTGAGTAAAACTCAGAGTCCCACATCGGCAGAAGATAGAGAAAGGATGAGTAAGACTCCCTATGCCTCAGTCATAGGATCTCTAATGTATGCCATGCTATGTACTAGACCCGACATTGCATATGCTGTTAGTTTGACTAGTAGATATCAAAGTGATCCAGGAGTGGATCATTGGACAGCGGTCAAAAACATCCTTAAGTACTTGAGAAGAACTAAGGATATGGTTCTTTCTTATGGAGGTGATGAACAGCTCGTTGTTAATGGTTACACCGATGCTAGTTGGAACACTGATCGGGATGATTCTAAATCACAATCTGGATACGTATTTATTTTGAATGGTGCAGTAGTTAGCTAGAGGAGTGCAAAGCAAAGTGTTGTGGCGAGATCTTCAACTGAATCGGAATACATGGCTGCTTCAGAGGCTTCACAAGAAGCGATATGGATGAAAGAGTTCATTGCAGAGCTGGGTGTGGTTCCTAGTGCGCTGGACCCAATGTCTATCTACTGTGATAACATGGGCGCCATAGCCAATGCGCAAGAACCAAGGTCACACAAGAAGCTGAAGCATATCAAGCTACGTTTTCACGCTATTCGAGAACATATCCAAGATGGGGATATAAAGATTTGCAAAGTACACATAGATCTGAATGTGGCGGATCCGTTGACTAAACCTCTCCCGAGGGCAAAACATGACCAGCACCAAACTGCCATGGGTGTTCGGTATATTACCATGTAATCTAGATTAGATGACTCTAGTGCAAGTGGGAGACTGTTGGAGATATGCCATAGAGTCAATAATAAATGTAGTTATTATTATATCTTTGTGTTTATGATAAATGTTTGCATTCATGCTATAATGGTATTAACAAGGAAACATTAATACTTGTGTGATTTGTAAACTTAATTTGAAGTCCCTAGTAGTGCCTCTAAATTATACTAGCTTGTTGGTTAATAGATGATTGTGGTTTCCCTATCATGAACATTGAGATGTTATTAACAACAAGATCATATCATTAGGAGAATGATATGCTGGACATACTCCTATAGATAAGCATAGCATAAAGATCAAGTATTTCAATAGTTCAATTGCTATATGCTTTCTGATACATAGTAACCTAATTCCTTCGAAATCCAATTAAAGGTGGATGCTTTGATGTCATCAAACACCACACCGTAACAGGGTGGCTATAAAGGTGGCATTGAGTGTTTGGAAAGTATTGGTTGAGACACATGGATCAAGAGTGGGATTTGTCCATCCATATGACGGATAGATATACTCTGGGCCCTCTCGGTGAAATGTCATCCAATTAGCTTGCAAGCATGTGACTGGGTCACAAGGGATCACATATCACGGGAACGAGAAAAGAGTACTTATCAGTAACGAGGTTGAACTAGGTATGCAGAGATACCGACGATCATAACCTCGGATAAGTAAACTATCATGAGACAAAGGGAAATTGGTATCGTATGTAAGTGGTTCATTCGATCGCAAAGTAATCGTAGAAATATGTGGGAGCCATATGAATTTCCAGATTCCTCTATTGGTTATTGATCGGAGAAGTGTCTCGATCATGTCCGCATAATTCACGAACCGCAGGGAGACACACTTAAGGATTCGACGTTGTTTGAGTAGTTATGGAATGATGAGAAAGAGACCGAATGTTGTTCGGAGTCTCGGATGGGATCCGAGATATCACGAGGAGATCCGGAATGGTCCGGATAATAAGAGTCATATAAGGAAAGTCCCGTTTCGGAGTTGGGGAATGATTCCGGTGTTTTCATCGGGAACATTCTAGAAGGTTCCGGAATGTCTGGCACTCCGGGGGGAAGGGGTACATGAATGTGTTGTATCAAGTTGGTATGATTCCATCATGTACTAAGTGTCTTCGCTGTCTGAAATAAAGGGTTTATTCAAATCCTAGTTTGAAAAGTCAAACGGCTAGTTTGAAAGTCAAACGGCAGTTTTCGGAAAGAGGAGGAGGAGGTTGAAACCGAGTTGGGGAGGAGTTCCCTCCTCCAACCGCCGGACCACCTCCAGGCCGAGTTGGGGAGGGACTCCCCTCCCCTTGGCCGCACCTCCCACCTATAAAGGGAGGGGCAGGGCTGCCCCTCCAAGACACACAAGTTCCTATCTTCTAAATCTAAACCCTAGCCACAGCCTCCGGTTTAGAGCCGCCGAGATTAGAGCTTCTAATTGCCCTAGCCTCCGGTTTAGAGCCCTCTAATTAGTGTGTCTAATCCCTATACCACTAAACCTCTCTCATACTCCACCATACTCGCTCCGGCTTAAGGCGAAGCCCTGCGAGATCTCCCCTCTACTTCCGGTACCACGCCGTTGTGCTGCCGGAATCGCGAGGAGAGTGCTACAACCTCCACTGCCTGCTGGAACAAGGGAGAGGAAGGTCTTCGTCGAGTACCGAACATGTGACCGACTGCGGGAGCGCTGCCGGAATGTGGCGCCGGAAGGATCGTCTACGCGATCTTGAGATCGGGAAGAGAACGACTACATCATCCACGAGAATCTGCTCTCGTTAAACACTTTGGAATCTTCGAGGGTAAGTTATTCCATCGACTCGTTGCTACAATCTAGTAGATAGATCTTGGCTTGTTTGTTTGTATGCGATAGAAAATTTTTGTTTTCCATGCTACGAACCCCAACACTACTCACGAATCATACCGGAGAGAAGGCCTCCGCGATGATATCCCCTCCGGCAGGGTGCTAGGAAGAGCTTCAGATCCCCCCGATCTACGGATGATGGTGGCAGCGGCTATAGACGGTTTCGTGGATTTCTGATCGGGTACTCAAAGTTTCTGCATCGGGGGTTTCTTATAGGCGAAGGGGGAGGTCGAGGAGGCGGCCAGGGCTGGCAAACCCTAGTCAGGAGCGGTCTAGGGCCCACCCACACCTAGGGTGAGTCTGGCCCCCCTGGCTGGCCTCCCAGGCTCCCCTCTGGACTTCTTGTTCCCCATGGAAAGTTATTGACTTTTTCATTTGTCCCGTTCAATTCCGAGAATACTTATTTACTAAGTTTTCTGAAACCAAAAACAACAGAAAACAGGCATCTGGCACTAATGCAACTTGTTAATAGGTTAGTACCAGAAAACATGTAAAAAACACCTCAAAGTGTAGACAAGTAAAGCAAAGTAGATACTAAACAAGCATGTAGCATCAATATAGATACGTTTCCGACGTATCAACATCCCCAAGCTTAACTCCTGCTCGTCCTCGAGTAGGTAAGTGATAAACAGAATAATTTTTGAGGTAAACATGCACCCTCACAATAAAGATCCAACCATTTGCAAGCATTGAAAGCTGGGATCAAAGAACTCTAAACATGTGCATGAAAGAATGGAGTTCTAATAGTAGGACATAGTAACTATGCATGCAACATGGCAAGATACAAACAAAAATCATGAATAACATGCATTAAACACATTTGTTTGTTTCACATACAGAAAACATAGCATAGTGACAATCAGCTTGTCCCTCATATAGTAGCAATATAGATGCATAGGACACCTTCAAAGTTCACAAGAGTGACTAGATATGCACTGTGAACCATTTGGATTTCAAGACAACGTGTCAAACCCAGATATGTAGATAGGATGAACTCATGTATCTATGTGCTTTGATGAATCAAATGAATTTCGAGAACTATATGTGCCAAATTAACCATATATATAGAGATAGAATCCACACAAAATCTATCCATTTATAGAGCATGAAATGTGTAGGGGTTCGTAGCATGGAAAACAAAAAATTTCTATCGCATGCAAACAAACAAGCCAAGATATATCTACAAGATTGTAGCAACGAGTCGATAGAGGAACTCACCCTCGAAGATTCCAAAGCGGTTAACGAGAGCAGATTCTCGTGGGTGATGTAGTCGTACTCTTGCCGATCTCAAGATCGCGTAGACGATCCTTCTGGCGCTGCGTTCCGGCAGCGCTTCCGCAGTCGGTCACACGTTCGGTACTCGATGAAGACCTTCCTCTCCCTTGTTCTAGCAGGCAGCGGAGGTTGTAGCACTCTCCTCGCGATTCCGGCAGCACGACGGCGTGGTACCGGAAGTAGAGGGGAGATCTCGCAGGGCTTTTCCTTAAGCCGGAGCGAGTATGGTGGACTATGAGAGAGGACTTGGAGATCTAGGGTTTAGAGGTCACGAAGGGGCGGAGCTTGGCCGGTGGCTAGGGCTTGGGGAAGCCCCAAGTCGGCGGCTAGGAGAAACCCTAGGGGTGGCGGCGACTTGGAGGAGCCGACGGCTAGGGTTAGGGTTTGGGGTGTGTTGGGTGTAGGTCAGAGGGGCAGCCCTGCCCCTCCTTATATAGGTGGGAGGGCGCGGCTTGGGAGGAGGGAGTCCTCCCCCAAGTCGGCCTCCTTGGCCGGCGGGTGGAGGGAGGAGCACTTCCTCCCCAAGTAGGTTTCCTACTCTCCCTCCACCAAGCAAACTTGCCGTTTGACTTTCAAATTGGCGTTTGACTTTCAAACTAGGATTTGATTTCTCCCTTTTTTTTGCCTAGCCATGATACCTAGTACATGATGCAACCATTCCACATTGTCATGACACATTCATGTACCCTTCCCCTCTAGAGTGCCGGACCTTCCGGACCCTTCTAGAACATTCCTGGTGAAAACACTGGAATCATTCCCCAACTCTGAAACAGGAATTTCCTTATATGAATCTTATTCTCCGGACCATTCCGGATCTCCTCTTGATATCCCGAATCCCATACGAGACTTCGAACAACATTCGGTCTCTTACTCATCATTCCATAACTACTCAACAACATCGAATCCTTAAGTGTGTCTCCCTACGGTTCATGAATTATGCGGACATGATCGAGACACTTCTCCAATCAATAACCAATAGAGGAATCTGAAAATTCATATGGCTCCCACATATTTCTACGATTACTTTGCGATCGAATGAACCACTTACATACGATACCAATTTCCCTTTGTCTCACGATAGTTTACTTATCCGAGGTTTTGATCGTCGGTATCTCTGCATACCTAGTTCAACCTCGTTACTGATAAGTACTCTTTTCTTGTTCCCATGATATGTGATCCCTTGTGAGCCAGTCACATCCTTGCAAGCTAATTGGATGACATTCCACCGAGAGGGCCCAGAGTATATCTATCCGTCATATGGATGGACAAATCCCACTCTTGATCCATGTGCCTCAACCCATACTTTCTGAATACTCAATGCCACCTTTATAGCCACCCAGTTAAGGTGTGGTGTTTGATGTCATCAAAGCATCCTCCGGTGATGGTGATTAGCATGATCTCATGGTCGAAGGAATTAGGTTACTATGTATCAGAAAGCTTATAGCAATTGAACTATTAAATTGACTTGATCTTTATGCTACGCTTATCTATAGGAGTATGTCCATCATACCATTCTCCTAATGATATGATCTTGTTGTTAATAACATCTCAATGTTCATGATAGGGAAACCACAATCATCTATTAACCAACAAGCTAGTATTATGAAGAGGCTTTACTAGGGACTCTAATTTAGTTTACAAATCACACAAGTATTAATGTTTCCTGGTTAATACTATTATAGCATGAATGTAAACATTTATCATAAACACAAAGATATAATAATAACTACATTTATTATTGCCTCTAGGGCATATCTCCAACAAAATGAGCTAAAACAAGCAATGAGAGATGAAATGATAAAGTTGATAACCTCTTAGGACCCTTGATAGATGTGGAGCCAAAAAATCTTCCCAAATCTTGAGAAAAATGGGGAAGAACTCGAGCTTGAGGGGAGAAATTTAAGAGGAATGCTTGTGTGAGCTAGAAATGGCTCGGGCTAAAGGTCCATGCATCTGCTCTTTTCCATTGCCAGACCCTTTAGTCCCGGTTTGTTAAATGAACCAGGACTAAAGTTCCCATACGTTCGGGGCTAATGTCTTCTGAGCCCTGCGACCGTTTCTAGCCGTTGGGACCAAGGCATTAGTCCCTACCAGAACCGGGACTAATGCTCTGGACCAAAGGTCCATTTTCTACTAGTGATACCATCAAGTCACATACTGCTAAATGGGCTGAGTTTCTAAAAAAGAAGCCGAAACCGGTAAGAGTTTCAATCGAGACCTGGGAAGCTCCACCTACTGACTGGGTGGTTATCAACACTAATACGTCCTTTATTGGTGGTGAAACTCGTGGTGGCTGGGGAGCTGTGGGGCGGGACAGTGATGGTGATCTGGTGTTTGCCGCTGCTGGTACAATCACCCATGCAAGAAATGCCATGCAAGCTGAGGCCAATGCAATGCTCTGGGGAGTACAGCTGGCCATCCATACTAGAATTGGCCGAGCTAAGTTCACCACCGAATCTACCAACCTACAAGTTGCACTCACTTCGTCGGCGTATGATCTATCCCATATTGGAGCCCTAGTCAAGGAGATAAAGTTTTTGCTGCATACCTCTTTTGTCGATTATAAGGTGGTGTATGTATCCTAATAAGCCAGCACATGCGCTAGTCGCACATGGATTAGCTGGGGTACAGGGTGGCCACCAAGTGTGGTATGAGCAGGTCCCTGCTGATGTAAGTAGGGATTTGTACAGCGATTGTGCCGTTCAAGTTTAACGGAATGACAGCGTTCCAAGTCCAAAAAAAGACTATCGGGTTGAGTTATATAATACTCCATTCCCATTTAGCACTACGGGAAAAATGTTCGCTGCCGTCGACCCAGCTCTTTGCCGTGTGCCAAAAGGCCCGGAACACGGCAAAGATAATCTTTGCCGTGTGTAAATCAAGAGGAACACGGCAAAGAACAGGTGCACGGCAAACTGCAGAAAAAGAACACTGCAAAGAAATAAAGACGGCAATGGACAGACGAGAACACACGGCAAAGAAAATCAGCACAGCAAAGTCAATGAAGACACACGGCAAAGATATATTTACGGCAAAGAAGTGGGCCCCGTGGCCTCGCAGGGTCACCCCTGGCAGGGGCTGACGGCAGAATCTTTGCCGTGTGCCCTCGCCGTCAGGTACACGGCAAAGATAATCTTTGCCGTGTGTATTCTACTGTATACACTGCAAAGAATTTTTTTTCACCTTTTTCTTTTCTTTAATTAGCAAGGCTTTTATTACATATATGTTAGGTGATATTATTTCATAGGATCATGAGCACACACATATGATCATAGGTTATTGTAGCTTGATCACTATATACATGCACCCCCTCCCCCTTATACGGTCCAATTTCACCGGGACGGGGAGATTCCCCCTTATACAGGTCCAGAACCTTCCGCTTCTAGGTTAGAGCGCATGCATGCGAGGGGGGACACATGCAATCACCTATACCAACCTTGCACCACACTCACACACATATGCTAGGGACACATGCAAGTTTTCATCTGATTCCGACGTTCTCGTGGTCTTCCTCCGGCGAAACCCTGATCTGCGGGCCTCGGATCGTCTACCCCCTAGACATTCTTCTGACAGGGGTAGCCCGGCGTAGCTCTCTCTTGTTTTGTGTTTGACTAGGTCATAGGATGATGTAAAACCATGTTGGTTCACAAGTTTGGGCACTATCCTACCCGGTTTCACCTGAACGGGGAGATTCCCCCTTATACAGGTCCAGAACCTTTCGCTTCTAGGTTAGAGCGCATGCATGCGAGGGGGACACATGCAATCACCTATACCAACCTTGCACCACACTCACACACATATGTTAGGGACACATGCAAGTTTTCAGATGATTCTGACGTTCTCGTGGACTTCCTCCGGCGAAACCCTGATGATCTACGGGCCTCGGATCGTCTACCCCCCTAGACATTCTTATGATGGGGGTAGCCTGGCGTAGCTCTCTCTTGTTTTGTGTTTAATTATGTCATGGAATGATGTGAAACCATGTTGGTTCACAAGTTGGGGCACTATCCTACCCGGTTTCACCTGAACGGGGAGATTCCCCCTTATACAGGTCCAGAACCTTCGCTTCTAGGTTAGAGCGCATGCATGCGAGGGGGGACACATGGAAGCACATATACCAACCATGCACCACACTCACACGCATATGCTAGGGACACATGCAAGTTTTCATCTGATTCCGACGTTGTCGTGGTCTTCCTCCGGCGAAACCCTGATCTGCGGGCCTCGGATCGTCTACCCCCCTAGACATTCTTCTGACAGGGTAGCCCGGCGTAGCTCTCTCTTGTTTTGTGTTTGACTAGGTTATAGGATGATGTAAAACCATGTTGGTTCACAAGTTGGGGCACTATACGGTCCGGTTTCACCATAACAGGTAGATTCCCCCTTATACAGGTCCAGAACCTTCGCTTCTAGGTTAGAGCGCATGCATGAGAGGGGGACACATGCAAGCACATATACCAACCTAGCACCACACTCACACACATATTCTAGGGACACATGCAAGTTTTCAGATGATTCCGACGTTCTCGTGGTCTTCCTCCGGCGAAACCCTGATCTGCGGGCCTCGGATCGTCTACCCCCTAGACATTCTTCTGACAGTTGTAGCCCGGCGTATCTCTCTCTTGTTTTGTGTTTGACTAGGTCATAGGATGATGTAAAACCATGTTGGTTCACAAGTTGGGGCACTATACGGTCCGGTTTCACCGTAACGGGGAGATTCCCCCTTATATAGGTCCAGAACCTTCGCTTCTAGGTTAGAGCGCATGCATGCGAGGGGGACACATGCAAGCACATATACCAACCTGGCACCACACTCACACACATTTGCTAGGTACACATGCAAGTTTTCATGTGATTCCGACGTTCTCGCGGTCTTTCTCCGGCGAAACCCTGATCTGCGGGCCTCGGATCGTCTACCCCCTAGACATTCTTCTGACAGGGGTAGCCCGACGTAGCTCTCTCTTGTTTTGTGTTTTACTAGGTCATGGGATGATGTAAAACCATGTTGGTTCACAAGTTGGGGCACTATACGGTCTGGTTTCACCGTAACGGGGAGATTCCCCCTTATACGGCTCTGGAACCTTCGCTTCTAGGTTAGAGCGCATGCATGCGAGGGGGACACATGCAATCACCTATACCAACCTTGCACCACACTCACACACATATGCTAGGGACACATGCAAGTTTTCAGATGATTCCGACATTCTCGTGGTCTTCCTCTAGCGAAACCCTAATCTGCGGGGCTCGGATCGTCTACCCCCTTAGACATTCTTCTGACAGGGGTAGCCCGGCGTAGCTCTCTCTTGTTTTGTGTTTGATTATGTCATGGGATGATGTGAAACCATGTTGGTTCACAAGTTGGGGCACTATACTGTCCGGTTTCACCGTAACGGGGAGATCCCCCCTTATACAGGTCCAGAACCTTCGCTTCTAGGTTAGAGCGCATGCATGCGAGGGTGGGCACATGCAATCACCCGCAGACTAGTAGTTAATTTTTGTATGTTCCAACATAGCACCACACTTTTCATGCATGTGCTAGGGCACATGCATGCATGTCATTGAGGTACTCAAAATTGAGAACAATCTATAAAGGATGTCAAACAACAAATTTCAGACTTTGTCATGAAATCCTCTCATCTTGGTCTTTTGATTGACCCAAAGAGTGACCTTGAAAGACTCAAAATTAGTCCAACAGCTTGCTTGGTTTTGTTGGTCAGCTCTACCGTGAGGCGAAATTCTACTCTTGACGATTGGTTGAGGATTGTTTCTCAAAGTTTGTGACTAGGCACCCACCTAATGGAAATAAAGTTCAGCATCCTCCAGAAGCTTATGGTCTAGTGCAAAGTTCATATTTCCATGGCCTCAATCCTTATGAAGAGCTGGTACATGCTATATCTACAAGAGAAAAACTATCGTCCGCTCCTCAAGAGGGTTGACAGAACCAGTGGCGAGAGTTTCCACGTATATATCCAGGATTTTACTAAGTATTAACGCATGCGTGTCTACAAAGGGGGTCACACTTGGGACTTATACATGGGACCTACCAACCTTGCACCACACTCACATACATATGCTAGGGACACTTGCAAGTTTTCAGATGATTCCGACGTTCTCGTGGTCTTCCTCCGGCGAAACCCTGATGACCTGCGGGCCTCGGATCGTCTACCCCCCTAGACATTCTTCGGACAGACTTAGCCCGGCGTAGCTCTCTCTTGTTTTGTGTTTGACTAGGTCATAGGATGATGTAAAACCATGTTGGTTCACAAGTTGGGGCACTATACGGTCCGGTTTCACCATAACGGGGAGATTCCCCCTTATACAGGTCCATAACTTTTGCTTCTAGGTTAGTGCGAGGGGGGACACATGCAAGCACATATACCAACCTTGCACCACACTCACACACATATGCTATGGACACATGCAAGTTTTCAGATGATTCCGACATTCTCGTGGTCTTCCTCCGGCGAAACCCTGATGATCTGTGGGCCTCGGATCGTGTACCTAATGGAAATGAAGTTCAGCATCCTCTAGAACCTTATGGTCTATTGCAAAGTTAGTGTTTCCATGGTCTGAATACTAACAAATAGCCTACAAAAAGTTAACTAAAAACTTTAAATAAATATAATTGAAAGAAAAAATAAAAAGAAAATTAGAAAATACGTAAATGCACATGGCAAAGGACAAAACACACGGCAAAGAGGTCCTTTGCCGTGTGCCTTTCGCCGTCAAACACACGGCAAAGGTCCTTTGTCGTGTGTCTCTCGCCATCAAACACACGGCAAAGAATTTTTTTCACCTTTTTCTTTTCTTTAATTAGCAAGGATTTTATTACATATATGTTAGGTGATATTATTTCATAGGATCATGAGAGCACACGAATGATCATAGGTTATTGTGGTCTTGATCACTATATACATGCACCCCCCCTGATTCCGATGTTCTCGTGGACTTCCTCCGGCGAAACCCTGATGATCTACGGGCCTCGGATCGTCTACCCCCTAGACATTCTTCTGACAGGGTAGCCCGGCGTAGCTCTCTCTTTTTTTGTGTTTGATTATGTCATGGGATGATGTGAAACCATGTTAGTTCACAAGTTGGGGCACTATACGGCCCGGTTTCACCGTAACGGGGAGATTCCTCCTTATACAGGTCCAGAACCTTCGCTTCTAGGTTAGAGCGCATGCATGCGAGGGGGGACACATGCAAGCACATATACCAACCTGGCACCACACTCACACACATATGCTAGGGACACATGCAAGTTTTCATCGATTCCGACGTTCTCGTTGTCTTCCTCCGGCGAAACCCTGATCTGCGGGCCTCGGATCGTCTACCCCCTAGACATTGTTCTGACAGGGGTAGCCCGGCGTAGCTCTCTCTTGTTTTGTGTTTGAATAGGTCATAGGATGATGTAAAACCATGTTGGTTCACAAGTTGGGGCACTATCCTACCCGGTTTCACCTGAACGGGGAGATTCCCCTTATACAGGTCCAGAACCTTTCGCTTCTAAGTTAGAGCGCATGCATGCGAGGGGGACACATGCAATCACCTATACCAACCTTGCACCACACTCACACACATATGCTAGGGACACATGCAAGTTTTCAGATGATTCTGACGTTCTCGTGGTCTTCCTCTAGCGAAACCCTAATCTGCGGGGCTCAGATCGTCTACCCCCCTAGACATTCTTCTGACAGGGGTAGCCCGGCATAGATCTCTCTTGTTTTGTGTTTGATTATGTCATGGGATGATGTGAAACCATGTTGGTTCACAAGTTGGGGCACTATACGGTCCGGTTTCACCGTAACGGGGAGATTCCCCCTTATACAGGTCCAGAACCTTCTCTTCTAGGTTAGAGCGCATGCATGCGATGGGGGACACATGCAATCACCCGCAGACTCGTAGTTAATTTTTGTATGTTCCAACATAGCACCACACTTTTCATGTATGTGCTAGGGCACATGCATGCATGTCCTTGAGGTACTCAAAATTGAGAACAATCTATAAAGGAGCGTAGCAGTTGCCATATCAACCGATGGGTTCAATCCATATGGCATGTCGGCTTCAGTATATAGTTGCTGGCCAGTGTTTGTTATTCCCCTGAACCCTCCCCCTGGCGTCTGCATGAGATCAGAGAACATGTTTGTCTCGATGATAATCCCAGGGCCGAAATACCCGGGTAAGAACATGAATGTGTATCTAGAACCGCTGGTGGATTACTTGCTTCGTGGGTGGGAAGGTCGGGGGATCCGAAAATTTGACGCTTCAAACAACGAGCACTTCGATATGTATGTCTGGTACCATACCTCTCTGCATGACCTACCAGCATGTGCGTTGTTCTACGGCTGGTGTACACATGGGAAGTGGCCTTGCCTAGTGTGCATGCAATCTTTGACTTTCTTCTGGCTGTCGAAGGGAGGCAAGTATTCCTGCTTTGATGAACATCGACAGTGTCTTGAGCCGAATCATCCATATAGGAGTGACAAAAGGAGGTTCAAGAAAGGCCGTGTTGTCCATGATCCAAAGCCACGTCTAAAGACCGGAAAGGAAATCAAGGCTGAGTTAGAAGCTCTCTAGCCAAACTCCGATGGGAATGGTTTCGTGGGATACGAGGATACGCACCAGTGGACCCACATTCCGTGCTTATGGAAGCTCCCTTACTTTGAGGATCTTGAGCTCCCGCATAACATTGATGTAATGCACACCGAAAAGAATATCGGTGAGGCCCTTTGGAGCACCATAATGCAAACCGAGAAGACGAAAGATAACATCAAGGCTCGAATTGATCAAGAAGTATTGTGCGATAGGCCAAAGTTGAACATGCAGCCATCCGGAGCCAAAGGCAGAAAAAGGTGGTCTAAGCCAAAGGCTCCTTTCTGCCCAACAAAGCACCAAAGAAGGGAGATCTTCCAGTGGATCGCGCAAAGTTTGTTTTTCCCTGATGGTTATGTGGCCAACTGGATGAGGGGTGCGAATATGGAAACATTGCGAGTACAAGGGCTCAAGAGTCATGACTACCACGTATGGCTTGAGCGGATAATGCCGGTGATGATTCGAGGCTATGTCGATGAGGAGACTTGGTGAGTGTTGTCGAGGTTGAGCTTTTTCTTCCGCCAGATTTGTGCTAGGGAGTTAGACTGTAAAGTGCTTGAGAAGCTACATGAACAGGCACCCGAGTTGCTTTGCGATCTAGAGATGCTCCTTCCGCCAGGGTTCTTCAATCCGATGCAACATATGATCTTGCATCTTGCGGACGAGGCTTTAAAGGGGGGACCTGTGTGGGCCCGTTGGCAGTTTCCGCCCAAGAGAGAAACAAAGAAGCTTCGTAAGAAAACAGGCAATAAATGCAAGATCGAGGCATCCATAGCTGAGGCAGTCCTTAACGAGGAGGTTGCAAACTTCAGCACAAAGCACTATGAGGATGGGATCAAGCCATATCATGGCTACTCAAGCATCCTTGGAGCCTTGGTTAGAAAGTATTTTCCTGGGATTGTCACTCTCCCAAATGGTTCAAAGGATGTGGCTTGGACTTGGAAGCATTACAACAATGCCGAAGATCCCGAAAAAAAGTACACCACCATCACGGAGAAGGTTCAGGTTTTGTTCTGGGTAAGTTTGTTTCGCTTGTCATAATTCAATCGCCTTGAGGATGAAATATACTTGAACTTGTGGCTTTGACCCCCTTTTTTCCCTATGTGCATACTTGTAGAAGTTCTTCGACATGGACAGGACGCGCAAAAGGGAGTGTTTGATGATTGTTCACGAGCTTGCCAAGAGGAAGGTGCAAGACATGCACTACGAGGCACGCGTGAACTGCGTCCGCAACTGGTTCGGTGATCGCAAGATTTGGATGAACAAGAGCCAAGCCCGGGAGATGCTCTTCGAGCCGTGGCAGTACCTATAGGTAGTTGAATTTTTGTTTTAGTGATTTCTTGACGTTATTCTATTTTCTATTGTACTAATACGTGTGTCTTGTGGATGTAGAACCCTCCTCAGTTAGTGGGTAATGACGAGCAGTGCTTCACGGCAATGGTAGCGTGGTGGACACACCCCAATTACCTCCAGAAACACGCCGATGCAAAGAAGCGGCGAGAGGAGATGGGGGTGGATCACACTGCCAAGGCAGCATCCCCCTCGCCCTTCTTAGGCAAAAAGAGGTGAGAAAATGTTTTATTTGTTCTTGCTTGTAATTTTATTCTTTACTTCGCCCTTTGGAGTCCCCCTTCACTTAACTTCGTGCTCTTTTGTGCAGAAAATAAAGACAGGTCAAGAGCCGTCCGTGTTTGCTGTTTGGAAGAAGACACACATGTTGGACGAGCCTAGGAACGGGAGCCTATGGATGAACGAGGAAGCCAGGCTCCGGGGTGAGTAGTACCCTGAGAAGTACAAGGAGGTGCATGGAGAAGATTCTAACCCTGAGACTGCCCCCTTCGACCCCGAGGTCGCCGTGCTGGCGGGAGAAGGCCAGAAGAATGGTCGCCTATGGATCGGTCATGGGTCCGTCGACCCTAAGACCGTTCCATCTATGCACCAGGTCCGGTGTGGTAGGACGAGCGACCAACCTTCTATAGAGACCCGCCCACGGCCTTCGGTTGTAGCTCTCGAGCAGTTACGGGTATGTTCTTCCTCGGTCATCTATATTTTACTACATGTTTTGTGTTGCAATGTTCATCTAATCGTGGCGACACGACGTAGGAGGAGATGGCTGCTGCTAGGGCACGCAGAGAGGCGGCCGAACAACGGCAGCAGCAGCTGGAGCAGCAGATGGCCCATCAGCAGGGGTTGCTGGAGCAACAGGGGCAGATGATGCGGTGGATGACACAGCAAATGCTCATCAATTCTCAACCAGGGACTCTTCCCACTTCTCCTTTTGCCTTCTCGTGGGTAAGTGATCAAGTGTCTTATTGTCCAATGCTCGCAATTTTCAATCTTGCCTTATTGTCTAATGCTCACAATTTCCAATGCTTCAGATGGACGATGCGATGCTGCCGCCTGGTGGGTCCGCGGGTGGATCGAACAACCAGGCGCCGCCGTCTTTCACCGTCAACAATCCGTCGGTCATCCGGAGGCTGAATCAGAGTCCTCCAGGTTTGTTTTCTTATACTTGTCAAATTTAGCCATGCCATCGCATGTGTAGAAATTTTAGCCATGATATGACACTTGTAGAAATTTTAGCCTTGGCATGATACTTATAGAAAATTTAGCAATTCCATGACACTTGTAGAAAATTTAGCCTTGCCATGATACTTATAGCAAATTTAGCAATTCCATGACACTTGTAGATAATTCTATGCCATTGTCAAAATTTTAGCCATGCTATGACACTTGTAGAAATTTTAGCCTTGCCATGACACTTATAGAAATTCTAGCCTTGCCATGGGACTTGTAGATATTCGTGATTTTACTTGTCATATTGATGTAATTTGCCATGAGAGTCGTCAAAATCCCATGTTATTGCCATTTCCATCAACTTGCCTAGAAACTTGTACATATTGATGATTTTACTTGTCATATTTATGTACTTGTCTTCAACTTGTAGGATCTCACGATGGAGCATGAGCTTGTGGAGCACTCGGAGTTGATGGTCTTGTGGGTGGCAAGAATAAACTTGTAATATTTGTATAGTTTAGGGATTGTGCACTTGTTGGTTATGCACTTGTGTAATAAACTTGGTCTTGTGTCATATTTGGTAGTGTTTGTGATGATATTATGATCATACTTGTGATATTTTGGTGTTGGCGATGCATTTTGGTGTTGGTGATGCTTATATTATTGTTGTTCGATGCAATTTGGTGTTGTTGATAATCTGTATGATCATATATATATATATTCTATGTTTTGAATTGCAGGAAATGAATGAAAACAAAAAAAAATTGAAAAAACACAGGGTGAATACACGCGGCAAAGAAGCCACGTGTAGCCCACCTGTGTGCTGGTGAGGTTGTACACAGGGTCTTTGCTGTGTGCGCTATGCCAAAGGCACACAGCAAAGGATGAACTTTGCCGTGTGTCACCACTGAGAAGCACACGACAAAGAGGAAGACACAGCAAAGGGCAATACACACGGCAAACACTGAACACACGGCAAAAACCAAAGCACGCGGCAAAGAATACACACACGACGAAGGCAAGACACACGGCAAAGGTAGGACACACGGCAAAGATCAAAGGCACACGGCAAAGGTCATACATGGCACCGATCTGTTGGCTCCGTCAGATGGACGGAACCGTCAACTACTTTAGTGTGCCGTGTGTGATCAGAAAACACACGGCAAAGTCTTTGCCGTGCTCCGGGCGTCAAGACACACGGCAAAGGCTCTTTGCCGTCCCGATCGTTGTCGTGTTGCTTTTGCCGTGTGTAAACACACAGCAAAGGGTTTGCCGTGTTCCGGCACCCACACGGCAAAGAACCTTTCTCCCGTAGTGTAGAAATAAAGTGATTTTGATTTGCCTAGATTAGTTTGTCTCTATAAACTAGAACACATTCAGATACATGTAAATATAGATAAATCCATGTCTAGAAACATGTGAGTACAAACCCAAGTCACTCACCTTTTCGAATGGAGGAAGTACTACACGCTTTGAATGGTAAGAAGGCTCGTAGAAATAATACATAAACAATTTCCATCAATCCTGTAATAATCTCTAACCGCTCAATATAACTCTAACAAAGATGACTGCTTTCAACAAAGCCACCCATTTTATAACACGTAAAATGTTTGATTCTGTCTGTTTGTGCCGTCAAAAAGGGCCATGTGCAACCAACAATTTTTCTCACAATTGGGAGACGGACATGTCTTTTTTTATTTCATTATTTTTTCCTTCTTTTGTGAAAAGAGAAACGGAGCCCCGATATTTGCATCGAGGATGCACACAAATTTTATTTATTATAAAAACATCAGTCAAGAAAAAGCAATTATAAAAATCATACAACCCAATGCCGCTAAAACAATACCACCAAGCATGACGATAGCAGTCAATCGTCAGCTCCCAACGAAAACTAGAAAACACCCAACCGTCAATGCAAGCCTTAGACCAGATCCACCCATCATATCCGTGAAACAGCACCAGCACACACACTCTGGATGTCGCCGCCTCATCGATCATCCACCAACCCATCTTTATTGTGTGGATCGATGCGCAAACTCTTGTAAGACCAGCCATCTATGCCACCATGGTTCTAAGTAGCACAACCTTCCTGTGCTAACTTTGAAGCACGTCACGGTCGTTGCTGGTATACCGTGGCACCATACCATCAAGTACCGCTAGCCAACATAGCTTGAAGTCTCCGGAGGATCTATCGTGTGTAGCACCTTCTGAACAGGCATAACTCGGCGTATGACCTGTCGGTCAGGCATGACTTGACATCATCGTGAAGCTCCGTGCAAGACAAAGCCGCTCGACCTCATGCCTCTTCCCAATGCTGGAGTCGCAAGTGGCGGCCGTGCACGAGCGGTGGCATGGGAATTTCTTCCTGAAGAGAGAAAGGAGAGAGAGGGCATCTGAGATTTCTTTGTGGCTGGCAATGGGGCAGACCGCAAAGACGCACGGGCGAGCTGGACAAGCGGACATAGGTAAACTGGACTCAAATTTTGTCCGCAAATACATCGAAAACAGACTGCATGTTTGTTTGCGTTGCCCCATTGGGAGTAGTTCTTAGTGTCCTAAGATCATATCCAAACAGCAGCCCGCAAACACATTGTTCACGCCTGTTTTGCTATCCATGAATAGTGCGGCTTAAAAAACAGCTCTCAACGGCGGAGAAAATGGTCCACATGCCCCGTATGGGTGCATTCGCGTCCCAAATCTACCCAGCATTTACTCTAGGATGGATACAAATAGACGTGCATTTTCTCCACCCTATGTCCGACCTAGGCCACCCTTCAGCCACACAAAACTCTCGCCTACCCCCACTCCCTCTCTCTCCCCACCCCCATATGCAGCCTGACCCATTGTCAGCCACACAAAACTCCCACTCCCCTCTCTTTCCTAACACCCATGTGCTCCGTTCAGTTATGGCCCCACGAGCAGGGGAGGACAATGCATCCCGAACACGTCCCAAACATGCAAAATCGGACACAATTGTTGTCTGATTTGCTCCCCACCATTGTGGATGCTCTAATGCCTGTTGAGTATGCCTTTAGGTACAACACCTCAGTCGAGGGGTGTTCCTTAGCAAACATTATGGCATGCAGTCGAACTTCTAGGCGTGTCTTCAGTTATCAGCTGACGTTGATGGTGTAAGTATATTAAGGTGTTGGGACGTTATTTGAACCCATCTATTTTGTGACAGGGGTAATTACTAGTCAGGTTGTATGGGATGCACTATGTTAATTGTTAACTATGTTTGTTCAGTACGCAATTAATAAATTATGTAGTTGCTATGAATGTGTTTGATTGTGCTATGGAAGTTACGCTGGCAATTTTTAAAAGGGTAATCATATCTCATTGTGTGTGCTGCTTATGGCAGTTACGCTGCCAACCAAACAACAATGCTTTATCTCTTTTCAGCTAGAAACAGAAACTACTGGCTATGCCCAAGGACCTGTCCCCGGAGCTCCAAATCTGGCCAGGCAACCAATGTGCATCGTCCTTGAGAAATGTCTAGAGTTTAGCATCTAGGTCTAGGATCTAGGGTCTACGCTTAGGGTTTAGTGTCCAAATCTAGGGTCTAGTTTCATGACCTATGGTTTATGATCTATGGTTTAGGTCAAGGGATTAGGGTTTAGATCTAAGGGTCCAGGGTATAGATCTAGGATCTAGGGTCTTGGGTTTATGGTCAATATTTTCTAAAAGAGATTCCACTTCAAAGTTGTGTATAGAATTTAGCATATAAGTCTAAGATATAGGGTTCTTAGTGTCCAAATCTAGGGTCTAGTTTCAGAGCCTATTGTTTATGGTCTATGTCTAAGGATTAGGATTTACATCTAAGAGTCTAGTCTATAGATATAATGGTTTAGAGTATAGATCTAATGGTTTAGGGTATAGGTCTAGGTCTAGGGTCTATGTATAGGTTTTAGGGTATAGTGTTTTTGAAAGAGGTACCACTTTAAATTATGTCTAGGGCATAGGTCTTGGGTTTATGGTCAATGGTTTCTAAAAGAGATCCCACTTCCAGATTATGTCTACGATCTAGCATCTAGATCTTGGATCTAGGGACTATATTTAGAGTTTAGTGTCCAGATCTAGGGGCCTAGTTTCATGGCCTAGGATTTAGGGTTTATGGTGTATGGTCTATGGTCTATGCCTAGAGACGAGGCGAGAAAAGGAAAAAGGAGATGCAGCTGGAAGGGGACGTACTGCTTCGATCTCAAGGGCGTCTGCAACTCAATATTTTTTTTATTTGCGTATGAGAGCAGCATGCACGAGACGGCGCGAGGATCGGGCGGGTGGGCGTGCAGGCAGGTAATTCCTTCCATCACGTATGATCCGATCTCTTTTTTTCCATCTGGATCCCCGGATCAAGCGCCTTCCTTGTCGATCGATACCTGCGTATGTACGTACGTACGTATGTACTTACGTACTGGATCGGTGACAGTTGGTTGCATCGCGAGCCAGCCAACCTAATTAAAACGGCCAGCCAGTATGTAAGTACGTACTGGATTATCGGTCACAGTTGGTTGCATCACGCGCAGCCAGCCATGAAATCAGCACCAACCAAATTAAAACGGCCAGTACGTGCGCCACGCTTTTCCGATTTCCGATTCCGATCGAGTATGTACCTGACCCATCAATTAATGCTTTTTTTTGTGTTTGACAAAATCACGATCGATCGACACTGCAGATCCACTCCGAAGAAAAAGAAGATGTTGAAGAGCAGGTCGCGTTCCGTACCGCTCTCCCGGCCGCTTCTTTCAACTCTGGAGGAGATCTGACCTCGATCGAATCGTAGATGGCCGCCAGCCCTCGATCGAATCTTGTAAGTACAATCTAAGTACAATTCGGTTTCAACTCCTCCACGGCTAGCTATGAAATCCAGCCACCTACATATAGAGGCAGTCTCTATATATCAAACAAAAATCAAATCCAGCAACTGAGAATCATCGTCAACACGTCTCGTCAGCACAAGGCGATATCTCGAGAGCTCGATCGGATCGACAAACCTATGGCCGACGTTGTCCAGCTGAACACAATGGTCATTGTGGGCGTTGATGCTTTTGTTGTCGATTGCTTCTTGTGTACTTTGTATCTTGCGGGATGGTGGGATGAAGCGGCTTGGGCTAACCTTACATGACATCGTTCATTAGACTTACTCCACATTTAACATGCAACTTGTATTGCATAAGTGACTTTGCGGGTGCTGGTTTCTTCCAACATAGTGAAGATTTAATTTACAACGGGTAATTGACAATACTAGTATCAACGTTGTGGTTTTTGTTCGTAAGTTAGAACGACACTTATAGAAAGCTCCAAACCACGTAAAATACGCAAAGAAAATTAGAGGCGACTAAATTTGTTTTGCAGGGGTGTGCTATGATGTGATATGGCCATAATTGTGATTATATATGATGTATGCAATGTTCCTGATTATAAGTTGGCAACCGGCAGGAGCCATATGGTTGTCTTTTTAATTCCGTTAAGACCTGCATGTCTATTATTTAAAGTAGTTGTAATAGTTGATGCTGGTGGACGACAACCATGAAGCGGCACCATTGACCTTGACGTCATGCCGGTGATGATGGAGATCATGTTCGTGCTTGAAGATGGAGAACGGAAGCACAATAAGAAAGGCCATATCATATCACATATTTTGAACTGCATGTGATGTTAATCCTTTTATGCATCTTTTATTTTTTAGTTTGCGACGGTAGCATTATAAGATGATCCCTCTCACAAAATTTCAAGTTATAAAGTGTTCATCCTTAGTAAGCACCATTGCTAAAGCTTGTTGTTGTTTCGAAGCACCACGTGATGATCGGGTGTGTTAGATTCTGCGAGTGTATACAACAGGAGCAAGCCATATTTTCTCATGCGGAAGCTAAGGTTTGATCTTGGCGAGCCTAGCATGTACAGACATGGTCTCGGAACACGGATCACCGAAAGGTAAAGCATGAGTCATATAGTAGATATGATGAACATGTTGATTGTTCACCATTGAAGCTACATCAACTCTCGTGATGATCGATTTTGATGTGGTGGATTTGGTTCGTGTGATCACTAAAATAATATGAGGGATATTGTTTTGAGTGGAAGTTCATCTAGATTAACTTAACTATTAATTAGAACTCAATTTGTCATAAACTTAGTCTAAACTATTGCAAATATGTTGTAGATCAATGGCGGCCCCTACCATCAATTTTAATGCGTTCCTAGAGAAAGAAAAGCTGAAAAACAATGGAAGAAACTTCGCGTATTGGTTCTGCAACTTGAGAATTGTCCTCAATGCTGGTAATGTGACCTATGTGCTGGATACACCACTGGGTGACCCACCTGCAGTTGATGCTACCGATGAGGTAAAGAATGTTTTCCTCGGTCAGAAGAATCAGTACTTCACAGTTCAGTGTGCTATCTTGTATGTTTTGGAATCGGAGCTTCAGAAAAGGTTTGAGAACCATGACCCACATGATATTGTCCGTGAATTCAAAATGATATTTGAGGCTCACGCGGCAGTTAAGAGTTATGAGGCTTCTGAAAAGTTTTTTAACTGCAAGATGGAAGAGGGCAGTTCCGTTAGTGAGCACGTGCTTAAGATGTCTAGGCACGCAAGCAAGCTTCAAAGCTTGGGTATAGTGATTCCTAATGCTTTGGGGATTCACCGTGTCCTCCAATCACTACCACCAAATTATAAGAACTTTGTGATGAACTATAATATGCAAAACATGGACAAGTCGTTTCCCAAACTCTTCTCCATGTTAAAGTCTGCGGAAGTGGAGATCAAGAAAGAGCACCAAGTGTTGATGGTCAATAAGACCACCAAATTCAAGAAGCAAGATAAGTCTAATAAAAAAGGAAACTTCAAGAAGGGCGGTAAGAAAGTTACTGCGCCGGCGAAGAAGACCAAGGCTGGACCTAAGCCTTATACTGAGTGCTTTTACTGCTAGATGTAGAAATACAGGACCGAGAATGGCAATCTCTTCTACTAGGTGAAGCAGGAGATGCGTCATAATATTGAACACCTCCGCCGAGGGGTGTTCCTCAGCAAACACTATGGCAGGCGATCTTCTAGGCGTGTCTTCAGTTATTAGCTGACGTTGACGGTGTAAGTATATTAAGGTGTTGGGACGTTAGTTGAATCCATCTATTTTGCGAAGGGGTGTGTACCCCTAACGTAATCACTAGTCAGGTTATATGGGATGCACTATGCTAATTGTTAACTAAGTTTGTTCAGTATGCAGTTAAATTATGTAGTTGCTATGACTGTGTTTGATTGTGCTATGGTAATCTCGCCAATTTTAAAAGGGGTAAACATATCTCATTGTGTGTGCTGCTTATGGCAGTTACCCTGGCAACCAAACAAATGCCTTATCTCTTTTCAGCTAGAAACATAAACTACTAGCTATGCCCAAGGACCTGTCCCCGGAGCTCCAAATCTGGCCAGGCAACCAATGTGCATCGTCCTTGAGAAATGGTACTCCTATTTGTGTTCAGGGAACAAAGCTAGCTGGCCACTGCATCTACATCTATGCATGTGGTAACGCAGAGCGCTGGTTTAATATAAGCGTAACCGTGGCATCTTATCATCGGACTAATTTAGGAAGTCAAGTCCCTCGTCAGTACAAAGTTTTGCTGTCTAACATGGCTGGCACTTAAGTTGCCACTCAGCCAGGAGAGTGGAGGTGTGGCATGCATATACTGACAGATTTTAATTATGTTGGGTCCACTAATATTTGCCCACGTAGCTCCCCACAATTCTTCTGACAGAGTTTACACTTGTATAAGCTGAGTCGTCTCTCCTGACAGAGTTATAGCAGCCCTAACGTGCGCCACATGCACTGATATTCCACATAGAATTCTAATATTCTATTATTATTCTCTGCTGACCCACTAATATCTATCTCCTATTTAAGCTGGACTTACCAGCCAGAAGATCACTACACAGAGCTACTACTGCACTACTGCAGCAGCCAAATGATGAGGAGCTCATGCTTGTGCCCCCTCCTCCTCCTGTGTTGTTCATGGACATCCTCCCTCGCCCAAACTTTCGTCCCACCCCCGAACCCCGCTTCTCCCCGTCCCTTCGTCCGGGCGGCGAACCTCGGCGGCTGGCTCGTCACCGAGGGCTGGATCCTGCCCTCACTCTTTGACGGCATCCCCAACAAAGATCTCCTGGTAACCAGTTAACCTAGCCACCTTTGTAACTAAGTTTCTCGTTTGTTTTGTTCATGTACTTTCTATTTATGCTTATATCACTTTGATGCGCCGTTTCGACTCAAGAAAATCATCCTTTTATGTACAAAAATTGTTCCTTCTTCAAAATTAATTCCATGGATGCCATGGTGTTAATTGTTGACCAACCAGTCTCTTGCTTAATTTTTTCCAATAAATCTATGGTATAGGATGGCACGCAGCTGCAGTTCAAATCGGTCATGCAGAACGCCTATGTGGCCGCCGATAATGGTGGCGGTGGGCCGCTGATCGCGAACCGGCCTTCAGCCTCTGGCTGGGAGACCTTCATACTCTGGCGGGTCGACCAGGACACCTTCAACCTCAAGGTGTTCAACAACCAGTTCGTGAGTGCCTCCGAGAGCAATGTGGCGGCGACAGCCTCCACCCCGGGGCAGTCCGAGAGGTTCCAGTTGGTGCGTAATGATGCTGACAAGAACAAGATGAGGATCAAAGCACCAAATGGGTCCTTCTTGCAGGTAATTAAATTAATACTCAGTCACTCGGTATTAGTATAGGAGTACTACTAGTAATAGTAGGAGGAGTTGACCTCATTCCAAGGTTAGATTGTTAATTGATGGCATGGCTAGAAGGCATTGCTAGAAGGCAAAGTTACTTAAGTACTATATTATTCATTGACTATGACTATTACAACCACAAGTTGCATGCAAGGTTACTTCTCTTTCACGATTAAACTACCACGAGTCATCAATCTGTTCCCTTGATGGCACGGCAGGCAAACACGGACGGTTCAGTGACGGCGAACTTCGGTGAGAGAACGACCTGGAGCAACGACGACCCATCAGTGTTCACAGTGACCATTGTGAAGGGGCTGCAAGGGGAGTACCAGATCTGCAACGGCTACGGCAAAGAGAAGGCTACCCAGGTCATGAATGTACGTAATCTGAGAGGCCTTTTTTACAATTTCCTATATAATACATGGATATGTGCAGAAAGTCTAACTGATCTATTTTCATAGGAACTAGCTGAATACCCGTGCGTTGCTACGGTTAATACGATAAAATATACATAAGCAATAAGAAAATAGATATATTTTAGAATGTATTGTGCATTTTAATTTTATCTAATTTATTTAATTTGATAAAATAATGAATGTCAACGACATTATAGTTTTTTCTTCTCCTTGATGACCACCTTCCCCTAGTCCCGAAAGTGCCATCGGTGAGACTACTGCCTATCCAAATCCAAAAATACAAATATACATTAGATATAAGATTGCCCATACCAAATAAATTGTATATTTCCCAATAGATTTAGGCACACCCATGGGTAGCTAGCGCAGATGAATGGCTGGCCTATGGTAGCAGTGGACATGCACACGATGGCCTCCTCGATGACGATTCATGAGTCATAGTGGTGTACTGGGTGCACTTCTCATTGAGGAGGTGGTACTGACGATGACAGGCGTGCTGAAAGCAACCAGATCGGTGTTGTGGTCTACGGCAGGACCAACATGTCATGTAGTAGGCGGTGTCGCCACAGTCTATGCTCATGAAACCTGTGTAGTTAGTTGAATAGATATTTGGGTTTATTCGTGGGTAACAACCCATTACCCTCCCAGTACCTATATTTCAACGGGTAATTTTCTTTCATCCATACCATACTCAAATAGTGTGGCTATGAGTTTAGACGTGGGTTATGGTTATCTAGTGACACATTTGCTAGTCAATCTATAACCACAAGTTCATATCGCAACTTAAATAATTTAATTTTATATCCTTAAATATAGGGTGTGTGGATTGTTATTTTTAAGGTGTAGTTAGGAATGTGTGTGTAGATGATTTTGCACAATGCTAGCTATTTAGATTATTTTCTCAATAGTGCATCAAGATATGATGTTGATGTGTCAATGATGGGTGTGTCATCTTGTTTCTCATACCGTGATCATTTGTTACTCTCGATAATTTATGCATCACATGTATCTAATTATTTATCAATTTGATATTTTCATCATTTTCTCATGAATTTCTCTGATCACATCTGAATTACGGAGTTACATATAATTTCTTAGAAATCCCAATTTTCTGCTTTTTTTATAGTTTTTTTTTTGGATTTTGGTAACTTCTATGAAGTTAACTCCTTCCTAGACACCGACCCTGAACCGACTTGGGATAGATCTACAACTCGAAGCCTATGGTGTACATGAGGCCGATAGGGATCGCTATAGATGGACACATTACATTATGCTATCTGGCTGACCCTAACTTGAGAGCTTAATTTTCTCAACAAAAAAAACTTGAGAGCTTACCTTATAATAGGCATACACAAAGGTCTTTACGTCTAGAGAGAGGAGCCAAACATGGGTACATCATGCATAGCAATCTTGATCGTGGATTATTCCACATCGCATACCCATGATAATTTTATTCTAGAATCTTCATAAGCCACCCGATAGCTATTTTCGTGATGAAACCATGATAAAAGTTATGTAAAATAATATTTATTCTCGAGTCTTCGTGGAGAATGCATACAAATGATATAAATTAATTTGTCCATTTACCATCCTTTTCAGCAATCTTCATGTATTTTTCTCTTCCTTTTTGTTGTCATCACTAAATTCACATTTTTCCTTGTTATTCCTAAATTCATTTGTTGAACACCAAGGAGAACACAACCATAGAAACATGGGGTGGAGTGTCAATTATCCCACGGTGAGATTGATAGAGCTAGGCTAATTTGTTCCGATAGAATAATATTGCTATTCTACAGTAACTAATTGCAGAGTTTTTAATTAGTGGAGCAGTAGCTTGCGAGTAATTCCGTACGTGTTAAAACAATATATTTGTAGGCTGGAGTAGATGTTGTATGTGATCTCCGGCCATGTATCTCGCAGCTCCTTTTTGTTAATCGACCTTGATCTATCGACGCTGGTTCAATGTGTCAAACGGCTCTAAAGAAGATCCTTAAATTCAACACATACATCTTGACAATTCATGAACTATAATTCAAACAGAACACACCAATGGAGGATACGGTGTGGCCATTAGTAGCTATGCATGCCATGATGGTACTTGTCTCGAACTCATATGCAAGGCGATTGAAGCTGTTTTGAGGTTTGGCCTTGCTACCGATGATGAATCAGAGACTGCCGAGCGACCTGTGCATGGTGGGGAGCGTGTCGGTCGATCTGCTCGCAATGGGCTGCTAGCGCATGGCGCATGCAAGAAAGAAAGGACTCGATGGTCAGAGGACGGCTTCTGCCCTTTCCATCAGGCTAAAGTCACAGTCAAACCTATTGGCCATGTCTTGCATGAGTTGTCACGAACGGGCCATCGCTTCCGTCTTTAGATCATCTTGTGTTAGAATCGTCAGCGCCAGGAGGCTGACGATGTCGTCTTCACGGCTAACTCTACGCTCGGCAACCCAATGGCCATGTCATGCTTCAAATCGAGTGTGCCCAGACCAGCTCTTCTATGTCCTTTCGATCTCTTTCGGGTACTCTTTTCCCATGAACCAACGCTTAGAGCATCTCCACTCACGTTCCCAGAACGTCAAACACGGAAAAAATTAGGTCCGGACACCAAAATTCGACCCAGTCGCGTTTCCAGGAACCTCTTTTCGTCTGGATTTGGGCCAACTTTGGTGCGGATTTCCCAGGTCATTCCCAGGATCCCGGGAACGTCATAGGAACGCCGCACGAAGCGAATTCGCCGAGTGGACCAGCCCTGTCAGCAACAGAAGCCGAGTCGTCGTCATCCTTCCTGCTGTTTCCCCTTTTGCCGTCCTCGCCGCTACACCCCTCCCGCCCTCGCCGCTGGACTCGGCCTACAAAAGCCGTACATCTCGCTGTCTCCCTTCACACTTTCTCACACCACGCCCAACTCCGGCGAACTCCATACGCTCGCACCTTTCCACCTCCACAACTCCGCCGAAAGCCATGGCCGAGAGATTCCCCGGTGACATCGTGTCGGCGAACGGCCACCGCACGCTGCAGACATGGGAGGCCCGGCTTCTCCACGAAGCGGGCTATATGGCGCCACCGAACTTTCGTCTCCCCTTCGGCTGGAATCTCAACACCGGCAGGATACCTATTCCGCATGTGCCGACCGCCAAGGACATCGCCGGCGAGATCCAGGCGGCTATCGCCGCCATAGAAGACCCGGATCTCGCCGAGGATCCTAGCAACCTGGTCTTCTGGGAGCAGTTCTTCGCCGACAGGCGCCTCCAGGAACTCGTCTGACACGAGGGACCGCCGGGCTCGCTGCCGATGCGTCACAATGCGGCGTTTCGTCCCGCTGATGGAGCGTTCCAGGGCGAACGCTCGCTGCAGTGCTGGAGCTTATCCAAGCCGGCAACCACCCCCGCCTCAGCATGTAGAAGCGGCGTCCAGCATCGGCCACGACAGCGGCCTTTTCCTAGTTTTTAATGTTTTCTAGTCTTAATTAATAAAATTCGCCATGTTTAATTGAATTTAGCCGAACATGGGCTCGGCCTGAAAACGCGAGTGGAAAACTCGGCATTTCCAGGTCAAAAACGAGTTTTGTCCGATCCAAACTTGGTCCAAATTTCGTCCTGAAATCGCCCAGCGAGTAGAGATGCTCTTAGCCTCGGCCACCGATGGCATCGGTGTCCATGGAGCCCGTCGCCTGTGGTCCACCGACTTCATCAACCGAACTAAGAGTGCAAAGTGTATATCACAATCACCAAATCGACGCAACTCGCAAAATAGGCTAGCTAGTGCGGACCTGGCTAAATGCATGTTTCAGGCTCATGTCATATCTTTGCTGGTGCTTGGCTCTGCTTCTCCGCAACGTTCTGCGGTGTCTATCCCGCGTCAGCCGGAATTGAAACAGAACGACGGAGCAACCGCGTCGCCTGTTGCGTGCCCGGCCGGCGGCGGCGTACACGTATACAATTTCCACCAATTTGTGCGATTGATCCTGCGCGAGGTGCCAACTTGAACTGGCACGGTGGTGAACTCATCATGAGGCTGAAAAGCAACCATTCTATATCCAACCATCCATGCATGAACGGTTTCTTGGCATAATCTACGGAATTAGACGAGATTTGTTGAGATAAGACAAGTTTGTTAGCCAATTTGTTACACGGTAGAGTGAATCTGGGCTAAAAAGTAGGTGTGCATGATCTATTTGTTGTTGGGTGGCATTTCGTAAGTAATTAGTGCGAAGTGTGACACCATGTGACACTACCGTTTTGCTTTTAATAGTAAAGATAATAGGAATAAATAATAAGTATCAGTGTCGAGTCTTGACAAGCAGTTCAATTTTGTCTTTTTTGCGGGGACAGTTCAATTTTGTTGACTCCATGAATGTTTTGGCAGGACCATTGGAGCTCATACATCGTGGAAGACGACTTCGCCTTCATGGCAGCAAACGGGCTGAACGCGGTGAGGATCCCAGTGGGGTGGTGGATCGCCAGCGACCCCAGCCCTCCAGCTCCATTCGTCGGAGGCTCTCTTCAAGCCTTGGACAACGCCTTCACATGGGCAGAGTACGTGCATACATGTGTAGTCTCCACAAGCTATAATGTCTTTGTTGACATTGTTTTGAAATGATGTTCTTTTTGTGGAAATATATGTGCAGGAGGCACGGTATTCGCGTGATTGTAAACTTGCATGCAGCTCCTGGGGCGCAGAACCCTAACGAGCACAGCGGCACTAGAGACGGCTCACAGACCTGGGGCGAGTCCAACATTGCGCAAACTGTGCAAGTTATTGATTTCCTCGCAACTAGGTATCTACCTGTCGATGTATTATTGTAATATTAAGTAAGAAAATATGTTTTTTTATATTTAAGATTATTCAATGTTAGCATAGGGACAGTTGAGCCCATTAGGATATCGTTCAAAGAGTGGAAACATATGAGAAAAAATGCCAATGTCAAATATGTAAACAACATAAAATAAATCCCACGGCGTCAATGCTTGACACATTTAGAAAGTAGTCGGGTAATTCGATCTCCTTGCTAACCTCCTCCGCTTTTTTTGTACCTATATATAGGTATGCTAGGAGATCAAGCCTCTTGGCGGTGGAGTTGATGAATGAGCCGCTAGCTCCCGGTGTGTCCTTGGATAGCCTGAAAAGATACTACGAACAGGGCTACAACGCCGTCAGGAAGCGCTCGACTACGGCCTACGTGATCATGTCCAACCGACTGGCAGCGGATTCGACCGAGCTCGTCGATTTCGCCTCACAGTTTGGCAGGGCCGTCCTTGACGTGCACTACTACACGTTGTTTGACAGCAAGTTTGATTCCTTCACTGTGCAGCAGAACATTGACTACGTCAACAACACAATCGCCAACAATCTCAAGGCTATGACGAGGCGAGATGGCCCTGTCACCTTTGTTGGTAAGTGTGTGATAGTGTAGACCATCATGTTCGGAATAAGAATTTTAATGATTCTGCCAAGAACTTCAGTATTTCTAGTGAAATTTGGTATCTCATGAATGTCATGCTTTGTACAGGTGAATGGGTGGCCGAGTGGCAGGTAAATGGTGCGACACAATCTGACTACCAGAAATTTGCAAATGCACAGATGGCCGTGTATCGGCAAGCCACATTTGGATGGGCTTATTGGACCTACAAGAATGTTAACAATCACTGGAGTATGCAGTGGATGATCACCAATGGATACATCTCCCTCCAAAATGCTTGACCGCAATAAATTTGCAATAGTGAACGAACAACCAGGCAACTCTTTGGAAAAACTATATGCGAGAGATGATGAACATTTGACACCTCAAGATGAATTATTGATGTAATATTTTTTCGTATGAACTAAGTTGCATTTGTAACTTTATCCACCAGAGATGTCTATCATTTGCTTCACTCTAATACATTATATCCTGCTTGTACTTGACTAGATGAGTTGTGTTATACCAATAACTTATCCCACATGTATTCTTTCTTGTACCTTGCTCTGAACACCTAATCTCAAAGCAGCATATCTATCAATGTCTTGAAAAACCTATTATACAGACAACCCTTCGACATTTCGTCGACTTCTACTCATCTCTGTTCCGGCCAAAAAATTATACCATGTTATCTGTGAATAAAGCCTTGTGAGAAGAGTCCATTGTGAGAATGTGTGGACTCATAGTGTAATCATGTCATGCAATGTTATTTTTGCAACTTCGTCTTCATGGTTCAATCTGCTCCTGTTAGCACCACATTGGTTGCATGATTGGCCTCCTACTTGTGCTCTACTCCATGCTCCCACAGTCATAGCACATGCAGACTACAACTTGGAAGAAGATGCAGTGGCCCTCATCACCAGTTATGTGATATGTCGCCAACCTTGACTTGACTTTGCAGCCAATGATGTGGCATGTATAGCCCCTAACAACGTGATTCCCCCACCACGTCCAATGAGCCACAAATATGGACGGTGACGTGCCAACGACTGGGTGGTAACCTGTGGTCCCAAATGTGATGCCTGGAATGGTGCAACTCATCAAGTTTGCATCTTGGTGAAGCAGTTGTCACTGTCCCTCATTTTGGTGCATTATCTTCTTCGTAGCTTGTTGACATCATATTCAATTTGGTGAATACTCGTTTGAGATATATAGTACTACCTCTGTGTCTCCAATTAATTGGCGCATATTTGGCTAGATTCGTATATATCTACACAGTAAAACACGTATGATACATGCATACTTAGAAAAATCGGTGTGTATTAATTTTGGACCGTGGAGTACTTAGCCCCTGCCCGCCTCCCTTTGTCTCCGCCCCTTCCTGAAGGCAGACTGACGTGAGGAGTGGAAAGGGTGGCTCGCTTGGTTCTGGTTGAGGGGTTTTTCTGCTGGCCATGGGAGTTCTGGTAGAGCTGGTTCTGCATCAAAGAATCAGGAGGAGGAAAGAGATGATATGTTAGAAGATGTTACCAAGTGGATTTTTGCAGTACTTGTACTCATCTGGAACGGGTTGGGAGTACCAACTACATCTGACCGTCTATTTTAAGGGTAGCTTGGTCATTTTCTCCGGCTACTTAATTTATCTCGCGTGCATAATCTAATAAACAACTGAATCTAGTTTTGATTCAAATAGTTTTATTAAGTGGAAGGGTGTTCCTCCATAATCAGTTTTAGTTGATGTCGTTGGATGCTTAATAAAATGCGCCCCTTGAGTTAAAAAAAACAACTGAATCTAGCTCTAAAAAAAACTGAACCATGGCGCACACCGTCGTCGTTTCCGCGTGGTGTTGTCATCCCCGTCGCCTCCTGGTCGCAACCCACCGGCGGCAAGCTAATTAATAAATAGCTTCTTTGCCTCTTGAGATCTTCACGAATTACACAGGGCCGTCTGCACCACGATGACCCGACGACACATATATGGAAGTTCATCCCTAGGGTCAAAAAGAGAGTAGATCGATTAATATGCCACCACGGCTGCTTGTGATGTACTCCCTCCGTTTGGGATTATATGTCACACATGGTTAACTAGGTTGCTAATTTGACCAAAAAAATATAAATAGAATAACATAAAAATTATACCATTAGAAACTTTAGATGATATATTTTTAATGGTATAATTTTTATACTATATAACTTATATTTTATTAGTAAAATTAATGACCTAGGTATACGCGTAGGACCTATAATCCCAAACAGATGGAGTATTGTTGTATGCACGTTCTCTTGCTACAGCAATGCATTAATTGTCACGGAACTAAAGACTGCCGCGACGATGTCCCTGAGTAGAAAAATTCTAGAGGTGCCTTCCGTCCAACACAGCGACGTCTCTTTGCAAATAGAAAAATAACCGATCACTCCACGGGAGGAAAGGTGGCGATCCATCTAGAACCCATCTAGGGTTTCCGCTCCCCTTGCCGGTGAAGTCACCGGTATGTCTCGTCTTGCCGGCCGCCAGGAGGGGAGGGGGGTGGGGGTCATTTTACTTATAAGAAGTTTTAGTGTCTTCTTCGGGATGGTGAAAAGGTAGCGATATCCAGAAGTTGGAATAAGGTTCTCACCTCTATATCCTCGTTCTGATGGCGCGTCTTCGGGATAGTGAAGTGGCAGCAATATCCAAAAGTCTTGTTACATACCAGGACCAAGACCAAAGGAGTTCGAACGGCAACACTCGCCAAAGTACAAATTAACTAAGAGGACTAGGAAGAAAGATGAAATTAAGGATCCGTTTTGAATTTTGATGGGTGCCTTGATAAAGTTTGATGCAACATCTCCAGAAATCAGCTCATCGACCAGTCGCTCTTGTACTGATGAATCGACATCTTTCGCCGCTGGTGGTTCGTCATCGACCATGCAATCTTCAATATCCACACTTGTCTGACCGGCCAAATCTTCAACAGACACATCTATGTTATCGGTCACCACGTCAGACAGCCATATCTTCTTGCTCTTCAATTTCATTCTCCGTGTTCTAAAGCACCTCCTCAGAGGTTTGGTACTTCCTTCTCCTCACCGACATTGTGCTAGTGAAATCGACTTCCTCGACCCTAGCTTACTGGCCAGATGAAAAGCTAGCACTTTCTCGAGGATCATGTCTGCAGGAAAATCTAACATGCATGCTAGGGTTCACTGCAGCACGTTAACGTTTGATATGCAGGGTTTACGACAAAATTATGGCCGGTGGTACAAATTCTTCTTATCTTATCTCAGATCTTGCTAGATAGTCCTGTACCTCCTGATTTCCATCCGACTCCATTACTAGTTGAGACTACTTATAGCTATTTGCAACTTTAACACTCTGCGATGAACCTAAGAAGTCGTCGATCGGAACAACTTTTATGGTTTCCCTTCTGGTCCAGACTCTTTCTGAATCCATGGACTCCTACAGCACACGCGCCTGCTAAGGTGCCTGTTACATGACCAATACATATTTTATACATGTTATACGAGATATTTTTCTCGCATTAACTTTAGATCTCAACCATCAAAATTTATAATAAGTGGTTATGATATATTTTGTTTATGTGGACTAATCGTGGTGTCTAGAAATAGACCACACTATATTGTGCTTTTATTATATTATTATATAAGAGAAGGCCATAAATCAAGAACAGAAAGAAAGAAAATGACTAAGCTTATTGATCGTCAAAGATAGACAACTCCTTGATGTCAATCATAAATGACTCATCACCCTCCCGATACGTCAAGAAGGAAAGACTAAATATGGAAGTGGTCATCTGTAACATCCCAAAAATATTAAACTAGAATCATCAAACTCTAATCATCAAATTTAGGGTTAACAAAAACTTTTCTAAATTAAAATGAGAAAGCATTCATATGAGTGTGCATTAGAATTTGGATTCTTTTGAATTGCCATGATTATGTGTTTCCTTGCTTGTAAAATGATTCTTAGGTGAAATAAATATCATCTAAACAATCCCCACACTTTTCCCAAAGACAAATAAATCAAAACAAACAAAATAAGGGAATGGTCATTTTGGCCAATTTAACTCCCATGCCTACTTTGTCTATCTCTAACTTTCAGAACTTAACAGAAACTTGTTTGGATCTTTGCACCCCTTGATAGTACTCATAACACAGTATCAAGGGCCGCTTTGTGATCATCCAGAAACATTTAAATGCATAGTTTAAATGACATTTCAAAATTGGATCTATATCATATGGGAAGATCCCACTTTTTCAAAAACCACTCAAACAAGATCAACTTTCAAAACCCAAGCATCCATAGACTCACCAGCACCTACCTAGCACACCCACCAAAAATAATTTCAAAATTCAAAACTTGAATTCATGCGGCCATTTCATCAAACACCTTGCAGATGCAAATCAAACAAAATCAAAACACTATTTTGAGCAGTGATTCTGGCCTAACTTGTTCCCTCTCTGGACACCACTAGACTTAGTAGATCATCTAACAACCTAAACTAATCTCTAGCATCACTGTAAGCTGGCCATTGTCATCAATGGTGAGCAGGCCGAGTGCACCCTTGCCACCCACATGTCGATAGAGAGCTAGGAGAAGCACCAAGCCTAGCCAACATGTCTGAGAGCAAGCTAACACCCCACCACCACTCCCTGTCCCAGCCGCGAGCGATGCCAGCCCCTGGACCACACGCACAGACCATGCCAACCCTCTTTGCAACCATGTCGAGAGCGCGCCCCGTGCGCCACGCTCGACAGACGCCCACAGACCGCGTGCCGCCCTCGCCGCGTGCATACGTGATCACCACCGTCCTAGCAACCCCGCAGACACGCCCGTTCGCCGCCGCGTGGACCACGCGCGCTGTGCGCCATAAAAACTTTCGTCGGGCACGCGCAGAGCATCGCCGCGTTCCGACCAATCCGCACCGCCCCACGACTCGCCACCATGCCGTTGAGCTTCGCCAGGGAGCACAGCACCGCCCCCTACCGTCGCCCACGCCGATAGCCCTCTGTGCCGTCGACCACGACGAGCTCACCTTGCGCCTGTCGGTCCCCTCTCGCCACTATAAATAGAGGCCTCCCCCGCTCGAATTCTTCACACCATTCCACTCCCCTCTCACCCAGAACCACCCCGCCTCAGTCCCGGAGCAAGGCGAGCAGCGCATCGCCGGAATTTGGCCGGAGTCCGCCGCTGCTGGAGAAGAAGGGCGCCGTCGATTTCGTCCACCCCAGGAGGAGATGCTGGTACCAGGAGGTTCGCCGTCGTCGACTTCGTCGTTCGCCCGCATCGCCGACCCTCCCCTGAGCCCCGGTGAGCCCCCGACAACCCCCACCTGCCGCGTTAGGTTTCTGTCTCGCCGGCGCCGCCCGACGTGAACGATGAACCAGAGCCATTGGATTAGAACTAGATCGAACGCACCACATCGCCCCATACCGCTTCGCGTTTAAAGAGTCACTGACCAGTAGACCCGCCCTGTCAGTTGCGCCCCGTACCGCTTCGCGTTTAAAGAGTCACTGACCAGTAGACCCGCCCTGTTAGTTGCGCCCCACGCAGCGGAGTGTCACTGGGCCGGCCCGTTAATAGTTCCCGCGCAGCCCACTCATTTAAATTTAGATTTTTCTATTTAGATTCAAGCTCAGTTCTGTACCTAGTTTCAAAAATCAACCCAGCTCGATTCAGTGAACCAAATTGAATGAAACCAATTTTGTTAGAAAGGTTTTGAAATGCTTAATCCAAGCCCGTTGGATTCAAATCTAGATCAACCTTGGTAAAAATAACAAGGCAGAAGCTTTTCTGCATTCAAAATTTTTTCAAATTTTAACCATAATAGCTTTTGAGTTGATTCCAACTCTCAAAAATCACATTTGATCATACCTTTCAGAATATATTAAAACATATGGGTTTACTTATAGAAATAATGTTCAAGTAATAAAAGAAGGCCACATAGGCATTTCTAATCACTTTATTTAATTAAAATAAAAGGTTAAACCTTATTAAATTGTGACACCACTTTAAATCACATTCCCATGTTCTGAAATGTGTGGTGATGACATGTGTCAACATGATCCCATGTTTGGTTTGGAGAATATTAAATCTTAAAGTAGTTTTTCAATAAGTCGAAATTACTTTTCTAAAAATAAAAGAAATTAAACCAAACTTTAATCTTGTAATGTTAGTGATGATGCTAGATCATCTATAGGACCCTTGTGTGTGATGAATGCAAGTAGTTAAGTATTGTTTGGTGATTCTGCACCTCGTATTTATTCATAGACGCTAGTACCGACCAAGGATACGAGGAGGAAGGAGGATACTACGAGGAAGAAGCCGAGGTGAACTTCAACCACTGCTCTACACAAGGCAAGCCAATACTTGCAAGCTAACACTTGCAATTTAGCAAGCTTATACTGATAATGATGCAAGCCTAATACCACTAGTTGAATGTGCAAGCTAACACTTGCAATTATGAAAGCTAGATAACCTATGCAATGCCCTAAGCATGCTTGGTTAGACACATATGATGATACCCATTCCTAGTTTTACTTGCAAGCTTTATACTTTATTTTCTTTATCAAAGCTCTTGCTTAGAGTTTACTTGAGTAAATGATAGATACTAGAAAGATAATTGAAGGTTGCATAAAGAGCATAAAATTTGGCCTAAGCTAGATAATCTTGATGTCACCCTAAGGCATGAGAATGTACTTAGTTGAAACTCCATTAGTTTACCACCCCTCATTAGTACCCACTCCTATTTGTAGATGCTAGTGCTAAGCATAAAACTTGATCCACTTTAGATGGGAATACTTGGTGGAAAAATGGTTATGAAAACCTTGGAATGATGGCTCATTCTATTGAGATGTTTTGACATGTGTTTACGAACACCAGATGATTTTGATGATGAAAATGTTGAGGCATGAGCCTTATCCCTTTATAAAACTGATGGTTGTCTGGATGCGATACCATTCCAATTTTACCGTACAACCACAATACCCGAGAATTGGGTAGGGCTTGACTAGAAACTTATATACCTTAGTATTGGTTCCCTCACGGCCAAGGTCTGAGCTGAGGCTACCTTGTAAAGATTGTCCACCTGTGCAGTACCCAAGATGACAGTTGGTCATGGTTGGGAGGCCAAACTCACAGGAGAGGTGCTTATACTAGGGCGTGTAATTGAAAGGTTAGGATTGATTATCCGCATACTGAGTATGGTGAATTCAGGATTTGTTCCTGACGGATGTATCGAATGTTGTGGTAAAAGTGTACAATCTCTGCAGAGTGTCAAACTATTCGAATAGCCGCGTCTGTGGTTATGGACAGTTGGAGTGGCCATACTGTTCCCCCGTCAGATGTTTTCAAAATGACTTGTGAAATGAATTGAGACTTTGACTTGACCATAACAGAGTTGTGATATAAAATACCAGTTCCCACTTAGGTGTTATAAAACTTCAACTAGATTTCTTCGTTTCTGAACTTAGTAGAGGTAAATCTGGCTTTTTTGCAAAACAACCCTAGAGCCTAGTGTCCTATTATAAAAAACCCCTTCACTTGTTAGTATTAGTTTGCGAGTACTTAAAGAGTACTCATGGCTTTGTCCCTGGCTATTCCCGTGGCCAGACTATGAAGAGGAGTACCAGGAGGATGGACCCCAGGAAGGTTATGACAGCTAGGATCATCTCCCATCGTCAGCATTGCCTGTGACCCTGAAGATGGAGCTTCGCCTACGCTACCGTTATTATTATGTATTCCGCTGCTTGAATTGTATTAAGAACTGGATCATGAGATCCTTATTTGTGTAAGATCTTATGTATGGTGTAATGGATGATGTACTGTGGTATCCAAATCTGTTATGTCTCGCCAAAATGGTAATCCTGGAATTGCGATGTATGGCATAACAGGCATCTGAGATTAAAAATCCAGGTGTTGACATCATCATCATGCATGTTACGTTGATGAAGCAACGGCACAGATCCAGCTGAGGTAGTTCAGTGTTAAGTATTTTTTGTAGTGGACTTATCCTTCTAGATTCAAACATAAAATAGTACTAAGAAACATTATCCTGCATGTTGGCACTATATTAACAAGGGACGGGCTGTGAAAATAATAAAAACGACGAATCTAGTTACATATCATAGGGGCGCTGTCAAAAACAATAACATTTGACGATCTGGCTTGCTAGCTAGTCTCAGGATATGTTTATCGAGATGCCTCGGTCTTGTTCATCTTTCCGAGATGAAAAATTCGGTAGGTTTGCAAGTGGCGCGGTCTTATTCGTTCTGCTCTTGTCCTCCTATATTTATTGTATAAACCAACTAATTTGGGTCGCTGGACAAGGAAACACTACATATTGAATCATATCCCATCACACATCTGTGATCGCCCTGCATGTTAATTTGATGAGCAAATGCGCTGATCGAGCTGATTTTTTTACAGCATCTGCTCAGGGCGGTTTGTGCATTTGCATACAACCATAAAATACTAGTAATAAAAAGATGCCCTGCATGTTGGCCCTACACTATTAAGTGCTAACGGGCCAGCCGTGGAAAGAGTAAAAAAAGACAGTCTGCTTAGTCTCAAGATATCTATCAAAATCGTGTTCATCATCAAATAAGACAAAGTCGATAGGTTGCAAGAGGCGCAATATTATTTGGTCTAACGATTCTCTTTTGTAATGCATAAATATTTGGTTCTTCTTTCCTCGAAATGTTGTCCGGCCACAATAGAACAGAAAAAAGAATGACGGATACCCTAACTCGTCCATAGTCATTAAGTGATAATTGATGGATACACACTAGCATGATTGGTCCTTGAAGTCTATAAATGGAACCCTCATGTTCACATATCTCTCACAACACGCTAGCAAGAAACATACAACAAGAAGTTAAGGATACACCATTTGTTCCTCTTCCTCCCAAAAGCAATGGCAAGTACACCTAAAAATGCTCTCTCCCTGGTACTCCTCTCCACTTTTGTCCTAGGCTCCATGGTGAGTCTATCCTTTTCATGCCCTACCCGTTGTGAAAGGGAGATAGTATGGACTTTATATGCCCACCAAATTGGAAAGGGAGAGGACAGGAACCAGGAGGAGTCAGTTGCCCCGGTGAATAGTACCGATAACACGAGGTTTGGTTCGATTGTAACCAACAATTGGCCTGTTTTCAATGCCCTTCCTCTAGCCACCGCAAATATAGTTGCTCGTGCAAGAGGCACACACACCAAGGCTGGCCCAGCCGCTGGCGACTGGTTCACTTCTCTCAGCATAGTGTTTGAGGGAGCAAGGTACTATTACTTGTCTACCTTCATTCCGGTTTATAGGGCTAATACGTAGTTTGACTGAAAATTTAGTCAACAAAATACAAACTATATTTAACAAAAATATACATTAGATTCATATTCAAAATACGCTTCCAATGGTACAATTTTTGTGACATATGATTCATATATTATTGACTAAATTTACAGTTAAACTATTTTCTTAAAATACGTATTAGCCCTATAATCCGGAATGGAGGAGTACTTCATTTCCAACACAATTAACTATAATTCTTGAATTCCAACCACTGGATGTTTTGGATTTCCAACCGCTTTAATTGCTTGATTACAAATATTCTAATCTTACAAGGATATATTGAGATTGCTTGATTACAAATATCTAGCCTTACAAGGATATTAAGATTAACTGGTCAAAAGTTTGATACTTGTGCTATTTATACATACAAATCTCCCAAACCTTTTGAAGACAAATCGTATTAACGTACACAGGTTTAATGGCTCCACATTTCAAGTCATGGGGATCACCGAAGAAAATGGTCAGTGGGCTATCGTTGGTGGAACCGGAGAATTGGCGATAGCACGTGGCACAATCAAGCACACTGTATTAAAAAACCCAGGCATAATTGGAAACATCAGGCAGCTTGATATCCATGCTTTCTACACCCCACCTGCTGTAAGTATAATCGCGAGAAAGAAAATTTAGTTAATTAAGCTTATACAATTAGTCTACAGGATGCATAAAAATAAATTATTAAATTGCCGTCCACAACCTTGACCTTTAATTTCCATTTTAATACATATACCCAAGCTATGTTAGATCAAAATATTCATCAAGACTAAACCACGACATGTATGTAGGATTAAATTTCAAGTGTCCAACCTAAATGTTATAAAAATCATTGGTAGTTTTGGATTCAATAAGCCCTTGTCTGGATCATCGCCTTACATTGAAGACTAAGTAAACTAATACCGTATTAAACTTTTCCATATAATAATTGATTATTTCATAATCACCATACATTTATCTATTAGAAGTTAGCTAACAACATCGTTAGAGTACAATCAAACACTTGAATCTCTGATAACCATGTAACATAAAAATTAGTTCGAGTAGACACAAATGCCACAAATTATATTAGTCACCATTTTTCCAAACTATCTTTAATCAGTAATCTAGGATAAATATTACACAAAAATATTCCGATGTTGAAATATAGCATTGAAAGTATAAAATTTAAAACTTATCGATCGTTTGGGAGCATAGTGTGCAATAGATGAGCTAATTTACTCTTAATTTTATTTATTTTGTATAGGTTAATGCAAATTTAATTTCCATCCAATAATTCGACCAAGACTTTGTTAAGGTTGCATACATGTATGGATAAACAAGATGAGATGGATGTGCGTCATGAGGTTGTTGCCGTTGTCATCATGATCTCTATTAGTTGTTGTTATCCTTATTTGTGGTGTCGTTGGGTGTCATTTGAAATATTTGTTTCCATGTCACAGTCCTTGTTGTTGTATTGTAACACATTTGGTATTTTTTAGGATCATATCCTTAGATATGGCCCAAAAAATATCTGTTTAAATAAAGGATGCAAGGCTTGTTTGTTTTACAAGGGTCTATTGTATTCACCGAGATTTGTGGCGCTCCTGGTGCGTCCCATCCAGAAAATCTTCTAATAAGTATTGGAAAATGCTTCCAAATATCTTTTGCTTAGCCAAGAAAATTACAATCAAAATATGACCCGCTGGAGAGCCCGAGATTAGCGGCTTCTCTTTGATGGAGTTCTTCTTCTCTAAACTCTCAAGTTTTCTTTATGAGTGCGAGCATCTGCTAACAAGGATGAAGCTCAGCTCTCTGCATTAGAGGATCTCTTCTTTTGCGTCGGTCGATCGCTCCTACACATCGTTGGCGCGTTTGTCTGTCGCCACCACACAAAACTGTGGAAAAAGCTCGCTCTTCCATTAAATCTAGTGGTTTTGTCGCCTTCTTTTTCTTTCCCTATAGAGATCCATGGTGGTGGAAGTGATGAAGAGAAAAAATATGCTATGTTCTGGAGTTAAAAAGAAGGATAGTTTCACGATCCCATGGGACTGTCACTTTCGAAGATCGAAAGAAAGTCTATTTGTTTGGCAATCGGCTTGTGTCTGCAGGTTTGGCTCTCAAAGACAAATGTATTGGTGTAATAGGAAGGATTCCCTTAGAATTTATCTAAAAGGTGATTAACATACCGTACAATGTGTTTACAAGATGGATCTTGACGGGTTTATAACAATACCCGGTAAAATATGAATCTAGGGTTTATGACTAAGGCTAATGGCTATGTCTTGGACGAATATGGCGTGTCCTTTTCAGGTGAATGTCTTTCAGTATATATAGCCATCGGTGATGTAGGAGTCTTCCTTAATCATGATAGGTATTCATCTTAGCTTGCAAGTTGATCTTCGATTTACCTTGGATGTTCGCATGGTCTACTGGATACTCCAGATCCACCTTGCAACCCAACATGGCAGGTCGATTGAGAGCTTCAGTGTGTGTGTGCCTCCAGGCCACGGACGCTAGGAGCTTTGTGGGTAGGAATGTGGATTATTTCCTATGTGATGTACAGGCCCAAATCCACCCATCACTGAGAAGACTACATCATCTGCAGCATCTCGTGTGTTGTTTGCCCGACAATTAAGCGTGTGCCTTGACTTTTATAACCGCATGGGATCCTGTTTTCTGTTGTACTAGTTGGCGCCTAGTTCAAGACTTAGGCTCTTTCATCCACTAAGCAAATTTATACTCATGATGGTGTCTTGGATCAGTTCTTTGTGTGTTCCTCTCCTCCCTTACCTGTGTTTGCATGTGGAGATGGTAGAAGCTCGGGATGTACAACCCCTCGGAAGGTTGTTGTCGTTGATCTACCTCTTTCTCTTGAGAGTAAGGAGAAAAGTGCATATGATATACCTCTGGCAGCATGAGTGTCAGCATTAGCAATGGTTGAGGATGAACATATGTATCATTATTGGAGAAGGAGAATTGTCAATGCTTCACCAGCCAATATATGGTGCTAGTACTAGAAGAAAGGACGGCTTCGTGTCGTGGAATAATTTCTTGATCTTCCTCAACATGGAGAGCAACCATATGGTGTACTGCTCCACCTATTGATCCACATGCGAACACCTAGGGGATGTCAACCATGGCAAATCTACGATCACCATGATTACCTAGGGCACGGTTTTCCAGTCGCATGGTGATGTACCAAGTAGTATCGTGCAAGAGCAGATGTCTCCCGATGTTCACAATGGATGCGAAGATGACAATTCACAATGGATGTGAAGATGCACCATGCATGTGGTGACTATGAGCCTACTGACCAGTGATTGTGATTTGCAGTAGTATTCTCGTTGATCGCTTTGGCGCGTCCATGTTTTATTCTTCTTTTTTCATGTTTTTGATGTTTATATCCTTGATATCTCGAGTAGCTCTTAATATTACGTTCTTTTATCGACAAAAATAGATTCCATTTACTTTAGGAGTCACCTCTCAGCTTGATTGCTCTAACATCGGTCGTATGGATGTGAAGGCAGTCCTAATGTAGGTGATCATGAGCATATTATTAGGACCCAGCCTAGTGTGTGAAGACAACAATGGCAAGACACCTCTCTATCGAATGGACATCCAGAGAATGGACAATTGAGATGGAAGCAGGACCAGTCACTGCCAACCAAAGGCTAAAATTTCTATTTAACTGTTTATCTTCAACTGTGGGTCCAAATTGTGTACTATCTGTGTTCTAGATTCACTAGGTGGACTCGTTGGCATGTTATAAGCCAGGAAAAGGTAGGAGAAGAACCAAGAAGGAAAAAAACATATGCTTTAGGTAAAGTTGTGAGGCCACGCACCTCGTGATCTCCACAGCGGACCGCCATCTCGGCCTGCATAGAGCAGTTGCAGACTCATGGCAGCCCAGCGACGGAGGGGCACTCTTCTTGAGAGCTTAGAGCATCTCCACTCGCCTATCCGGACGTCGAAATTCGGTCCAGAACGCCGAAAATTGGCTCACTCGCGTACCCAGGAACCTGTTTTTAGCCGGATTTGGACCAATTTTGGTCCAATTACCCAGGCCGAACCCAAGTTTCCGGATACGCCCTGGAAACGCCGGACGCAGCGAACTCGGCGGAAAAAAAAAACGGCGCGTGGACCCGCCGAGTAAGCGACGGAAGCCGAGTCATCGTCATCCTCGGAACCACGCGGCGACCGCCGGACATTAACTGCCCGTCGCGTCGGCCACGCGTCGCCGAATTACAGCGCCACCGCCGTCGCCTCGGCTCCCGCGACGGACCGGCGGGCACTAACTTCCCGCTGTTTCCTCTTTTCCCGCCCTCGCCGCTACACGCCTCCCGCCCTCGCCGCCCACCTCGGCCTTTATAAGCCATACCCCTCGCCGAAGATCTTCACACTCTCTCACAGCTCCCCCAGCCCGAACTCCGGCGAACCCTCTCTCACAGCTTCCCTTCCCAGCCATGGCCGAGCGGTACCCTGGCGATGGCGAGGCGGCGAACGGCTTCGGCCGGGGCACCCTCCAGGCTTGGGAGGCGCGCATGCTCTACGACGCCGGCTATATGGCGCCGCCGGACACGCGGTTGCCTCCGGGGTGGAAGCTAAGCGCCGACGGCATCCCTATCCCGTCGGCGCCGACGTCGGAGGAGCTGCCGTACGACATCCAAGAGTACATCGGCGCCATGGACGACCCCACCGACACCGAGAGCGCCGACAACCTCCTGTACTAGGAGCAGTTCTTCGCGGACCGCCGCAACCAGGAGCTCGCCCGCCACGAGGGGCCGCCGAACGAGTCGCCGCCAAAGCGCAACAACTCGGCTGGCCGCCGGCGTTGGTGGAGCGCGCCAGGCCGGGCGCTCGCGGCGGTGATGGAGCATATCAACCGCGGGAACACGTCGCGGCTGGGCTTTCCGCGCACACCGACGCCGGCGGCCAGGTCGGGCTGGCGTGCTCCGCCGAACTGGATGCCGAGGAGGATGGCCAGCATGAGCTCGTCCTCCTCCGCCTCGGCATCCCACTCCTCCGCCTCGGCACCGCTGCTCACGCCGACAGCGCTTTCACCGGGGCTGCGCGCAGTCAAGCGCGAGGCGGGCTCGCCTGTGCGCTCACCGCCGTGGACACGCTCGCACGGCATCGTCATTGGCGAGCCACGGGCGACGGCGTCGCCAACCGGCCATCTGCGTCTTCGCCGCCCCAAGACTGAAGACTCGGCGCCGCCCGAAGACGGCGCTGGAGCAGTCGCTCCGCGACACGGCTCCATAGCCGCCGCCAGTGGAGCCCTCCTCGTCGGACATCCTGGAATGGTCCAGGAAGGACTGGGAGAAGGCGCAGCGACAGCGCATCCTCGTCCTGCAGCAACAGGCAAAGGAGCAGGCGGCCCCGCGACGGGGGATGTCCGCGCGCGAGCTCGCCTACCAGGGCGCCCCGCTCTACGTCCTCGACGACGACGAGGATGAAGACCCATCCTACTAGCCGTGGAGGTTCGCCAACCCAGGCCAGGGGAGCTCCCGCCAGAACCAGACGCCGAGCGATGACTACGACGGCGGCAGCGAGGATGATGGCCGCGCTGACCCTGGCTACACGGCATTCTACAACAACTTCGGCATGTAGAACGGCGATTGCACCGGCGGCGGTCTTTTTAAAGTTTATTATGTAGTAGTTTAGTTTAAATTTGATGTAATCCGTCTATATTTGCCAACTTAATGAAATTCGCCCATCTTTAACGAATTTTAGCCGAACTTGGGAACTCGGTCTAGGTACGCGAGTGGAAAACTTGGCGTACCCAAACCGAAAACTAATTCTGTCCAGCCAAAAAAAGTCCGGTTTTCGGTCTGAATTCGCCCAACGGGAGATGCTCTTACCCTTCTAAGCATATCAAGGTATTCTGCCGTCAACACTCGAAGAAGAAGAAGGTATATTAACTTACCTTCAGAGCCTCATCAAGATCATCCAGGAGCGCAGTTAACCGAGGATTCCCCATTGACTCTTCCCTCGGAGTCTTCAAGGCATCTGCTGCAGAGATGCAGAACCGAGGCGTCCTCTAGTGCCGTGTGTCCCACCAATGAAACGTCAAGGGCAATAAAACCATCATTACGAATGTAAGGGGCGGTTATCGATAGATTAATTGTGGGGCCATTGGGTATCTTAAAATGAGTTCAGAAAAATTTCAAAGGAATCTACTACAGTGTTATGCCATTTGTAGTTCGACCTACTTTCAAGAAATCTACATAAAATCATTTCAGTGGCCGAAATTATCTACTCCCTCCGTCTTAAAATAGACGTCGTAGATTTGTCAAAAAGTTAGATGAATCTATATACAAAGCAAAACAGTGGCTAGATTTATCCAAATTTTAAAATAGCTGAGACATCTATTTTGAGACGGAGGGAGTACAAAGCTTGAATTTCTTAAAATCTGAGAATTTCCATAAAACATAGTCCATTTTGCGTGAAAATTGAGGCGGTGACATTCTGGACCATATTGTTCGTACTTCCTTCACAAAAAATGAATATTTCTATCAATACCAAAAATTTAAAAATGATAAATATGAGTTTTGCCACCTTAAAAACAAATTTGCTTAGCGATATAGCATACCATGTATGAAAATTCTTGGATCTCAAGCCGAACAACCAAGATAATGACCATATTTACATCATGATTTATGGTAATCTTCCCATATATCTGGTATAGATCGGTGCATATGGCCTGCATTATAACACATGCCTTACAAAGTACACTCTTGTACACTCTAGTAAAGAACTAGCTTGGATGCTTCACAATATTTGTCTATCATGTATGAACATTCTTGGATTTCAACCCAAACGACCAAGGTCTTAGCAATATCTATATTATAGTAATATATTAGTGTCAATAAATATAATAAAAATTGTCAAATACTGTGAATAATAACGTAACAAGTTTCAAAAAATATATTTTTTTCTTATGAGTGTGTTACATCCAACAAGGGATATTCAAAAGTCTTGATCATATTGAAATTAAGAAAGATTTTCAAAAATAAGCTAGAGCTTTGGCATTGCCTAGGACTACTAGACGGAACTAAGCTTCTCTATCAGTAGGTTCATATGTTTTACTTCTATTTAAATATGTTGACATTACCTTGTGTTTGTAAATAATATAAAAATTAAAATAACCATCTTTTACCGTGTGTTATGCGATCATGTCTTGATTGACACCCTTTAACAACAGACAAAACTGAGTTTTTTATGCAATACAAATATAGGGGAGGGGCATTTGCCCCCTCCACCCCCATGGTTCTAGTTAAAATGATATATGTCTATGAGTTTGTCTTACCAAACTTTTAGACTATCCTCCGCCACTCCATGGATTGTTGACATTATTTCTTAGTTAAGAATTATATGGTTAAAAGAATTTGAGGACGTAACACTATATAGTTTGACATGACAATAAAAAATGGGGTAACGTAGTTCTTTCGAGATATACTAGAAAACTTAGTTGATGTTTTATTGGTTTTGTTTGATGACCATCTCTTCCTATCGAAGATAACCAATACGTGAAATGATAGAACGATAAGTATTACAGCTACAGAGACTCCTAGAACCACACCCAAAGGTCCCAGACAATCTTACGTCAGCACAGTAAATGTGTTACCGTGCATAATAAAAGTAATTTTCAAGGTTTCCTCGCGTTGCTAGCTTACCTCTTGGTGTGTTGGATGTGAATTTGATAAAAACTTGTACATGTGAAAGTGGTAGTTGCGCCACATCGTTGCAAACCACCCACATGAATATTGGTTCATAATGTTGGCATACCTCAAATCCTCGGGACAAATGGAACGGTCTATAGGTGTCAACTCCAGTGTACACTTTGTGAGTCCATGTAGTTATTCTGATGTACATCTATCTCTTCAAGTGCAGTCTCAAACCTCTCGGGCATGTTGATTGTCATGTTTTCTGCACTAGCACTGAGTGCACTCACACCCAAATCAAATGTATCACTCTACATGGTGCCAATATCACACATTTTAGAAAGATGAATAGTGCAGAGCTCGCAGACGATGCCCAAACGCCTTTGTGTCCTGGAGAGCCTCATCGATGCATGTGTTGCTACGGGTAGTCTATATATCACATTGGCACTATGCCAAGGCATATGTGGCATCACATGTTACAAATGTTGTCTTGGCTATGTCACAAACAACAAATTTAGTGTTAGTGTTCTGCTGTTACTACTCGATGATATGTACTTGCTACTGGAGCACTCAAAAACTGGCTTCTGACTTGTAGCGTTTCTGGTACTCAGGTGGAGAGCACCTAAAATAAGTGATGTATTATCATGGTTGTAAACATGTAGGGGGCATTGGCCCCCCTGGCCCTGATGAAGCATCGCTAATGTGTCTGTTACCTCCATTACCTGAGTAAAAATAATCAAAGGATCGGTGATCCTTCTTATGAAACAACCAACAAGAGTATTTATATGCATGAGATTGAATACATTACCTCAAAAGGGTCTTGTAGTGAGTAAAAGGCTTGCGCAGGCTTGGGCTCCAACATGACAAGAGTGCCAAGTCCAAGACATTGTCACATATCATCTGATTGCAACAACATGTGGGAGAAAATATTATTACTAAAACTCTAAGAAGATAAGAGCACTTTGGATGATTTATTATTCTCACCTTGAAAGCATCCTCATCGGTCTTATTTTTAGCATTGTGGGCGTCGAGCACTTAGGAGTTGTCCATCTTGAGATGTTATAGAACATACTGGAATAGATGGTCCACTGTATACCCTTTTGATGAACTCCTTTGAATGAAGCTCCCAAACCAGTGGAATTACATAAGGCAGACATCTGATGAATTCAACCACTAACATTTGCAATACATGGATAGCTTATTGAAACTACTTACCATTTTACCAAGGGCCACTTTGAGAGATGGAAAGCCAATCAAGACATTGTTGATAGTGACTTTGACTTGTTTCTACTCGTCCTACAAAATAATGACCCACAAAAGTTTCAAGTGAAGCTCCTGAAATAGCAAGGGCGAAAGAACACTAAAAATCAGGGTACCTTCTTCTCGTCATTTCCAATCTACAGACTTACTTGAATAATCATGGATAAATGATAGCTAGTGACTTGCAGAAATTGATTGGTTATGTCAGAAGTATGTACATTGCAAGATAGAAACATAATGATACGAATTATATGAAAGGTTTCTATTTATTCCTTTGAAATGACCAAAGATTCTCTATGAACCGCATTACAATCCTGGAGTGGAACTGGGTTCAACCAACTTAGATGGTAAGAAAACTATGTTTTGGGATTATATTCTCTATAGTTATTGTCATAGATTGCTGTAGATGGTAATAAAACTGTGTTCTAAAATATATTGGATTGGTCATCAACCTTTAGGTTAGAGATTCTCCAGGTTGTATAATATTTACTTTAAACATTTTTTATAGGAACCGTCGGGAGCTCTGGCTACTCATTAAGGAGTAAAGAGGTGATCTAATTGGAAACCGGATCGAAAACCATACAGAACTTGATTCCCTCGTCATGCAGACCACCCCCAGACCCTGAAACAACAAGACAAGAGCATAGAACCTAACAACCAAAGACAACCACTGATGGGTGATGCGTCTATGCAGAGCACTTCGTCGGGAAACCCCAAGAGCAAGGTGTGAAGCAGCACAGCAGCAAGTCTCTCCTCAGTAAGAAACCAAGGTTATTGAACCAGTAGGAGGAAGGAAACGTCTCAAAGATGTTGCAAGCAACATGGAAACTTGCACAACACAAACTCAATACTTTGCCCCAACGAACAGTGAGGTTGTCAAGCTCACCGGTTTGTTGTAACAAAGGATTAACTGTATGGTGTAGAAGGTGATGATGGTTTGCAGCAAGTAAACAATAACAGTGGAAGATGTATCAATGGTAAAGATTGGACCGGGGGTCCATAGTTCACTAGAGGTGTTCTCCTTAGATAAACAAACATGGCATGCTGGGTAAACAAATTACAGCAGGACAATTGACAGGACTGAGCAAGGCATAACAATGCAATACTAGACACAAAGATCCTATGAGATTCGATTGGGCAATACAACAATATACATAGGCCGCCATCCAACTGCATCTATGACTAGAAGTCCACCTTCAGGTCATCATCCGAACCCCCTCCAGTATTAAGTTGCAAGCAACAAACAACTGCTTTAAGCAAAGTGTGTAAGGTAAACAATTCACTTGTTCCATGAACAAGAGACCGTTGTTTTCTCCCTAGTGTCAACAACACATCTACAACCAAAGAGATTTATGTCACTTACCTTGGAAACTAGAGGCATGAACCCACTATCGAGCATAAGTACCCCCTCTTGGAGTCACTAGCAACTAATTGGCCAAGATAGCTACTAACAACGAAGAGCATGCAAGATCACAAATAACACATACATGAATAGAATCAATAAGACAAAACAATTAATCAATCTGACATAGTAATCTCAATATCCATCGGATCCCCGCAAACACAACATGCATGATTACAAATAGATTAGATCTTGATCATGAACGGAGCTCACAAGATCTATACATGAAAGCACAAGGAGGAGATACAACCATCTAGCTACTACATGGACCCGTAGTCCAAGGCAGAACTACTCACGCTTCATACCGGAGGCTGGCATGATGAAGAAATAAAGGGCTCTATGTCGTTCAGTTGAAGTTGTTGAAGTGTATAAGTGGATTGCACTAGCCCTTTCCATCAGTTCGGACTTTTGGTTGCGTTGGCTAGTGCATGAAGCTTGACATGGTATCAGAGCCTAATGTCTCGAGTTCGAGTCCTGGCTTTCGCAATTTATCCTAAAATTGTTGTTAACCCCTATGTGTCCACGTATAGGCCTCTTGAGTCATACGTGAGTTCCGCGTGCCGTCGCTCTCTTCCGGTTGCACGTGCTGACTTCTCCCCGTCACACGTGAGAGAGGGTGTTGAAGTGTATAAGTGGATTGCACTAGCCCTTTCCATCAGTTCGGACTTTTGGTTGCGTTGGCTAGTGCATGAAGCTTGACACTAGGAGAGTAACGATCAGGTGGACGACGAAGATGAGTCGCCGGAAGAGGAGAGGGAATCTCGTCAGAAGAAGAAGACATATCGGAATAAGAAGAAGAAGAAGGGACATCAGTAGGAGGATCCGAAACATGAGAGCGACGAGAATAATGGAAGGGAAAAGGAGACAACGGTGAGGTGGGTGGAATATCAGGAGAAGAAGGAGGAGAACTAGGTGGGGAGGAAGACAACGGGGTCGAAGGTGAGACATCAGCAATAATAGGTCCCGAAGGAGGATCAATAGGAACAGAGGGAGGTGTGTCAGGAAAAAGTAGAAAGGAGATATCCTCCATCGGATAGGTCAAGGAGGTGGGGCGAGGATAGAAAGGACGTGTCTCATCAAACGTGACATCACGAGAAATGCGCATCCGACGACTAACAGGGTCCCAACACCGATAGCCCTTAGGCTCATCACTGTATCCAAGAAAGACACACTCAACAGACTGAGCGGTCAGTTTGGTTCGTTCACGAGGGGCAAGAAGAACATAACAAACGCAACCAAACGAACGAAGCGCCGAGTAATCAGGAGGATGACCAGAGAGGCGCTCTAGAGGAATACCACCCTGCAGAGCAGCAATGGGTTGAATATTGACGAGATAGGTGGCAGTGGAAACAGCCTCAGCCCAAAAGTGAGGCGGAAGAGAAGCGGCAATCATCAACGCACGAGTCGTCTCAAGAAGGTGACGATGCTTGCGCTCAGCCACACCATTCTGAGCATGAGCACCAGGACAAGAAAACTGAGCAAGAGTACCCTCCTCAGCAAGAAAAGCGCGCAGTGAATGAGAGATATACTCGCCAGCAGAATCTGCACGAAACACACGAATAGGAGTGGAGAATTGGGTATGAACCATGGAAGCAAATTTCTTATAGATAGACAATACCTCACTACGAGAAGACATGAAATATATCCAAGTGTGACGAGAAAAATTATCTATAAAGATAACATAGTAGCGATGACCCCCTTTCGAGGGGAAGGGAGCTGGACCCCAAACATCAAAGTGAACAAGATCAAAAGGACGCTCGGACACAGACTCACTGTGAGGATATGGTAGCTGAATCTGCTTACCGAGCCGACAGCCCTGACAATCCAAAGAAGCATTTCCGGAGACAGACCCTAGAACACCACGATGAACTAAAGACGAGAGTCGAGAACCACATAAATGTCCAAGACGATGATGCCACTGCTGAAAAGAGCTAGTAGCGACGGCTACAGATGCCGAGGAACTGGCGACGGTGGCATCAGAAGGAAGATGAAGCCAGCGAAGCTCCCAGAGTCCATCATGGCAGCGGGGGCCAGCACCAAGCATAGTGAAGGGTTTCGCAGCATAGTAAATCAAAAAAATTATACGGATGCGAACGGGAAAGCCAAGATTTAATCTAGGAGATGCAAACAACGAGGGGGAATATATGAGATCTTCATACCCTTGAAGATTCGCACAGCGGAACGTTCAACGGAACGTGGGTGATGTAGTCGTACTCGCTTCTCCTCCTCGCGATCCGATCCGATCTAACACCGCAAGTGGCGATGCCTCCGAGAGATGCACACGTGCGGCACCTCAACGTCTCATCCTTCCTCGGTCCAGCAAGTGGGGTGGAGATATGGATTGGATCTACAACGCGACGGCGCAGTGCAAGCGGTGGAGAGTTTCTGCGGCAGGGCTTCGCCTACGCGCAGTCGGGAGGGAGAGAGAGAGGAGGGGCAGCAGGGTGGTTAGGGTCGTGGAGGAGGTGTGGGAGGGGTGCGCCCCCAGCCCTCTTTATATAGATGGGTGGGCGGCTGGCCCTTGCCCCTCCCCCAAGCCCTAGGCCGGCGGCCAAAAGAGGTAGGAGTGGGGGGCAAGTTCCCCCCCCCCTTCTAGAAGCTCCCCTAGGGTTTCCCTAGGGTTTGGGCGGCTGGGCCCTATGGGTCCTTGTGCCCCTGGCCCAATGTGGCCAGGGCACTCCCTCATAGGCCCACGCCCCCTCCCGACAAGTGGGGACACGTTGGTACCACTCCGGAAGGTTCTAGAAGCTTCCGGTACAATACCGAATAACCCGAAACAATTCCGAACTCCAAAACATGCATTGCCTTATATGAATCTTATTCTCCGGACCATTCCAGAACCTCTCGTGATGTCCCGGATCCCGTCTGAGACTCTGAACAAAAACTCATAAACCAATTATCCAATCTATCCTAGCGCCGAGACACGTTAAGTGTGTGACCCTTCGGGTTCGAGAATATGCAGACATGATCTTCTATCAATAATCAACAGCGGGGTCTGGAAACCCATATTGACTCCCACACATTCTTCGATGATCATATCGGATGAACCACGATGCCAGGATTCAATCAATCCCATATATATATTCCCTTCGTCTCGTGATATTTCACTTGCCCAAGATTTGATCGTCGGTACCGTCATACCTAGTTCAATCTCGTTCACAGCAAGTACTTTACTCGTTCCGTAATCCGATATCACTTTGTGATTAACTCCTTAACCACATGCTTGCAAGCGGTGTTGATATCGATTACCGAGTGGGCCTGAAGTATATCTCTCCGACTTGGGAGGGACAAATCCCATCTCGATACATACAACCCAACAGGTACTTTCCGATCACCTGAGAGACACCTTTATGATCACCCTCTGATAGGATGACGTTTGATGACCTCAAAGCTTTCTTCCGATACCAGGGAGTTGTATTATCTCATGGTCTAAGGAATACAATATTTGACATAAGAAAAGCTTCGCAAAGATGAACACGATGACACGATCTAATTGCTCCGCTTAGTTTGGGTATGTCCATCATATCATTCTCCCAATGATATGATCTCATTATTAATCGACAACTCATGTCTATGGTTAGGAAACCTTAACCATCATTAATCAATGAGCTAGTCCATAGAGTCATACTAGGGACACGGTGTTGTTCACAAACCACACATGTATTAAAGTTTCCGCTTAATACAATTCTAGCATGGAATATAAACTTTATCATGAACAAGAATTATAATAATAACATCTTTATTATTGCCTCTAGGGCATAATTCCAACAGTCTCCCACTTGCACTAGAGTCAATAATCTAGTTTACATCTGGCAACAATCTAACACCCATGGCACTAAGGTGCTGATCATGTTTTGCACGTGGAAGAGGTTTAGTCAATGGATCTGCAACATTCAGATATGTATGTACTTTGCTAATCTTCAGATCTCCATCTGCTATATAATCTCGGATTATATGAAACTTGCGGTTGATATGCTTGGTCTTTGGATGATATCTTGGTTCCTTAGCTAGTGCTATGGCGCCAGTGTTGTCACACAATATCTCCAGTGGGTCCAAGGCACTTGGAACCACGCCAAGCTCAGTGATGAAGTTCCTGATCCAAACTCCTTCACTTGACGCTTTTGCAGCAGCCATGTATTCCGCTTCTACTGTAGATCCCGCGATCACGCTTTGCTTGCAGCTTCTCCAGCTCACAGCTCCTCCATTCAAAATATAAACGTATCCTGTCTGAGATTTAGAATCATCCTTATCGGTGTCGAAACTAGCGTCGACGTAACCCTTTACGACAATATGTTCATCACCTCCATAGACTAAGAACATTTATTTAGTCCTATTTAGGTACTTTAGGATGTTCTTCACGGCTGTCCAGTGTTCCACTCCTGGATCACTTTGGTATCTGCTCGTCAAACTAAGAGCATTGGACACATCTGGTCTAGTACACAGCATGGCATACATGATAGAACCTATGGCCGAGGCATAAGGCACTTTGCTCATAGCTTCTCTATCATTTATCGTAGCTGGACACTGATCCTTGCTCAATATCTTACCTAACAACATAGGCACTGAACCTTTCTTTGCCTTATCCATTCTGAACCTTTTCAGAACTTTGTCTAGGTATGTACTCTAGCTTAAAGCTATCAGGCGTCTTTGTCTATCTCTATAGATTTTGATGCCCAATATATAAGCAGCTTCCCCTAGGTCTTTCATTGAAAAACATTTGTTCAAATAACTCTTCACATCGTTAAGCATGTTAATGTCATTTCCAATAATCAATATGTCATCCACATATAGTACCAGAAATGTCACTGAGCTCCCACTCACTTTCTTGTAGATACAAGCTTCGTAGCAATTTGGAACAAATCCAAAGCTCTTGATCACTTGATCAAAATGAAGGTTCCAACTCCGAGATGCTTGCTTCAGTCCATAAATGGAACGCTGAAGTTTGCACACTTTATCAGCATCCTTAGGATCGACAAAACCTTCGGGTTGCATCATATACAACTCTTCATCAATGTTGCCATTGAGGAACGCAGTCTTGACATCCATCTACCATATTTCATAATCATGAAACGCAGCAATTGCTAATAAAATCCGAATGTACTTAAACATCGCTACAGGAGAGAAAGTCTCATCGTAGTCAACACCTTGAACTTGTCGAAAACCTTTCGCGACAAGTCGTGCTTTATAGACGGTAACATTACCATCCGCGTCCGTTTTCTTCTTGAAGATCCATTTGCACTCAACAGCCTTTCGGTCGCTAGGAGGGTCCACCAAAGTCCATACTTGGTTTTCGCTCTTGGATCCCAATTCGGATTTCATAGCCTCTAGCCATTTCTCAGAGTCTAGGCTCATCAACGCTTCCTCATAGTTCGCAGGTTGACTGTCATCTACTAACAAGACAGTTAAGACAGGATTGCCATACCACTCAGGAGGGGCACGCGACCTTGTCGACCTGTGACGTTCAGTAGTAGCATCGTCCGAAGCTTCATGATCCTTGTCATTAGCTTCCTCTATTGTTGGTACAGGCGGCACTGGAACAATTTCAGGTGTTGCGCTACTCTCCAACTCAAGAGAAGGTTCAACAACCTCGTTTAGCTCTACTTTCCTCCCACTCACTTCTTTCGAGAGAAACTCCTTCTCAAGAAAGGATTCGTTCTTTGCGACAAACACTTTGCCTTCGGTTCTGTGATAGAAGGTATACCCAATAGTTTCCTTAGGGTATCCTATGAAGACGCATTTCTCCGCTTTGGGTTCGAGCTTGTCCGGCATCAACTTCTTGACGTAAGCTTCGCATCCCCAAACTTTAAGAAACGACAACTTAGGTTTAGCACCAAACCACAGTTCATACGGTGTCGTATCAATGGATTTAGATGGTGCCCTATTTAAAGTGAATGCAGCGGTTTCTAATGCATAACCCCAAAATGATAACGGCAAATCAGTAAGAGACATCATTGATCGGACCATATCTAATAGAGTTCGATTCCGGCGTTCAGACACACCATTGCGTTGTGGTGTTCCGGGTGGCGTGACTTGCGAAACGATTCCACTTGCTTTAAGATGCGTGAGAAAATCATAACTCAAATATTCACCTCCACGATCGGATCGTAGAAACTTAATTTTTCTGTTACGATGGTTCTCCACTTCATTCTGAAATTCTTTGAACTTTTCAAATGTTTCAGATTTATGTTTCATTAAATAGATATACCCATATCTACTTAAGTCATCGGTAAAAGTGAGAAAATAGCGATATCCATCGCGCATCGAAACACTCATCGGTCCGCATACATCGGTATGTATGATTTCCAACAAGTCCGTTGCTCGCTCCATCATTCCGGAGAACGGGGCTTTGATCATCTTGCCCATGAGGCATGGTTCGCATGTGTCAAATGATTCAAAATCAAGAGACTCCAAAAGTCTATCAGAATGGAGTTTCTTCATGCGTTTTACACCAATATGACCTAGACGACAGTGCCACAAATAAGTAGTATTATCACTATCTACCTTGCATCTCTTAGCCTTAATGTTATGGATGTGTGTTTCATCCCTTTCGAGATTCAGAAGAAATAAACCATTCACAGCAGGTGCATGACCATAAAAGATGTTACTCATATAAATAGAACAACCATTATTCTCAGATTTAAATGAATAACCGTCTTGCAATAAACACAATCGAGATATGATGTTCATGCTCAACGCAGGCACATAATAACATTTATTAAGGTTTAAAACTAATCCCGAAGGTAAAACTAAGGAGAGCGTGTCGACGGCCATCACATCAACTCTTGATCTGTTGCCAACGCGCATCGTCACCTTATCCCTCGCAAGCCGCCGTCTATTCCATAGCTCCTGTTTCGAGTTACAAATATTAGCAACTGAGCCAGTATCAAATACCTAGGCACTACAACGAGGGCTAGTAAGGAAAACATCAATAACATGTATATCAAATATACCTTTGATGGTGCCAGCCTTCTAGTCCGCTAAGTACTTCGGACAGTTGCGCTTCCAGTGACCCTTGTCCTTGCAATAGAAGCACTCAGTGTCCGGCTTAGGTCCAGACTTGAGCTTCTTCCCAGCAGGGGCAACGCGCTTGCCGCTGCCTTTCTTGAAGGGCTTCTTTGCACCCTTACCTTTCTTAAAGCTGGGGGGCTTGTTGACCATCAACACATGATTATCCTTCTTGATGTCCACCTCCGCAGCTTTCAGCTTAGCGAAGAGCTCGGTGATCGTATCAGTGGAACCAATCTGATTATGAGTAACTACAAAACTTTTGTAGCTAGGAGGGAGTGATTGCAGAACCCTGTCAATCTTGAGCTCCTCTGGAATCTTGCAGTCCAGTTGCTCAAGGCGTTGAGGGTAGCCCGACATCTTTATGGCGTGCTCACTAACGGAACTCCCTTCCTCCATCTTGTAGTTAAAGAATTTCTCAGAGATCTCATATCTCTCAGAACGGGCCTGAGTCTGAAACATAGTTTTCAGTTCCTCAAGAATCTCAAAGGGACCGGGGTAATCTTCAAAACGACTTTGAAGGTCCGATTCCATAGCAAACAACATGGTGATCTTAATCACACCATAATCATCTTTGCGCGACCGATAAATAGCTTTCTCATCAGCCGGCACATCTACAGCAGGGGCGTCACCTAGCACATTCTCAAGGAAATAGTCCTTTTGTCCGCCAGCGAGAATGATTCTCAGATTGCGGAACCAGTTGGTGAAGTTAGACCCATTGTTTCTAAGATTTTCTTTCTCAGCAAAAACGTTGAAGTTGAAGTTGGACTTAGCCATTTGATCTACAAAATTTGCAAGTACAATTTAGACTATGTTCATGATAACTAGTTCAACTTAATCAAATTACTAGATGAACTCCCACTAAATTCAACATCCGTCAAGTTGTTTAGTGAACATGATCCAAATTCACCACAACTAATCCGATCTTCACGAGAAGAGATGTGGTTTCAATGGTGGACAACAAAGTGTCGATCATATCATTCATATGACTCATGCTTAACCTTTCGGTTCGTGTGTTCCGAGGCCATTATGTACATGCTAGGCTCGTCAAGTCAAACCCAAGTATTTCCGCGTGTGCAAAACTGGCTTGCACCCGTTGTATGTGAACGTAGAGTTTATAGCACCCGATTATCACGTGATGCTTGAACACGACGAACTTTCGCAACGGTGCATACATGGGGAGAACATAGTTTTATCTTGATATTTAAGTGAGCAATCATCTTATAATGCTACCATCGCGATCTAAGCATAATAAGATACATAAAAGGATAAACAGCACATGCATATAACTTTATGTGACATGGTATATCCAATCTTCGCGCAATGATCTCCATCTTGTGCGTGCCGGCATGATCTCCATCACTCCACCATGATTGCCTCCACCACAAATAGCAACTACAACTATTGCTAACTACTTAGCGATAAAGCAAAGCTATTACATGGCGTATAAGAAGTTGACACACAGGTCATACACAATTATAAAGACAACCATATGGCTCCTGCCGGTTGTGTACTCATCGACATGCAAGTCGTGAAACATTACAAGACATGATCATTGCATACAACATACACATCACATCTTGGGCCATACCATATCACAGAAAATACTCCCTGCAAAAACAAGTTAGACGCCTCTACTTTGTTGTTTGCATGTTTTACGTGGCTTATGGGAGTAGCAAGCTAAGAACGATTCTTACCTATGGAAAGCCACAACGGTGATATTATGGTTGCCAAACTCCGGTGTAAATCCCATGACAACTATAGTGAGAGAAACTGGCATCCACCAGCCGCATGTGTGGAACAAGCCACACGTCAAGTGTGGAGCCGGTCTCGCGAACGAGGTCGCGTAAGGTTGGCCTGGACCGCTTCGATCTCACTATCCCGCGTCATAAGAAGTACACAAACAAGAGGCTTGCAACAAAAAACATCAACGCCCGCAACAACCATGTTGCGTTCTACTCGTGAAACACATCTACGCATAGATCTAGCTCTGATACCACTGAAGGTTTTCGCAGCATAGTAAATCAAAAAAATTCTACGGATGCGAACGGGAAAGCCAAGATCTAACCTAGGAGATGCAAACAACGAGGGGGAATAGATGAGATCTTCATACCCTTGAAGATTCGCACAGCGGAACGTTCGACGGAATGTGGGTGATGTAGTCGTACTCGCTTCTCCTCCTCGCGATCCGATCCGATCTAACACCGCAAGTGGCGATGCCTCCGAGAGATGCACACGTGCGGCACCTCGACGTCTCCTCCTTCCTCGGTCCAGCAAGTGGGGTGGAGAGATGGATTGGATCTACAACGCGACAACGCGGTGCAAGCGGTGGAGAGTTTCTGCGGCAGGGCTTCGCCTGCGCGCAGTCGGGAGGGAGAGAGAGAGGAGGGGCAGCAGGGTGGTTAGGGTTGTGGAGGAGGTGTGGGAGGGGTGCGCCCCCAGACCTCTTTATATAGAGGGGTGGGCGGCTGGCCCTTTCCCCTCCCCCAAGCCCTAGGCCGGCGGCCAAAATAGGGAGGAGTGGGGGGCAAGTTCCCCCCCCCCCTTCTAGAAGCTCCCCTAGGGTTTCCCTAGGGTTTGGGCGGCTGGGCCCTATGGGGACTTGTGCCCCTTGCTAATGCGGCCAGGGCACTCCCTCATAGGCCCACGCCCCCTCCCGACAAGTGGGGCCATGTTGGTCCCACTCCGGAAGGTTCTAGAAGCTTCTGGTACAATACCGAATAACCCAAAACAATTCCGAACTCCAAAAACTGCATTGTCTTATATGAATCTTATTCTCCGGACCATTCCGAAACCTCTCGTGATGTCCCGGATCCCATCCGAGACTCCGAACAAAAACTCATAAACCAATTATCCAATCTATCCTAGCGTCGAGACACGTTAAGTGTGTGACCCTTCGGGTTCGAGAATATGCAGACATGATCTTCTATCAATAATCAACAGCGGGGTCTGGAAACCCATATTGACTCCCACACATTCTTCGATGATCATATCGGATGAACAACGATGCCAGGATTCAATCAATCCCATATATATATTCCCTTTGTCTCGCGATATTTCACTTGCCCGAGATTTGATCGTCCGTACCGTCATACCTAGTTCAATCTCGTTCACAGCAAGTACTTTACTCGTTCCGTAATCCGATATTACTTTGTTATTAACTCTTTAACCACATGCTTGCAAGCGGTGTTGATATCGATTACCGAGTGGGCCTGAAGTATATCTCTCCGACTTGGGAGGGACAAATCCCATCTCGATACATACAACCCAACAGGTACTTTCCGATCACCTGAGAGACACCTTTATGATCACCCTCTCATAGGATGACGTTTGATGACCTCAAAGCTTTCTTCCGATACCAGGGAGTTGTATTATCTCATGGTCTAAGGAATACAATATTTGACATAAGAAAAGCTTCGCAAAGATGAACACGATGACACGATCTATTGCTTCGCTTAGTTTGGGTCTGTCCATCATATCATTCTCCCAATAATATGATCTCATTATTAATCGACAACTCATGTCTATGGTTAGGAAACCTTAACCATCATTAATCAATGAGCTAGTCCATAGAGGCATACTAGGGACACGGTGTTGTTCACAAACCACACAAGTATTAAAGTTTCCGCTTAATACAATTATAGCATGGAATATAAACTTTATCATGAACAAGAATTATAATAATAACATCTTTATTATTGCCTCTAGGGCATAATTCCAACACATAGTGCCGGTGCGACGATCCTGAACAGAACAGGAATCAAAGTCGAGAGTGATGGTACAACGAGAGTCGACAATCTGACTACCAGAAAAGAGTTGCATGTTAAGTTGAGAAACATGTGCAACAGAAGGAACGTGAAATGAGGAAGTACTAAGAATGCCTCGACTAATGACTCGGAGGGGGTACCATCGGCAGTAAGAACACGAACATGAGGGTCGACAGGTCGAATAGAATGCAACAAGGAAGAATCAGGAGTCATATGAAAAGAAGATCCAGTATCAAGAAGCCATGGGGATGTACCTGGAGAAGGAGGAGGTCGTCGCTCAATGCCAGAAAACTCAGTCGCAGAACCAGCAGAACCTGTCGGTGAAGAGTCCCATGCATCAAGCAGGCATCAAAGCTGCGCTATCTCATGCGCAGAAAGTGGCACGACTGGAGAGGTCGAGGTACAATCAGGTGCCGACGAGGAGATGTCACCCACACACACACAGAGGCCGCCAAAGGTTGTGAAGGAGAGCAACACACCGATGAAGACGGAATCGACGAAAGATGGTCACAACCGCCCGAAGAAGCCGCAAGAGTCGATGTCGAGCGGTGAGCCGACATAGACGGGGTCAGCGAAGCGCGTCCATAACCACGTGAAGAGGCCACGAAAATCGATGTAGAGCGGCAGGCCGATGTAGACGAAGTCGGCGAAGGGCAGCCATAGTCGCGTGAAGAGACCGCAAAAATCGATGTAGAGCGGCAGGCCGACATAGACGAAGTCGGCGAAGGGCGGCCATAGCCGCGTGAAGAGGCTGCAAAAATCGATGTAGAGTGGCAGGCCGACGTAGACGAAGTCGGCGAAGGGCGGCCATAGGCGCGTGAAGAGGCCGCGAAAGTCGGTGTAGAGCGGCAAACTGATGGAGACGGAGTCGGCAAAGAGGGAGTCGGCGAACGAGCACCAAGTAACGAGAGAGGACACGGGTGCAAGACGGGAGCAGCGAAAGCGACATCATCGGAAAGTAACAATGGAGCCGACCACTGGTGGAAACGGGGCTATAGGTCCCGGTTGGTACGGGGCTTTAGTCCCGGTTGCCCAACCGGGACGGGGCAATCGGGACTAAAGCCCTAACCTTTAGTCCCGGTTTCCCCACCAACCGGGACAAAAGGGGGCACACGTGGCAGCGGCAGAGGGTGAGGGGGGTGGAGCATTAGTCCCGGTTCGTAACACACGAACCGGGACTAATAACCTTCTGCCGCGGCAGAGATTTGGCCCATTTCTCTGCCGCGGCAGAGAATTCATTTTGGCACACTTTGTTGCCGCGGCAGAGATTTGGCCCATTTCTCTGCCGCGGCAGAGAATTCATTTAGGTTATTTTATTGTTTATTTAGTGATTTGCACTTATCAATGAAGGAACCTTATATTACATCATGAATATCATGACAATATTACATTGAATACAAGGATCGAGTTCATGCACTACATACAAAAGTTGCTATTCGATGCTACCAGCCAATTCCTTCAAAGTTGCTATTTTTACAATCCCTATTGTCTATACATAGCCGAATAGTATTCCCCTTTTGGGTCTAGGACTTCTGCATCCAAGAATCCCGCCAATTCCTCCTGAATTGCTCGTACGCTATCCTTTGGCAAAAGACCGTCCCGTAGACGTTCGATCTGATTTAAAAAAGGAGTCAGCCTATATGAATGAAACTAAACACAATTTGATTGTAATTAAAAACTATAGAAATTGTTTACGTACGTGGAGTTGCTCTAAATTTCTGCCCTTCTCATCGCACGTCTGCCGGATGAACTCGCAAACATAGTATCCACATAGATTGTTACCTGGTCCCTGCGTCAGGCACTTTATGAGAACAGAGTTCAATCAAAATAATAATCAAGCATGATAATAACTGTATCAAAACTAGAATCAAAGAGATGCGCGGATATGGCTAGTGGTGCTTACATTTAGTGGTTGAAATGTAAGCTCCTCTTTCCAAACACCCCTAGCCTTGTTGGTGAACCGTTTCCAAGCGCTGCCCGGCGTAGAAAACGAATAAAATAAGTTATTAAGTACTTGATATCATAAAATTCACGAACTTGCCGATATAGTGCCGTAATAATTAGAATTACCGCTGGAGAAGTATCTGCATGTCCTTCCACGTCTCAAGGGGTTTATGTTTCGAGTCCATGACTAGTACACGCCCTTTGTCAAGTTGAATGATTAACATAATATAGTGGAAGCTGCAAATGCATAACTAATCAATTATATACTTAACATCGATTAAGCGAAATAGAAAGTGTATACAAGACAATAACACTCATTCGAAGTTGTAAGGAAATAGTATTTCCCTTTTGGTTTCTTGAAACCTTAACGCGTGTACTATATTATCCTCCGTATCCTAGGGGCTTATTTTGAGATTAGCTTCATGAACCCAATATGGGTCAATGAAGCCAATGTCATAGATTTGTCCTCTGCTGCATTCGAGAATCTTCATTCTGCATATTACAGTATGATTATATACATGCAATAAACAAAATAATATAGCTGGAGACTAAATTAATTACATAATTAGTACTTACAGACAATAGGCACTGATGATCGATTTGTCCAAGGCGTCTTGATTGAATAATTGAAATAGTTCATCAAATTCAATGGATATCATGTCATCCTTTTCTTTCCCATGATGCTTTTTTGTAACCCTCAGCACTATCCAGTTAGCCCCGGCCCTTGTGGCATGCATGTACCAGTTATGCAATCTTCGCATTTTTTTTGGAACATTGTTTACCTCCTCAGGTTTGACGAGAGGTTTGTCGTACTGGTATTTGTATGCTACTTCACTCACGGGGAAGAACTCTAACTGGGATAAGTACTGGGCAATACTCATACCTTGAGCAGCGGCAGCTTCTCCGTATTGTGTAACTAACTCTGGATCATACTGCTCTTCGGCCCCATATTTGCTCGACCCCACATTGGTTTGAGAAATCACCTTGAGAGGGGCGCAAGTCTGTTTTGATTGTTCTCCGAGCTAGGCAACAGATTTCTCGCTTGCATCAGTACTGCTCTTCAAGACTTTTTGTGCCGCATGTGACTTGAGAATAGAACGCTCATAGTCTGATGACAGCTTTGGCTCGGGTTGATGAAGAGTCTTTAGCATTTTCAACACTTTGGCTTTTTCTTCTTTGGTGCTGGGGAACTCTGGCTCTTTCGGCCGCCTCAGCATAGCGAAAAACACTGTCGTTTCCGCATCAACGATCGCCGCAGTCTCCTCTTCAGTACAGTCATAAGCTCTCTTGGGAGGAACCTTTGGTACTTTTGGAAGAGGCTCTTGTTTACGTTTCGGCGATCGCTTACGACGCACAGTAGAGGTACGCTTACGCTTTTTATCCTGAGGCGCCGGTGATGGCTCCCGCGTCGATGGCTGCACCGGAGATTGTGAGGCGACGGAGCCGGGTGAGGCGACGAAGACGGCTGCCGCGGTGGCGACGAACTCGCTGGAGACGGGTGAGGCGGCGGCGAAGATGGCCTTGGCGTGTGATTTAGAAGCACGATACATTCCTTCGGCCATAGAATGGTGACGTTTTTTGCGTCTCCCAGTACAGTCACATCCCCTTCACCTGCAGGGTAGTGAAGATCCAAAACCTCAAAGGTGGGCATGATTTCATCCACGCCGACAACAGCGTAGCCCTCTGGAACCGGACGACAGTGGTAAGTTGGTGTGGGTCCAATTGGTAAGGCATAGCCGACCGCCACCTTCATTGATATGTTCACAACTTTGACATGTAGCTCGCAGTGTGTCATCTCTGTGATATCATCCCCTGGGTAGCCAACAGGAGCCATCGTCGGTGCATCATCGTCATCGCCATTGTCATCACCCGGGACCTCGGTGGAAGCCACACTGCTTTTTTGATTATTCGATAGGCCGGTAGCATCGAATGCAGTGTGCTACTGAGATGGGCCGGTAGTACTTTGCTCTTTAAGTGCGTTAATTTCATCTTGTTGTTGCTTTAATCGTTCTTCAATTAAACGCATTCGCTCTTTCTGACTATCTGCTTCAACTTACACCCTGTCCTTTCTCCTCTGACGGCTTCTATCAGGATATTTCTTCCTCTCTTCTGGAAACCCAGTCCTCCATCGTTGGGAGCCTCTTGTGCCTCGTGTTCGTCCATCATGTTCCTTATTTCCAAGGGCGAGTGTGAGCTCATCATTCTCGCTATCGGTAATGAAGTCCCCATCTTTAACAACCTTTACTGCTTTTCTGATCCTCTCGATTGGCAAGGGGTCTTCTTTATGTCGTATGTTATATATACACCTCCCTTCCGAGTCCAACGTGCCCCCATGCCCGTAAAACCAATTCCTTGCACGTTCTACCCAATCGTCTGTCTCTGGGGTGATCTTTTTATCACGCAGTTCATTCTCAAGTTTCTCCCACTTAGGAATGCCAGCCCTGTAGCCACCTTGCCCCATAGTATGGTGATACTTCTTGTTAGCAGCATTCAGCTTATTCGTTGCAGATATTTTCTTAGCTTTTTCTGATGTCTTGTATTCCACAAACTCAGCCCAGAATGGTTTTATCTTCTCAAACTGAATATTCTTGAAATCGGGAGTCTTCTCTTTCACGACATAGTCAAGGTGCAATCTTTTCTTCCAGTTGGTGAAACACTGAGCCATCTTCTTCAAAGCCCACTCCCTGACCTTAGCCTCCATGGATCTCCCATGTTGTAAGGCGTCCTCAACTGGATCCTCCGCATTTGGATCCATCTCTATCTTCGGTAGTTTGAAATTAACCATGAGCCTCTTCCACAGTAAATCTTTGGCGTGGTTAGGGACAAATAAACATGTTCCCTCTTCATCCGCATTAGCAGGCCTATTCCAATTTCTAATGGTGATCAGGATTAAGTCCCTAACGATTACTCCGCATTGCGCCACAAATTTGTTTGCGACAACTTCGGGAGCCGTCGGCTTGCCGTCTTCAGCGACATCTTCGATCCTGAACCTCTCATGGTCTTGCAACTTTTTGGTTGGGCCTCGTCTGCTCTTTTCAGTAGATTCCTTCGATCCGGAGGGCTAAAAGAAGAAAGATCATCGTTACTATTTCTATATAGATAGCAGATGATTAATTAATGAATTGATTATATTACATGCACCTCGCCGGAGCGGTCGTCTTCTCGATTACACAAGGCATCGCCTTCTCCCTCGCGGAAGGCAACACATTCAACCTCAAACAAGTCGTCTATTCCGGTAAAAAGAGGATCACCCTCACCGGAGTTGTTCAGAAACGTTGATACGTCTAAATTTTCTTCCCCACAGATCACACCTTGGATCAACTCTTCCTTCTCTTCGTCTCTGACGTGTGGGTCCATATTTTCTGCATAGGTGGAAAAACGAATAAGTCAAAGCAGCCAAAGAGAAAGTTAGGTACGGTGTTGAGAGATATAAACCCTAATTCAGAGAAACCCTAATATATACATACACAATAATAAAAATGAAGAGAAACCCTAAACCCTAAACCTAGCTACAAAAAGAAAACCGTGTAGTAGATAGGCACGTCGTCGAACCCACATGCACCTAAGGGGTATTAATGATTCCTTATCTAAGATAGGGCTTTTAAGTTGCTTGACAATGTGAATCGGGTCTGGGGCTACCCACAGTGACTGACCAGTGGGGCCGAAGACCAATAATACCAAAGTAATTAATAAACCTAATAATACCTAACTAATAATAAACCTAATAATCAAAACACCGAAAAGAAAGGGAAACAATCAACACATGGCATCGATGCAATGCTCAAGCAAGTATGATGATATGACAAGTTAATTTGCATTGGAATGTAACCCTAAGACATGCTCGACGATTTAATCGGGGTTCCGAGGGGTGAAAACCCTAACTCGGGGAAACTCCGGAACATATGAGAGGGGTGCATTTGTTCTTCTAATTATACTTGTCATTTAAGTTGTTGAACAATGCATGATTATAGGTTAGATATAGAGGTTTCATTTTTCTGAACAATTTGATATATTATTTGTATTTTTCTGACTTATAAACAATAAGTTATTGATTTTACAATATTAAATCATTTTCTGGAATTAAAAAAAAGGCAAATAGTTTTTACACCGGGGCGCCCCCTAGCCAGTGAGACTGACAGAAGGGCCCCAGTGCCAACTCAGCCTCCACGCGTACAGATCATTTTTATACCACAGAGAAGCCTACCCACTGAGGCTGACTGATGGGCCCTAGGCCACATCAGCTGCCACGCGAGCACGAGTGACGTCAGCACGACGTCACGCTGGCGGTGAGCTCCCAGGCAGCGGCAGCGGCAGCGGCGGCGATAGCGTGTACGCTTGGACGCGCGGATGGGCGCGTTAGAGAGAGCGCGATGCAGGGAGAAAGAGAGTGGCGGCACCGCTCCTTGTTGGTCACCGGAGCGTCGCCTCCGTCGAGCTCGAGCGGCGGCGTCGTCGAGCACACGCGGGGAGAGTAGTACAGGAGGAGAGGGAGAGAAAGAAGAACACCGTGAGGATCAGCAGCTCACCAGGAACACGACAGAGGTGGTGGCGAGGCCGGGCGAGCTCGGGAGACGCCGGAATCGACGGAGGCGACGCGCGGACGGAGCTTCCAATCCAGGCGATTGAGGTCACGCGCGAGGGGGAAAAGTAGCCGGGGCGCGCGTGGACGGAGGCAGCGGTGGTGGCGGACGGAACGCGCGGGTGGCGGCGAGTTCGGGCAGCCTGCCGGCGTCGGGGGCGGTTCCTGTGCGCGCGTAGGTAAGAAGCAGAGAAGTGAGATGGGGAAAAAGAAAGGAGACGCGTCAGTTATAAACGAAGGGCCTTTAGTCCCGGTTGGTGGCTCCAACCGGGACTAAAGGGGCATACGTCCCGGTTGGAGCCACCAACCGGGACGTATACTCCAATATTTTCAGCAGACCAAGGGTTGGCGCGCAGGGGGTCTTTAGTCCCGGTTGGTGGCTCCAACCGGGACATATTCCCCTGTTTTCAAAATTTTTCAGATATTTTCTCTCTATTCCCGCCTTATTTTTTATTTTGGGGTTTAAATTCGTATTGTTTTTTAAATGATAATTAATTTGGAATTTAGAAAAACTTTAAACATAAAAAGTGTTTGGATTTGAATAAATAATTCAAAACCATTTTCTGTTTTAAAAAATAATTAATGTAACCATTTAAAATATGAACCATTTACAATTAAAAATGAATTAACTTATATTTTTTTAATATCAATTTGGAATTTAGAAAAACTTTAAACATAAAAAGTGTATGGATTTGAATAAATAATCCAAAACCATTTTCTATTTTTAAAAAATAATTAATGTAACCATTTAAAATGAATTAACTTATATTTTTGAATATTAATTTGGAATTTAGAAAAACTTTAAACATAAAAAGTGTTTGGATTTGAATAAATAATTCAAAACCATTTTCTGTTTTAAAAAATAATTAATGTAACCATTTAAAATATGAACCATTTACAATTTAAAATGAATTAACTTATATTTTTTTAATATCAATTTGGAATTTAGAAAAACTTTAAACATAAAAAATGTTTGGATTTGAATAAGTAATTCAAAACCATTTTCTGTTTTTAATGGGCGGAAAAAAAGGACGGAAAATAATGGGCGGAAAGAAAATTTGATTAGAATAGAACTGGAATTAAAGTACATAACGCAACTAACACAAAGTTACATAGAAGAACTGAAAATTAAGATACATGGCCAGATTAAGCCACAATCGGCCGAACTTGTTTTGCAATGTTGGAATAATTCAGTCATGCTCCTGCCTACACCTGTAATACTCGCCACTGTAGTCGTCGTACTCGCCGCGGCCGTCGTCACTATTGTCGTCGGGGTCGCCGTAGTTGAACCTTGAAGGTTGAGTACGAGTGGGCTGGACTTGAGGGTAGCGCAGGCGAGGGCTAGAGTCGGCGGCCGTGTCATAGGCCATGACTCTCTGGAGAGTCCGGCCGCGCCACCACAACCGACGTCCGGCCTCGTTAAAGTTCGGAGGAGGTGGGCCCTCCTCCTCGTGCCTGGCGAGTGCCCTCTCACGCCGATCCACGAAGAAGGCTTCCCAAGTCGGGAAATAGTCGGAATGCCATCTGGGATTCCTCCGCTGCTCCGGCGTGAGCTCGAAGTAGTAGTGGTTCGTGATGGCCATCCGACGCGCCACACCTAGAGGGACAGGAGGAACCGGCACGCCTCCGGCGCTCAGCATCCAGCCGACGGGGACACAGTAGCCCGGCGGGCAGGGGTAGTTCGAGGCGCAAAGCGCCACCGCCTCCCTGGGAGTTAGTGCTATGGTGGAAGCCATGGGAAAGAGTGATGAGGTTGCAGATATGAGTCTAGAGATGTGCAATGACAATGAAGGCCAACCCTACATATATATAGTGAAGAACTGGCGGGAAGAAAAATGGCGTGACGATATTATGTCGTGCGGCGTGTACCTTGTCCCGGATGGTGTCACCAACCGGGACTAAAGATGAACCTGTAGTCCCGGTTGGAGACACCAACCGGGACAAAATACGAGTCAGCACTAATGATAGGGGTGAGTGTCGATATTATTTCATATGTACAAACCGGACCCACTTCCTACCGATTCGGCAGACATTTGTCCTTTTTACCCGGGATGGACGAAAAGGTTTGAGATGTCCCTGTTGGGAGATAGTCCATGTAAGGTGGTCTAGTATTTTAGGAAAATGGGACGGTAGCATTCTGAAACGGCATTTTGGTGGTTACTTCACAAAACGACCCGTTTTTTGCGCTCGGAAAATGGAAAAGGGCTTTTCCGTGCGACAAAAAGGAAAACTTCCTCCTGCAACATTGTTCTCCATACCAATGTCCACACACATGCATAATATGGGCACAACATCACAAACTATTCCGTGATTCAGCACATAACATCGGTCATTTGGACCGAAAGCCATGAAACCTCGAACATGATAGGTCATTTTGTGAAGATTTTTTCGAAACATGATCAATATACCAAGTCTGGTATTTTTCCTTTCAACTATGTAACATAATATGACACCACGCAAAGGATTTTCATTGTTCGGATTTTTTTTTAATTTATTATGCCCGTTTTGAATTATCTGAATTTCTAACTATGGTCGAACCGGTGTGCATGAAGATAGGGGACGAGCATCGTTAGAACTTGCATTGGATCTCTAAAGAATCCATATTGCGAGTCTAAAAATGATTTTTACAAAAAATCACGGGCGATAGATCATGTACCTGTAGTACAAACCGGACCCACTTCCTACCGATTCGGCAGACATTTGTCCTTTTTACCCGGGATGGACGAGAAGGTTTGAAATGTCCCTGTTGGGAGATAGTCCATGTAAGGTGGTCTAGTATTTTAGGAAAATGGGACGGTAGCATTCTGAAACGGCATTTTGGTGGTTACTTCACAAAACGACCCGTTTTTTGCGCTCGGAAAATGGAAAAGGGCTTTTCCGTGCGACAAAAAGGTTGGTGTCACCAACCGGGACATTATGTCGTGGGACACATGCATAATATGGGCACAACATTATGTCGACATTATGTCGTGCGGCGTGTACCTTGTCCCGAATGGTGTCACCAACCGGGACTAAAGATCAACCTGTAGTCCCGGTTGGAGACACCAACCGGGACAAAACACGAGTCAGCACTAATGATAGGGGTGAGTGTCGACATTATTTCGTAAGTGTCGACACTATGCCGAGCTGCTTGTACTATAAATAGGCATCCTTGCGAGTCCAGTCCTCCAGCCAGTTTGAGGCATCTCCAAGATGGTTTTCGAGAGCAGGGACACCACTGCGGCCAGTTTCAGAGAGATGCCGACGGAGCCCAGTCCTCCGGCATCTCCGAGAAACTGGTCATAGAGGCACTCCCTAATATGTGAAATTAGTTAGCTCCGAGGCGTATTGATCTAGTTAGAGAAGTTACAAGCTGCAAGATGGTTTTCGAGAGCAGGTACACCACTACGACCAGTTTCAGGGAGATGCCGTCGGATCCCAGTCCTCCGGCATCTCCAAGAAACTGGTCATAGAGGCACTCCCTAATATGTGACTGCGCGCGTTTGGAGATAAGATCTTAATGGTAAGTACGAATCGGGACAACTTCTTCATAGTCCTGGTCCAGCCACAAAACGGGACTAACACTCAAGACATTTATTAATATTAAAAACTGTGACTACAAAACCGGGACTAAAGGCCACAAACCGCGAAAGATATCCTTCGGTCAAGCCACAAACCGCGAAAGACATGAACTAGAGTTACATAATATGAGCATGAACTTCTTGGCATATGTCCTTCCTTATGATCGCTTCAGACGTAACCATGGAGCATCTTCTTTACTTAACGGAATGCTTGGGTCAGTTTTCACTGTGAAGGGCGGAATTTCATAAAACTTATTATAATCTTCTGACATGTCTGTCTTGTCCTCGATTCCCACGATGTTTCTTTTCCCTGAAAGAACTATGTGACGCTTTGGCTCATCATATGATGTATTCGTTTGCATATTTTTTCTTTTTTTCGGTCTGGAGGACATGTCCTTCACATAGAAAACCTGAGACACATCATTGGCTAGGACGAATGGTTCATCTCTATAACCAAGATTGTTGAGATCCACTGTTGTCATTCCGTACAACTGGTCTATCTTTACCCCTTCCCCATTCAGGTTGACCCATTTGCAGCGAAACAAAGGGACCTTAAAAGAGACTCCATGGTCTAGTTAACATATCTCCTCTATGTAACCATAATATGTGTCCTTTTGTCCATTCTCGTCTATTGCATCAAAGCGGACACCACTATTTTGGTTGGTGCTCTTTTTATCTTGGGCGATCGTGTAGAATGTATTCCCATTTATTTCGTACCCTTGGAAATTCAATACAGTAGAAGATGGTGACGTGGCCAACAAGTATAGCTGATCTCCAACAGTGGTGTCATTCAAGAGATGTGTCCGCATCCAACCACCGAAAGACTTCATGTGTTCATCTGTAATCCATGATTCAGGCTTCCCCGGGTTTTTGGAGCGTACAATATTCTTGTGTTCCTCGATATACGGAGCTGCCAAGGTGGAATTATGTAGAACTGTGTAGTGTGCTTTAGTGAAAGAATCCCCGTCCCTACATATCATTGCTTTCTTTCCCAGCGTGCCTTTTCCACTTAGTCTTCCCTCATGCCGCGAGTCAGAAACACCAATCGGCTTAAGGTCAGGAATAAAGTCAACACCAAACTCAATGACCTCCTCTGTTCCATATCCCTTGGAGATGCTTCCTTCTGGTCTAGCACGGTTATGAACATATTTCTTTAAGACTCCCATGAACCTCTCAAAGGGGAACATATTGTGCAGAAATACCGGACCGAGAATGGCAATCTCTTCCACTAGATGAACCAGGAGATGCGTCATAATATTGAAGAAGGATGGTGGGAACACCAATTCAAAACTAACAAGACATTGTACCACATCCTTCTGTAACCTTGGCAGAATATCTGGATTGATTACCTTCTGAGATATTGCATTGAGGAATGAACACAGCTTCACAATGGGTACTCGAACATTTTCCGGTAGAAGCCCCCTCAATGCAATCGGAAGCAACTTCGTCATAATCACGTGACAGTCATGAGACTTCAGGTTTTGGAACTTTTTCTCTGCCATATTTATTATCCCCTTTATATTAGATGAGAAGCCCGACGGCACCTTGATACTGTAAAGGATTTCAAAAAAGATTTCCTTCTCTGCTTTGGTAAGAGCATAGCTGGCACGACTTAAGTGACGCCCTTTATCCGTCTTGTTATGTGTATGCATGTTCTTTGGGTCTTTCATAATTTGTTGGTCCTCCCGTGCTTCAGGTGTATCTTTTGTCTTCCCATACACGCCTAGGAATCCTAGCAGGTTCATGCAGAGATTCTTCGTCACGTGCATCACGTCGATTGAAGAGCGGACACGCAGGACTTTCCAATATGGCAGCTCCCAAAATATAGATTTCTTCTTCCACATGGGTGTGTGTCCTGTAGCGACGTCGTTAAGAACTGATTGACCGCCAGGACCCTTTCCAAAGATTACTTCTATGTCCTTGACCATACCAAATACATCATCACTAGCAGGGAGTTCAGGCTTCTTCCGGTGATCTGCCTCACCTTTGAAATGCTTGCCTTTCTTTCTTACGGGATGATTGGTCGGAAGAAATCGTCGATTCGCCAGGTACACAACCTTCTTGCATTTATGCAAATATGTACCTTCGGTCTTATCTAAATAGTGGGTGCATGCCTAATATCCCTTGTTTGTATGTCCTGAAAGGTTACTAAGAGCAAGCCAATCATTGATGGTTACGAATAACAACCCTCGTAGATCAAATGGCTCCTGTTTGTTCTCATCCCACGCACGTACACCTGGTTTGCCCCACAACTGTAAGAGTTCTTCAACTAATGGCCTAAGGTACACATCAATGTCGTTGCGCGGTTGCTTCGGGCCTTGGATGAGCACTGGCATCATAATGAACTTACGCTTCATGCACAACCAAGGAGGCAGGTTGTAGATACATAGAGTCACGGGCCAGGTGCTGTGACTGCAGCTCTGCTCTCCAAAAGGATTTATGCCATCCGTACTTAGACCAAACCATAAGTTTCTTGCGTCACCTGCAAAGTCTGGGAAGTCTCTCTCGATTTTTCTCCACTGTGACCCATCAGCAGGGTGTCTCAACTTCCCCCGTCTTTCTTACGGTCTTCTTTGTGCCATTGCAACAACCTGGCATGCTCTTTGTTTCTGAACATGCGTTTCAACCTTGGTATTATAGGAGCATACAACATAACCTTAGCAGAAACCCTCTTCCGGAGGGGCTATCCCTCAACATCACCAGGGTCATCTCGTCTGATCTTATACCGCAACGCATTGCATACCGGGCATTTATCTAAATTCTCATACTCCTTACCGCGGTAGAGGATGCAGTCGTTAATGCATGCATGTATCTTTTGCACATCTAATCCCATAGGACAGAGAGTCTTCTTTGCTTCGTAGGTACTCTCGGGAAGTTCGTTATGTTTTGGAAACTTCGGCTTCATTATTTTCAGCATCTTTTCAAATGAGGAGTCAGTTAGACCACACTCTGCCTTCCATCGCAACAATTCCAGTGTGGTACCGAGCTTTGTGCTGCCATCTTCACAATTTTGGTACAACAATTTCTTGTGATCTTCTAACATGCCCTCTAACTTCAACTTCTCATTTTCTGTTTCACAGTCTCGCTTTGCATCAGAAATGACCCTACCAAGTTCATCAGCCGGCTCATCTGATGCCCGTTCTTCACCTCTTTCCTCTTCATTGTCTTCCATTGCAGTATCACTGTATTCAGGAAACATATGATGATAGTTGTTATCATCATCTTCTTCTTCACCATCTTCCATCATAACCCCTCTTTCCCCGTGCTTGGTCCAGCAATTATAGTTGGACATGAAACCTTTCATAATCAGGTGGCCGCGAATGATTTTCGAGGAAGAGTACTCCTTGTTGTTCCGACATTGAACACATGGACAACGTATAAATCCATTCTCTTTGTTTGCCGTAGCCACATCGATAAATTTATCCACGCCTTTGATATACCCGGCTACGCGCCGGTCACCGTACATCCACACTCCCGACCGTTCATCTGCATCATATAAGTAAGTTTATCAAAAAACAGGACATCATAAATAGTGAAATAACCAATTCACACCGACACATGAATTGTATCAATGACCTAGAAAAGATAAGATTGCTAACCTCGATCGAGGGAAATAAAGAGGAGAAAGCTCAAGTGCATCACGGACACCTTCTATATTTTTGTTCTATGAGAAATTCAACGGGATTTTTCACTCAAACATTTCATTAAACACCTTCAATGCATGCATAGAAGAGAAAAACTAGCACACCCCTCACACCTTCCACCATTCGAAAAAACAGAGTGGAGGCAGAAGGGGCTGGGGCGTTGCATTTATAGAGGGCAGGAGAATACGTCCCGGTTGGAGCCACCAACCGGGACTAAAGTTGCGTGCCACTCCACGTGGCTGTGGCCAAACCTTTAGTCCCGGTTAGTTGCTCCAACCAGGACGTATCCCTCCTTATCAACCGGGACGCATGCCCTCTGGCCCCGTGCCCGCTCTAACCGGGACGCGTGCCAGCATTAGTCCCGGTTGGTGGCGCAACCGGGACTAATGCTCCGAGGGGGCGCGAACATATGGCCCTTTTTCCACTAGTGGACATTTTTTTTTACAGGTCAGGTCAACAGCCGATCGAGAAATCGATCTCAGAAATAAGCGGCCGGAGGCACGCAAGAAGCGAGAGCCAGAGGAGGGCGCGCGCGAGCAGATAGAGGAAGGAGCGGCTGGAGGCGCGCGAGCAGACAGCGGTGCCCAGGCGTGGGCAGCACCACGGGAACAAACGACAACCTGGACAGATTCCAATCTAGAGCTTGGGCAGGAATCGATCTGGAGGAATCCAATCAAAAATCTTCAACGTCCGGAGCACCAGACCGGAGCGGCAGCAGGCCTGAGTCGCTGTAGGACAAGGACAGAAGATTGAAGGCAAAGAATGTGTAGGCAACACGGACGACGACGGCCGGACAAGACGGCGGTGGAAATCTAGCGGACGAGTTGCGCGTCAAAAATCTTAATCTAGGCTTTGATACCATGTTAGAAATATGCAACTTGTATTATCTGGGGACCAAAGGCCACAATATATAGTACAAATACAGGTGTAAATATGCAGAAAGCCCCCTAACATATGAGGAAACTACAAGATACAAATATATACATATAACAGAAGTCACGAGTGAAATGTAATGGAATGATTCTGAGAGCCGTTCTAGTATTTGGTTTAGAAATGAAATGAAATAAGATGGTTCCTCGAAAGAGAATATTCTATCTAGATCTAGAACGTGGTCATTCCTCAAAATTGGTGGAATTTCTCCATTCTTCTACACTAAAGCCATCCAAGATTGCTCACTCTCTATTCTTTTGCCATCCTCTCTACTAAATGCACCCCACACTTTGCTCACTTCTTTTGTTCTATAATCTGCCCCATTCTATTCCATTTTTTTGCTCAACCAAACGTAGGACGGAACAATTCCATTATACTTTTTTATCCTAACCAAACGCAAGAACGGAACCAACTTATTCCAGTAGAATCTTGTATCCAGCTTCAGCACCAACGAATATCATTACCACCATGGCGTCTGCAGCCATTGATGCAGTCAAGATGAAGAGAGACAGGCGGCCATTCAATACCTTTCCAAGCAAGTCTTGGGGTCACAGGCAAATTAAGTCCAGGGTCATGTCTGTCCGTGAACACTTGCTCCAAGTGCAGATGTTCCATCTTACGCCGTCTTTGATTCTGTTTACTGCAATCAACAAAACGTCGGGCATCCATTTACGTGATACTAAATTCATCAACACACCACATTCTCTTACCCCTTGCTGCTAGAAACGGTAAATTACACCTGGAATATATGATGCACCTACCAGAGATTACTGCTACTGCTGTTCATCCATTAACCAGACCCGACCCAAAGCAACTGCCTTCTTACTGTTACATCGCTAACTAAAACCGGCTCATATATGAACAGCAGAGATCGAGTTCTGCGAGCACTATGTGTAACAGGCAAGACTGTAATGCAGGGTGGATCACAAGAGATAACTACTAGACATGCATACAGGAGGTCTTGTTCTCGAAACAAAGATCGCAGTCGAATATAGTCATGATACATAAGACATATCTATCATACAGATTTACCTGCTCCGGTTACATAGCATGCTAATTATCCATGACAAGTTAAAGTGAACATAGTTATAACTCCTACGCACGGAGTGCAGCTTTATTCTCTTCCTTGACGGCGCTCAAATTGTCACTGGCCATACAGAAGCTACCTGTTTTGGGGAAAACAGAGGAAGGATCAGGTTGGAGACAACTGAGCATCAGAATCTATTTGCCACATTAGGCACCATAATATCAAATGGACTAACAATTCGCGAGTACAACTGTAGTAAATTGATATATGTACTGGGGAATCAAAATAACGAATTTGATGCGGCGATATTAGCCTTTTCGTTCAAAATGCTACAACAGTGCAGGTTAAATGCCTTTCATGTCGTATACAGATATATTTCCATTTTATAGTTTGTATTCCAGTAGAACATAGCTCTCATCATACAAGAAGAAGTGCCACACAAACACAAATTACGCACTTTTTGCTTGGACTGGCCACTATGATGTATCTGTCTCAGAAATCATGCATAAGATCAAGCAACCCTGGATATGATCAACAATCAACTTGTGTTCAAGAAAGAAATATACGATCGACTAAGAAACATTCAGAAAAAAACAAGTATTCACAAGTTCACATATAGCATCAGGTTTAGAGTTCAAAATAAGCACCAGAAAATTACATCATGATTAAAGCAATAGGAAGTCAAAATTTCAAGCCTGCTGGGTTAGTGACAATATTTCAAGACAGGAACACACAGTACGGAATATGTTGACAACACTCGGCATCTTTCAGCGCTTATAAAAGACTAGGTAATACTTTTTGTAAACCCAGTTTTGTAGTTCGCACTGATAATTCAGAAAACAGTGATACAACAAAAAAGAGGCCTATTTTTTGACTAACAAGTGGCTAGAACAATGTAGTCAATTGATGTTTTAAGCAGTAAAATATCAAATGGACTAACAAGTGGCTAGAACAATGTAGTCAGTTGATGTGTACTCAGAAATCAAAATAATGAATTTTGTGCGGTGATATAGCCTTTTTGTTCAAAATGCTACAGCAGGGCAGGTTAAATGCCTTTCATGTCCATTTGTCTCAGAAAGGTTAGATGCCTTGTATGTTAAATGCTACAGCAGTGCAGGTTAAATGCCTTTCATGTCGTAGTCAGATTTATTTCCATTTTGTAGTTTGTATTCCAGTAAAACATAGCTCTGATCATACAAGAAGTGTCACACAAACTCAAATTATACACTTTTAGATTTGTTCATGCTACAAAAGGAAGAACCTTCATCAAAGGACGTATTTTGTTTTGTTTTCTTAATTTTATATAAGAAAGATCCATTAACAGCAGAATTAAGCTCAATGAATGCTCTGTTAATTAGTCATCGAGTCCACCTAGTGCACCACAAGATTTAGTAGTGGTTATATAAATAGGCAAGAAATATGCACTTCTATGTGTATGTCAGCTATGGAACATTCAATCTTATTCTAGCAACCAAAAGAAAAGAAACGTCTTTTACACGTATATCTTATATCCGTCTCTCAAGCTTGTATTCCCTCCATTCCAAAATATAGGACGTTTTAGCCGTTTTCTTAAACATATGTATCTAGACTTCTTTTAGTGTGTAGGTTCATTTATTTTGCTTTGAACCTACACACTAAAAGGCGTCTAGATTCACCTTTAAAAAACTACTAAAACATGTTATATGTTGAAACCGAGGAAGTATATATACATCAAGGGAAAAATCACCGTCAAACAAAGAGCAACTGTAATGTTGGTCAAAATAGATAATAGGGTGCTATAGGTACCTTTTAGAGGTTAGGTCGCCGTCGCCTTCTCCTCGTCATCTTCCTTGCAAACCACATGACATGTCTTGTCCGGCATCTGGATCGATGGAATGAGAAAAAAGGAATGAATTCTCAGTGATCAAAATGACTATCTACACATGTACACATACATACATTTTTGCCCGGAGCAGAAACCTCCTCAGCTTTCTTTATGGCATACTGGTTGACTCTTACTATTTTCAGAGTGGGTTGGTTTGGGTGGATTCTTGCCATGCGCCTCAAGGCTGCATCCGCTTCATTCACCTCCTCAATACTGCAATACTGGCAATCAAGCTGATAGGTGACCTGCTGAAGCACCAGCATATTCCCTGGCACCAAACCAACGTTTTCATGTCTTCCTGTGGTGCCAGCGCATTTCAGTTCTTCAAGCAATGGCAGCACTCCCTCTCCACATGTCATGATCTCCATATTGGTGTTAAGTTCTCTCAATGTCAGAAACTCATCGTTACCCACAGTAAACGAAAACCCCTCCACTATCCTGAGGTAGAGGCAGCGGAGGGATGGTAACCTCCCAAGGATTTGCAGATCCTGCACGCCAACCACATCCACTTCCAACCATAGAGAGAACAGGTGCGGAACACATGACGAATCCAGCCACAGTGGCCACCTGTGTAAAACTATTCGAGACAGCCTCAGCTCACGGAGCACTGTAGGGGGAGTCCACCCTTCCCAGCCACCGACGTGGATTCTCTCCTCCGATTTAAGCGAGATCTTCAGCTCTTGGATTCTATGCAGGCTGCACAAAGACTCCACAAGATCCTTGTGTCTGTATTCATCCATCTCATCAATAGTTATTTCTAAAACCCTCACCTCCGTCAGTTTCCTAATCTGTGTAAAGAAATTTGGGGACTTATCAACCGAGGTTAGCTCCAGATCTTCCAGAGACGTTAGCTTCCCTATTTCGAACATCAGTCTTGTGCCTTTTGCGGCCCGTAAGCACATCAGTTTATCTAGCTCACCGATGGACGGTGGTAATTCTTTTAGGCCAAATGCCCTAACATCCAGCGTCTGCAGAAACTTGAGGTCATACCCTATTTCCACCGGTAGCTCCACAACATGACTTGTCAACAGCCCAAGGTACCTCAGATGAACCAACTTTCTAAGATGCTCCAGACCACAACCACCCACAAAAAAATGACAATCGTATAAAAAGAGTACACGTAATAATGTCATCCTCAAAAGTGGAGGTGCTGTCTGACTGTTATGCCACCAGATAACATTTAGTGACCTTACATGTCTTATGTCCATTCCAGAGTTGTGCCCGGCACTTTCACCGTGAATGGCTAACCTACGCACACTAAGGCAGGGTGAAGAGTTGATGTGCTTCTCCTTATCATCTATTGTGATGAAATTTACTTGACTTGACAGGGTGCGAATGAGATCAAGCACCATGTCATGAACACGACAATAATATATGCTCTCAACACGACATGGCTCTAACAACTGGATCAAGCTTCGGTTCACGAGCTCATTAAAGTAGCTCTCACCCAACTCAAATAATCGTGTGCCTGGTTTATTGGGGATAAAACCTTCGCCTATCCACATCCATATTAATGATTCTTTCATAACATTCGAATCTTCGGGAAAAACAGCTAGGTGCAACAAACAAGTCTTTAGGTGGGCAGGTAGATCATAATAGCTGAAAGATAATATCTTTCTTGTGTTCTCAATAATTTCACTCTCTTCCTTCCCAAAACCAATGTAGTCATATACCTTGGACCAGTCCTCTCTATGTTTGCCAACAAGCAAGCTAGCTATTGTAATGATAGATAATGGCACACCACCACATTTTCTTAAAATTTTACCAGCCACTTCATCATCTTGGTTATCAAGATTGATGCCTTGATCACCACCAAATATTCTAGAATAGAATAACTTTTTTGAATTCTCATATGAAAGTGCTTTCATGTTGTAAACACCACCAGCTCTTTCAGCAACTCCACAAATACGAGTAGTTATGATTATTCTACTTCCAGAGCTACTGTCCACCATAGCACATTTAATCAGTTCCCATGTTGGTATATCCCATATGTCATCAATAACAAACAAGTACCTATTTGCATGAGAAGGCATGATGCTGGAATTAGTAAAACTCTCCAGAGTTGTATGCAATTAAACAAGAAGCATACCAACCCTCAAGATCAAAAGTGTCAACAATCATTTAGTATCCTACCTATGAAACTCTTAGTATGCAAATGGAAACAATAGTACGGCGATCATATAATATCCTACCTATGAAACTCTTAGGGCCTATTTTGATTGTAGGATTTTCGAAAGGTGGTAATAGGAAATCACATGATTGAGATGCCATGTATGGTGGATTCTTACAAGATTTCAAAATTGATTTTTTTTACAAGATGTGCATTTGGATAGTGCATAGGAAGCAAACAAACGAATTTCACATGATTGAGGCGAGAGAGTAGAGGGAGATATAATGCAAGTGCATTGTACTGGTGAAAGACAAAATAAAATGATGTGTGAGCTTATGTTGAGACTCATATATATGGAATGGAGGACATGGAAAATAGTTCATAGGGATGTGGTGAAATCAATCCTATGATCCAAAGGACTTCCATATGAAAAAATCGTATGGATTGGATTCCTCCAATGTTCGAGTGAAATCGCTTGTATCCAAGGAGTTCCTTAGTGTACAAAGGAAAAAAGGTACGGCGTGGAAAATTATAGGAGACATTAAAGCTATAGTTAGCGACAAATATGAAAATGAAATATTAACAATCTCTTTTACAAACTATTAAGAGTCGCAGAAGTTTTATTATGGACTAACTATTATTTAATTATTTTTTACAGATTACAAATGGTCATATTTTTAAGCAAAATTCAAGTGGCTAACTTTCAAGCGTGGTTTTCACTATGTTCCAAAAAGAGGCTCACATGTATGTACCATTTTGAAAATTTTAGCTAGGTGAATAGACCTTTTATAAAAAATAGTACATGTTATCTTTGTTGTTTGATTGACAAAAAGCCTTATGTTATCTTGGATATTCGACCAAAGGCTTATTAATGTGATGTTTCTATATTCAAAAAATAGGATCATGATACCTAGTTTAAAATATCCAGGGCCTATAAAAAATAGACCTTTAAAGTAGAAATTATATGTCATCACTCTTTTTTACTTCACCAAAGCATTATTATACTTCCATAATTTTCAACTGTACGTAAAATATATTAGTGACACAAAAGAAAGTTTTGGGACAACAAGGCAACAAGAGGAGGTATGGAGTACGTAGGCATTAGGTGCGGGGCAATGGTTACCTCTTGTCTGCAAGGAATACCCGTAGCTGCTCGATGAGCTGCCTTTCATCCATTGTTGATGCATCCATATACATTTGCTTGTCGAGTTCAAGAAGGATATCTCTGAGAACTTTCTTCCTTTCAGGATTACGACCCACTGGAACAAAACCCTTGTAGTGGAATGAATTATTGATCTTATCATACACTTCTTTAGCAAGAGTTGTCTTGCCTAATCCTCCGAAACCGACAACGGAGACAGTTTTGAGTTTTTTCCCAGGTTCAGAATTACCCTCATCCAACCTCTCCATGAGCTCATCAGTCGACTTGCTAATGCCAACAAGGTCAGATACCTTATTATACATAGCCAAGAGACGAGGGTCGACCGATGTTGTGACATGGTTAGCCACAATATCATTAATCTTGTACCTGTCAAACCTTTCCTTCACCTCCCTAACTTGAATGTTAACATCTTTGACATCATCAGCTATTTTATGGCGAACCTTGAACTTGGTGACTTTGTTGAGCGTCTTCTTGATGAAGCCCTTGAAGGAGCATGGCTTCGTCGTCTCAAGACCCTCGATGCACAGCATGGATGAGTCGAGGCTGTCCTCAATGGCATAGGACAGCTCCCTGACTTCATTTGCCCAGATCCTGACCTGTGGGTCAAGCTGGTCCAGAGGCACATTGGAGATCTTCTCAAGAGCAGCTTGCATAGTCTCAAGCTCGGCTTTCAGGCTCCTAACCCCCTTCTTAACTTTGTCCTTCAGGTTGTACTCATTCAAGAGTAGCTCTCCCAGCTTCGGGATGAGGGAGCCCATCGCCCCCGTGGCGAACTCCATAGCCTTGCTCGGGGGCAGGACGGATTGTCGCCCCAGCTCTCTCTGCCTCCTTGGCTAGCTTCTATTGGGTTCCTCGGGAAGTCTGTAGATCTCTTGCTTGCTAGACTACACTGCAATAGCTGGTTTTGTAGAAGTGGCACATATTTCGTTCTACCAGTAGCGTCCTGGTTCATGGCAAAGTAGTTTCATTTGAATAATTAGTGCAATACGGCGGCACCCCTGTTTTTTCTAAAAAATAATGCTCCAACAAATGCAGAACAGCCAGCACAGAGCAATCCGGCAGAACATATTACAAACAAAATGCGGGAAATGAAATCTAGGAGAGCATAAGAATATTGGATCTTACAGGTGGGCGATCTACTCGGCCGCAACTATCTCTCCCATCATCTGAGCTCGATCTCACCTCAAATTGGAGGAGAGGACGGGACGGAGAAGCTTCGGCCGCCGATCCTTTCTTCCGGCCAGGCGTGAAGCAGAGCTGTGGTGCGGGCAATAATGGAGTGAGTTGACTAGCTGAGCCTGAGCTGAGTGGAGAGAAAATATTAGACTGGGCGGTGCAGTCGAGCCCACCCAGCACAAACAATTGAGGCCACTGGGGAGTATAATTTTTTTTAGCAAAAATAAACGTATCAGAATCGTTTTAGGTATTCCCATGTAAAAAAAATATTACCATCATACATTTTTTCATAATTACGAATAAACATGACCACAATTTTCATATACTTAGGGACATAGTCTTATTACTTGCATTGCTGTTTACTGAAAAAATTACTATCTACTCCCTCCATTTATAGCTTTATGAACCTCAGCGAACCTATACGCTAAAAGATATCTAGTTACATCCGTTTCATAAAACTAAAATATTTCTAACGGAGGGAGTATAAACCACCAGCTAAAGATTGTAAAGAAGTGAAGTAAACCCTAACAAGATACCAACACATAGATTAGAGGTCTTGGTTATCAAACATCTCGCAAACAAAACATAAGGAACACCATCTCCAGTTACATAACAACACATCCCTGATAGATCAAGTACAGATTGTAATGAACTTGTCATTTCACTCGAAAAGAATCAAAATAGCTCAGGATATTCCTTCTTAGGACGGTTTCTACTAGCAGCTACAAAGGGGTTGCCAACAGGTCGCGCTTCTACTCTTCCTTGATGGCACCCTTGTCGCTGACATAGATACCGTCCAAGAACTTCCGGATATCCTTCTTCTTAACATGGCATTTCTGTTCCAAGCAAAGCAGAGCAGGATGGTCAGGATGGAGATAGTTGTCAGTGTACAATGACGAGAAAGAAAAACACAAGCTGTGAACGAACATAAAGCAAATTGTTTCAGAAATACTCCCTCCGTTTTAAAATATAAGATGTTTTAGCTTTGTGAAGCAAATGTATCTAGACTACTTTTAGTATATAGGTCCACTCATGTTTAGAGTGAATCTACACACTAAAACAAGTCTAGATACATTCTCTTCACAAACCTAAAACGTCTTATATTTTGAAACGGAGGGAGTACATGTTTAGCTTTTGGGTTCTACAGTTGGTAGTTCAGTACTTCAGCGAAAGAAATCACTATGACCAAACAATGGAAAATGCTACAAGTATAGAATACCACTGTGAATGATATACCGTGAATGGTCAGGTTCGTTTGTACACTTATACCTAAAGTACAAAGCTACCAGTGTGAGGTATAATAATCGTTGAGAGGTAAGCTACTGCCTACAGAATATACACAACCACAAATACAGGTCCATCCATGATAAAGAAAACATCTGGCATTGCTAAGTACATGCGATCAGTTAAAATAGGGTTTACAGCTCTAAGGAAGGTCACTTCAGTACGGGATAAACAGACACAAGGAGACCAACCTGGTTGATAAGGGCAGCAGAGCGAGAGACAAGCTCAATGTCGTTGCCATCGAGGACAATCTCATCCTTGACCTTCTCGGACCGAAGGATCGTCACACCGTCAAGCATGTCAACTTTCCTTACCTATGCAAGGGAGAACATCAGTGCATAACATAGATGAATGGAGCAACAGATAACCAATAGGAGTGTTGCAGGAGTTAAGTTGATACAGGACATCACAAACACGCAGATACACAACGTCAAAAGTGATATTTGACACTCCAGAGCAAAGCACCCTCAAATTTGCTGCAAGGTACACTATGAAACAAAATTCCTAAGAGATATGGCACAACTCCGTAATGCTAGTGACTCCTGCTACAGATGCAACTTAGAGCATCTCCAAGAGCCTTCCTATATTTGCCTCCAATTGCTATTTTAGCAATCCAGCTAAAAAACATTGCTCCAACAGCATTGCTAAAAGTGGTCCCCTACCAAAAAAATATAGCAAGCTGAGTATATTTGTCACCCCACTTGGTATATTTGCAAAGTCTCTAGCTCACTTCCTAAACTTATAGCAATCCAGATTCAGTGGTCCCCTTCATTTTTCAATCCCATTGACATGTGGGTCCGGTGTGTATGTGTGGCTATGTATGTGTCTTGTCCCCACGTGTCACTGTAAGTGCTGGGAAATATAGCAATCCAGTTTTAGGAATGCTGCCAAAGCAAAGTGGGTTGTGAATTGCTATACCTTCTCTCTCTACTTGGTATACCCAGTTTTTAGCAATCCATTATAGGAAGGCTTTTGGAGATGCTCTTACAACAACATAAGCATGGAGTGTTTAAAATAATCTTAAGTAAGTTTGGCAGTATTTTGATTGCAGCAGTAACAACTCTGGTAATCCCAACACTAGGTGAACAAACTGTACCCACTGTAAAAGCAGATGATTTGGCAAGCTAGACACAACACACATAAGTGACACAACATGGAAGGCCACACTGACGTCATGTAGACAGAATGGCAAATGAACATAGATTTGCCTCCATATAATCCAGTCCGCTCAATTATGTTCAATGCAACACTACCAGCCAATTGTCTTAAGAGGGAATGGGTGGATTTGTACTACACTTGCAACAACTTCCAGAATCAGTGACTTATAGCTAGATCAACAATTTCTTGTTCACATCAGTAGCTCACAATACCCTAAAATCTCTAAACAAAATCACTTACTAAACAACGGATACTAGAGTTCTAGCTTGATCGATCTTATTACGGTTGTTTCAGGGTCAGTGGAAGCAGAAAAAGGTTGCAGGGCGAAGCAAATTATACCTTCTTCTCGCCGAGGAAGTTCCTGATCTCGATGCCCTTGTTGCCGGAGTTGATGGAGGCGTTGATGGGGAAATGCGCGTAGACGAAGCGCATCTTGTAGCGGAAGCCCTTGGTGACCCCCGTGATGAGGTTCTGCACGTGGGAGATGGCGGTGCGGATGGCGGCCATGGTGCGGCGGGTCCCGAACCAGGCGTCAACCTTGAGCTTCCGGCCGCCCTCCTGCAGCTGGAAGTCGAGGTTGAGGTGCTTGAAGTTGCGGGTGAGCGTCCCGCGAGGCCCTGTCACGGAGATCATCTTCGCGGAGACCTTCACCGTCACTTCCTCGGGTATGTCCATCGTCTCCGACGCCAGGATCGTCTTCATCTTCGCTCGCCGGGGTTGGCTCTTCTTCTTCGACGGCGGCTGGGCTCTGCTGTGTGTTTGCGGGCGGCGGCGGCGGCGGCAGAGGCAGCGATCTCGTGAGGTGACGCCTTATATAGGTAGCGATGCTAGGGTTTGTTCGGTAGGGGAGGGTGGAGACGGAATGGGTTGTCCTGGGCTGATGCTGGGCCCAAGTAGGCCCAGGTGTTTCACTTTGCTTGTCCCGGTTACAGCCCAATATCGATCTACGACTACTCCCTGCGTTAACATTCTTTTCAAAGATGATGATGTGAAAAAAAAAACATTTTCTCTAAGCTAGTAAGATCAGGTACTGGTAAACATATATAATTCATGGAAAAAACATTGAAAATATAAGTCATTACATAGTTTCGTAACAACGTGTGAAATGTGTGCCTACAGACATATACATTCACTTCACTGAAAGATGATCGACAAGGCGAGCAAGATCAATCCAGACAAATGTGAGTGTCAGTATGTACAACGATCAGAGGATCCAAGGAGAATTCATTACAGCTCACCGTGTTCACTCACTCTCGTTCGCTCGCTAGATATAAAGGTGTATATACGAATCGAAGCCTTGAGCTTTGCACGGCTCAATTGCGGAGTAAAGGGGAAAAAACTAGGTGGGAAGAAACATGTGCAGCATATACATGTGCCATGGCAGTATGAGTGGTGAACTGATGATCAGTAGACTTCGACGTTCCATTGCTCGGCCTTCTTCAGCTGCTTCTTGTAGTCACTCCAGACGATCCCTGCTCAGCCCCAGAAAATGATTCATATTTGCTTGACTAGTTGATATAATCCAGTATATTAACAAAAAAAATAAGAATGTATTCTGATGGTTTACCGTCTTTGGCGGCAAGGTCGACCATGATGTCGTCAATGCCCTTCTCCATGCCCTTGAGCCCGCACATGTAGACGTAGGTGTTGTCCTTCTTGAGCAGCTCCCAGAGCTCCTCCTTGTACTCGGCCATCCGCGTCTGGATGTACATCTTCTCCCCCGCCGCGTTCGTCTGCTCCCTGCTCACCGCGAAGTCCAGCCGGAAGTTGTCGCCGCCGATCTTAGCCATGTGCTCAAACTCCTGCAACACACACAATTTCCATGTCGACAGATTCAGCTATCTTGTCACACTCAGGTAGTTGGATAATCGATGAACCGAGCAACAGTAGGCACACTAATTTACCTCCTTGTAGAGCAGGGTGTCGCTCGTGGGGACACCCAAGAAGAGCCATGCCAGGCCATTGAACTGCACACAATTTGTATATATCATATCAAGTGTTAATTTTCTGTAGTGTACTACTGCTGTGTCGTGTCAAGTTGGAGGAACACTAGCTGAGAGGTTCCAGCGTCAGTTAATAAATTAATTCAGGCAATCGGTACTAACCTTGTAGTCCTCGTGCTCTTCGAAGAAGATCTTCCAGAGGAAGGAGCGGAATGGCGCGATACCGGTGCCCGTCCCGAGCTGCAATTGTTCATTCATAAGTGTGCAACAGTTAATTATTTATGTATATATGTATTCAACAGTTAATAAAAATGTCCTTGGATGCAAAGTATTGATTTCCATTCATTTTGAGCAAGAACAAGTGTAGGTACCATGATGATTGTTGCGTTGGGGTCCTTGGGCATGAGCATCTCCTTCCCCACCGGCCCCGTGATCTTCACTTCAGCACCCGGCTTCAGGTCACCTGCACATACGTTAGCAGTTCAGCAGATGACACTCAGACAAGAAGGATTAGCAGCAAACATGCATCCGATCGTAAAATTAGCTTCAATCCCCGATCATGTTTCGGCAAAGAATTATTTAACGAATTGATTGAACAACAATATACTGACAGAAAGGAAAAAAGGAAGGCAGTGACTGGTAGAAGGTTGATTATTACAGAGGAAGTTTGAGCAGACGCCCTTGACGACCTCCCCGGCGTCGTTGGTGTAAACGAGCCGCTTCACGCAGAGCGACACCGTCTTGGAGTCGCCGAAGTCGCCCAGGGCGCTGCTGGCGATGGAGTAGAGCCTGAGCTTGTGCGGCTTCCCGTTCTTGTCCTCCCCGTCCGCGATCACGCCGATCGACTGCCCCTCTCTGTACGGGATCTCGCCTACAGCCAATTCCGCCAAGATTCAGTTCAGTTCAGTTCACGTCTCGCCATGATTGATCGATGGATGGAAAGTATACCTTCGGTGCTGAAGACCATGTGCCAGGTCTCGCCGGGCGCGTTGTCGCCGGTGATGCGGGTGTTGAGGAGGCACCGGCCGACGTAGGGCTCCTTGGGGCGGTACTTGTTGGTCACCACGCCCTCGTCCTGCTTCTTGGAGATCTTCTTCTCCTTCACCGGCGCCGCGGCCGCGGCCGCGGGATCCGCGGTCTCCGCCGTCGACACCTGCGCCGTGCGCACGGCGACCCTGCTCGCATTGCGGAGGCGGCTCGGGTAGGCCAGGAAGCACGGCGGCGCGACGGACGAGGAGACCGCGGCCTTGGCGGTGGCGGTGGCCGGGGACGACGGGAGCGCGGCGGTGAGGGCGGCCATGGTGTGTGGAGTGTGGACCAGAGTGGACTGGTGGCTGGGGGAGGGCTGGTGGCTGTATGAGGCGAGGGGTGGATTGGGTTGTACGACCTGAGCTCGAGCGGGAGAAGAACGAGTGGAAGGCAGCCGAGGTGAGGAGCAAGTGGTGATCCTTCCTTCATCACAAAGTCCTTCATGGGCTGCTCTTCAACGAAAAAACTTGGAAGGCCGAAATATTCTAGCCCATCTGTATAAACAGAGAACCCTTCAGAGTTTAGATATTTGTTCAGAACCTAAAAAAAGTTCAGGTTTTATGCATAACGGAAAAGGAATAAAATAAAAAATGCACATGGAAAAGACTGACAAACTAAAATACAAAAACATAAAAAAAAGGAAAATACCTGATGGGCCGGCCCAATAGGGCGTGCGGGTCTAGAGCCGCTGCGGGCGGTATACATGAGCTCCCCTAAAGTGAGTCATATTTCGGTTGACAAGCGGAAACAGGGCGAAGCTCCCAGTAGGGCAAGGTAGTGTCTATGTTTTTTCTGAGCATTTTGAGAGGTCATAAATAGACTTCGTATAAGAAAGTTATGCTTATTTTAGTGAAAATTGCGCAAAACCGATTTTGAAATGAAAACGAGAACTTGATATAACCTGGTAGAAACCAATTTTTCTATTTTCATTATTTAATTTTCAGTTTAACAAAACCCAACTCTAAATATTGTCCAGGGGTATCCAAAGAGGACTTGAGTGTTTTTTTGCCAGGATATGGGGCGTGGCCAAACGAAATCTAGGTATGTGATGGATTATATTTTAAGGTCATGCTTTAGTTTAATATATTTTAGTGATCAAGAATTTTAATTGTATGTATTCAATAAATGTCTCCCCTTAAGGATGCGAGTACATTGCTTGCGAGAATTGATGGTTGAGATCCCCTTTTAAAAGATGTCAATTTGCGCACAAAATGACATCACGATCCTAAGTACGGATAAAATGATAACAAAAGGGAAATCAAAAAAAGGGAAGATAACGTATCACTATTGATTATTTTTATAACGTGGACACTTCCTATATTACCATACACTCTATTACCGTCGATTTTGACCATTGCTTTAATGAGATATCTTCAGAACTGTTCTTGTCTTGACTCAAGAAACTCATGTTTTAGGTTCATTGTGAATAAAATTGCTCATATTACATAATTATATCATGTAGATTTCACTTAGTATAAGCATGAAAAAGTTATTCATTATTCATATGCTAAGAAATGAATGACTTTAGAGGTATTCTTGATATTTGAAAGACACATCGTGTTTCCTATGGTTTATCGTCTCACTGAGTTGGCATTGGATTTATGATGGTGATGACAACAATTGAAAAGGTTTTTCAGCGACAAAAAACCATGCATCAAAGATGAGTTGCGCTATAGCTTCTTGAGGACTTTGATGGTATGCTACATCGAGCGCGGGATATCCAGAAGTGTTGATCGATAAAATTAAGAACGGTTTTCAAAAACAAATGTAGAGATTTGCCATTGCCTATGACCCATATACCTCATTAAAAATTTCCTTAAGGGTATCTTTTTAGGATATACTTCTATTACTATGTGATTATGTTAAATCATATATAATATTGATGATCCGGGATATTTTTATCTTTGCGTCATTTTCATAAACTTTGCCCTACCTTGAATTTTATTCGTCCTTCACCACTGACCGGAATTCATTTTGTCTCATATGTGTATATGCATCCATCGCTCAAAACCACGTTTTAAAATATAAAATATCCCAAAACGATATTTGCAAGTACAACTAATCATTTTATGTTTGTACATAAATTTTTGGAGAAAAACATTTTTTGTGCCATGCGTAGAAAAATTATTTTTTAATCCTCCAGACAATGGTAACATTCGTAATGTAGAAGCTAGCAGATTAAATCAGTCATAGTAGTAGGCATGATAGCATAGTAACATTTTTAGGAATCGGACTCCACAGCTCCTATACTTGCTCGGTCATGACCGCCCGGAGTTAAAATTTTCTCCTCCACCTGCGCCGCCACTCACTCCTGGCAACCTCGTAAATCCGCCGCCGGCAGCTCATCGACCAGCCCAACATCTTGAAGGCTTCCCCGACCCTCTTGAACTTCTTTGGCTAGTCACCGTCGAGTGAATCGTCCGGCATAAGATACTTTTCCTCGCCGCAAATCCGTCACCGACTTCGCCAGATTCGACGAACCGCGACCGGGATTCATCGAGCTACAGCCAGATCCGCGCGGCCGAGCACCTCTAGCATGTCTTCGTCCTCTCTGCACCGACGGAACAAGCAGGTGAGTTCGGTCATTGTAGATCCCCATTTTGTTTTAAAGCTCATCAATTTCTGAGAATGAAAACAATGATTCTTTGTAGCAAGGTGAAGAAGAAACAAACTACATGGTCGGAGGATGAGGACAATGATTTGTATTTCGCTTGGCATAATCAAACAATTATTGGCCGACCTACTGTTTCAACAATTTTGGGACGAAATCCATGACAACTTCAATAAAAAAAACTAGTGGAGAAGCTCGGTCGTTAATATCGATTATGAATAGGTGGAACATGCTAGTAATGCGCTCTAACACTATTAAACTCGGTCGGTATTAATAATGCTACAACAGTTGAGATTATGAATAGGTGGAATGCTATTAAACTTGGTCCGTATGTGTGATTTTGACAAATTATGATGATGATATCAATTTGTACGACCAATCTATCGATCGATATGAATTAGAAATTATGTGATATTCATGTGTTTAATTATACAAATTTTGTTAAAAAATATTTGTCTTCCCTAAATTATTGGAGATCGCTTCTATGGCGCAAAATTTGGAGAACTATATTTGCTCCTCTAAGAGCAACTCTAACCGATTCTCTTTATTTTTGAGGACTTTCGGCCAAACTAATACTTAAAATCCAATTTTTAGTCCTCTAAATTTAGCGCCGCAGATCTGATCCCCAATAACTTAGAAGACTTAAATTTTGTTTTTTGCAAATCAACCTATTTGAACCAAAGTATCAATATTGCAAACCATATAAAATGTAAATAAGTCTAATTATTCATTATTACAGCCAAAGGTGCTCTCGATCAAGCCGGTTGCCAACAAACCAAAAAGAAAACTCGTTGTGCAATATCGTCGAATACCTTGAGGGAAGCGGAGGTGGAGGCTGCAACCGTGATGATTGAGCCGGGCAAAAGGGCTGAGAACACCGTCGGGGCTCCACGACGACCTTGCTACCCTGTGGTGGTCGTATAAATCCCTCCACCGGTGCAACGCGATGACCGGACGCTGACAAAGCTCGAGGCCACCGCCGTTTAAAAAGCTCGTCGCAATGAACCTCGTCAGCCGGTGCTGGTCCGTGGCATTCCGATCTACGAGGCTCCATGCTTTGACAACCCTTTTGTCGAAAGAAACGACCTTACCGGGGCCAGAATCAACCTTGAATTAGCGGCGGGCTTCCGGCTTGACGCGGCGGCAATCGGGGCGATTCTGGCGACGACTAGCATCGGAGAATGAAGGGAATGGAGGGGAAACGAGCGGCGGGTGTTCACAGCTACGGGCCGAGGCGGATGGTATTCGCCGGTGTGAACGCCAGCAAGAATACGGTGGTGTGATGTCTACGCACTTCTATTCTTGTAGACAGTTGTTGGGCCTCCAAGTGCAGAGGTTTGTAGAACAGCAGCAAGTTTCCCTTAAGTGGATTACCCAAGGTTTATCGAACTCAAGGAGTAAGTGGTCAAAGGTATTTCCTCTCAAGCAATCATGCATCCAAGATACAAGAAGTCTCTTGTGTCCCCAACACACACAATACACTTGTCAGGTGTATAGGTGCACTAGTTCGGCGAAGAGATAGTGAAATACAAGTGGTAACTATGCCAGAAAAGAGCTTCTGACTTGTTGTTGACGTGGGAGAAACTAAAGGCAAACTGAAATAAAGATAGAAGCAAGCAAACATGCAACAGATCTAGTTGTAAACAGTGTTTCAATGTTTAGAAATAAGGTCTAGGGATCATACTTTCACTAGTGAACACTCTTTCATATAAATATATTCTCTTCATGATACTACTCTTAACTACTCTCTGGTTGGACACTCTAATCTATGGTAGGGCTATAACAGCACTCCTCAAAGTCCGCATTCCTCAATCTAGATAACCACACACTGTCACCGTGAGCGCTAGATAGTTCCAACAAACACCACAATTTCATAGAGAAAACCAACTCAAAATATACTCATGATAAATATATATATATATGTAACCTAGCTTAAGTGCCACACGTGGTGTGCACGCTGTCACTTTCACACACGTGGGGAAAAGCATAGATCTATTAAAGCACGATGGGTATTTATATAGACTCTAGCCCAAGTGCCACCATGGCATGCGGGCTGTCACTTTCACACACATGGGGAGAGCAGAGATCTATTAAAGCACTTGAGTAGCAAGATAGATCTACTTGATTACAAAGATCATGACCACAACAAGATCATGCATAGAGAGAGATGAACACATAGTTACCGGTAGAGCCCTTAGCCTCGAGGAAAAACTACTCCCTCCTCATCATGGGAATCAGCAACGGCGATGGAGATGGTGGTGGAGATCGATGTAGATGACTCCGGGGGCACTTTCTCGTCCTGGCAGGGTGCCGAAATAGAGACTTTCTATCCACCGAATATCCCCTTTGGTGGCAGCGGTGCTACGAAGGTTTTCGTGGATTTTTGGTCGACGATTTAGGGTTTCTGAGTCGGGGGATTCTTATAGGCGAAGGAGGCAAGGTCGATGGAGTGCCAGGGGTCCACACCCCCTATGGGCGCGACCAGGGTGGGCCCCGCACCTACCTAGGGTGTGGCCACCCTGGTGTCCTCCTCCGTCTCGTCTTCGATTTTCTGTATCGTTGAGGAAAAATTTTGAACTTTGGCTTTTGTCCTGTCCAATTCCGAGAATATTCATTTTTTATCTTTCTGAAACCAAAAACAGCAGAAAACTGGCAACTGGCACTGTGGCATCTTGTCAATAGGTTAGTTCCAAAACATGTATAAAAATACCTCAAAGTGTAGAGAAAACATAACCAAGTTGATACTAAACAAGCATGGAGCATCAAAAATTATAGATACGCTTACGACGTATCAAGCATCCCCAAGCTTAACTCATGCTCGTCCTTGAGTAGGTAAGTGATAAAAAGAATAATTTTTTAGGTGACATGCACCATCAAAATCAAGATCAAACCATTTGCAAGCATTGAAAGCTGGGGTCAAAAAACTCTAAAGATGAGCATGAAAGAAGAAGTTTTAACAATAAGACAATGTAACAATGCATGCAACATGAAAGGATACAAACAAAGATTCATGAATAACAATGCATTGAAAGACGTTTGTTTGTTTCATATATAGAAAACATAGCATAGTGGCATTCAGCTTGTCCCTCATGGAGTAGCAACACATAAATGCATAGGACACCTTCAAAGTTTATAAGGGTGACTAGATATAAATAGTTCAAAAACAAGCAATATCAACATAATGAATCAATCAATAAGTTTTGGGACAATGCACGTAGAACTAAGAATGAAAACTATGCTCTCTTAATTGGTGCCTAAGGATAGAAGGTGGAGACTCAATATAAAAGTGGAAGAAAGGCCCTTCAAAGGGAAGCGGAGATTTCAAGTCTCATAAAGAGCTTCAAAAATTATGGTACTTGTTAGCTTTCAGCTCTCATTGCCCCTATCATAAGCATCTTGAAGTTATTAAGGTTAAATTGAACAAACTATGGAGTATATGCTTGACAAAGTATAAATTGGCAATCTCATATCCCTTGAATACGAGGGCCGCTCCTCATGCTACTCAACTTTAGTCACCTGTAAATTTTTGTCATAGTAAGTCTATGTGTATCATAGAGAACCGCCAACGGGGTACCCCTTGTACATGATACAGGAGCTATCCCATAATCAAAATGACAAGGCAAGCAGACAATGAGCATCTCAGCAATCTTCTTATTTACCATGGGAATATGGTGCTTTTTTTTTCTCTCGTTCCTCTTTTCAATATGTCTATTTTTTTATAATAAGAAAGCTTCATAGATTGCTCACTATGGTGATGCTGCAAGTTTACACCATGATTAGTCATGGCTTAGGCTAGCGCCCGGGCGTTTGTCTAACACACATACATAACTCCATGGACTTACAAGATCCCCTTTTATTTCACACTGACGACATCCATAGACAAAAGAGCATGATATCAACTGTGTACAAAGTACAAGTGCAATATTAAAAGTGTTCCCCGTGACAGCACGGTTCTGCTAATTCCAACGTACAAGTGCAAGGATATACAACATAGATGACACAATGGTTCAAGTTTATTAGGGGCAAGAAAAATAAAGTGTGTCATCAAGTTTGTGAGAGCTTTAATCACTAAGTTTTCACATAACAAAAAGACTTTTTAATTAGAAGGTAGATAAAAACAAGAATATACTTGGAATGGTGTAACACACCATGCATAGGAATTTATAGTGGATACTTTGGAATAACTTGGTTTCTTGGGAGTTGGATGCATGAGTAGAACTTACTCATATAAGTGGAGGCTAGCAAAAGACTGGGAGCAACCAACTGAGAGAGCAATAATGGCCATAATCATGCAGAGCGACAAAACATTACTGATCAAAGCATATAGTGGTACTACAAGTCAAGGACTAAATGATCATAGAGGCTAAGGTGACTGGTTCATAGTCATAACATGGTATGAGCATGTGCCAAGTCAACCCAAATAAAGCATCAAAGGAGAATACCACAATATTATGCTTTTGTATGCTAAAACAGCGCATGATTCCTTCAAAGCACATTAAGCAGTCCTAATTGTTTGGAACAAGTCATGCTACAACAATAATCACTAAGCATAAGGTCAAAAAAACATCTAGCATGACATGATAAAGTCTAAGTCACAGTCAAAGCAAGCTCCCTTTTGTACCACTATAAACATGAAACTTTCTACTCCTTTCCAACACCAATTGACTTATTTGAAACAACTCACAAAGATAATAATCAACAAAAATCAGTGAGCTTGTCTCATAAATCCACAAAAAAGAACTAAAAAGTTCTAAGCTGAAAGCACAAGAAAACTAAGGCTAAACACAGTGCTAGCAAAAGAGAACACTCACAAGACAATAAGGATGAAAACTAGAGTGTTCTAGGCAAGGAAACTGGAGTGTGTCTCTCTCCAAAAGAAGTGTGTTGTGATCCAACCAACTTACTCAAGCAAACTAAGCAAACGAAAACCAAAAACGAAAACAAAGACGCTCCAAGAACAACACAACTGTGCATTAAACAATAAAAACGAAGTTTCTAGAAAGACGTGAGATTTTTATTGATAAAGAAGGGGATGCCTTGGGCATCCCCAAGCTTTGAAGCTTGTACCTATTGAATATTTCTTGGATTGACACAGGGTGGCATCCCCAAGCTTGAGCTTTTGTCCATTCTTCATCTCATTACATCATTCTTTCTCTACACCTGAAAATTTTCCTTCATACAAAACTTCACACAATCATCATTAGCAACATTACTGCATTCAAAAGATAATAGACCTTTAGGTTTAGCTTTAGAACAGAAAAACTTTCATTAAAACACAATATACTATAGCAATTCCCTCAAAAAGCTCAATTTCTGAAAAATAAACCCAAAAATGAATCAATAAGAAGTAAATGCAAATAATGGCAGAAATCTGTCAAAACAGACCAGAAGGTAGAAATCGATTTTTTTGAAGACCTTTTGTTACTCAAATCAAAAAGTGTTGAACTAACGAAAGTTAGATAACATACTGCGAGATTTATTCACAAAATATTAGCTCAATCCCACTTACAGAGATTTCTCACGAATTTTTACGGTGGAGCACAAAAATCTATTTCGGGACAACAACTCTCCAAATCTTACTTCCCTCTCATTTGAGGTCATTCTTGGCACAAAAAAGCAAACAAAAAAGGATAAGGAGAGGTCATTAATGAAGTAATAACTTCTAAGACTCAATAAAACTATTGGATTATCTCCCAAAAAGTACTTTTCTTTAATGCCTTTAAGTTAGGCTTGATAGTCTGAGAAGATGCTCACATAAGAAATATGAATTGAAGTAAAAGAGAGCATCAAGAGGCAAATTGAAAACACATTTAAGTCTAACCCACTTCCTGAGCATAGGAATCTTGTAAAGAAACAAGTCATGAAAGCACAGAGCAACAAGCATAGAAAAGCAAAACAAGTGCAACTTCAAGATTTTCAACATAAAGAGGGGAAACTTAATATTATTGAGATACATAAGACCATTTTTCCCTCTCTCATAATAACTTTCAGTAGCAACATGAATAAAATTAACAATATAACTATCACATAAAACATTCTTATCATAAGCCACATGCATATAATAATTATTACTCTCCACATAAGGATATTCATTCTTATTAATCGGAGTGGGAGCAAATTCAATAACATAGCTATCACTATTATTCTCACCACCATAGTCATCAAATATAGGAGGCTTATTGTAATCACAATTGATATCCTCCTCAATAGTAGGTGGACTGAAAATATCATATTCATCATTGTAATCGTCATATATTGAAGGTTTGGTATCATCATAAGCAATAAAATAGCTATCTTCCAAAGCTGGGGAACTAAAAAGATCATTTTCATAAAAACTAGCTTCCCCAAGCTTAGACGTTTCCAGCATTAGCAATAATGGTGTCCAAAGAATTTATACTAATAACATTGCTATTAGCATGCAAATAAAGCTCCATAGGTTTTTTAATTTTCTCTTCAAACACTTCATGTCCTAACTCAAGATAAATACTATAAAGCTCTCTAATTTTGTTGTTGTTTTCCATTAAGCCTAACTAGTGAAAACAAGAAACAAAAAAACAAAATTGTAGAATCTAAAGGAAATAACTTCGAGCACTCACACCGAAGGATGTGAGTACCTTTTACCTTACCTCCCCGGCAACGAAGCCATAAAATAGCTTGATGTCTACGCACTTCTATTCTTGTAGATAGTTGTTGGGCCTCCAAGTGCAGAGGTTTGTAGAATAGCAGTAAGTTTCCCTTAAGTGGGATTACCCAAGGTTTATCGAACTCAGAGAGGAAGTGGTCAAAGGTATTCCCTCTCAAGCAATCCTGCAATCAAGATACAAGAAGTCTCTTGTGTCCCCAACACACCCAATACACTTGTCAGGTGTATAGGTGCACTAGTTCGGCGAAGAGATAGTGAAATACAAGTGGTAACGGTGCCAGAAAAGAGCTTCTGACTTGTTGTTGACGTGAGAGAAACTAAAGGAAAACTAAAATAAAGATGAAAGCAAGCAAACATGCAACAGATCTAGTTGTAAATGGTGTTTCAATGTTTAGAAACAAGGCCTAGGGATCATACTTTCACTAGTGAACACTCTCTCATATAAATATCTTATCTTCATGATACTACTCTTAAGTACTCTCCGGTTGGACACTCTTAGGGCTATAACATCACTCCTCAAAGTCCGCATTCCCCAATCTAGATAATCCAACACTGTCACCTTGAGCGCTAGATGGTTCCAACAAACACCACAATTTCATAGAGAAAACCAACTCAAAATATACTCATGATAAATTTATATGTAACCTAGCTTAAGTGCCACACACGGTGTGCACACTGTCACTTTCACGCACGTGGGGAAAACATAGATCTACTAAAGCACGATGAGTATTTATGTGGAGTCTAGCCTAAGTGCCACCATGGCGTGCACGTTGTCACTTTCACACGCATGGGGAGAGCAGAGATCTATTAAAGCACTTGAGTAGCAAGATAGATCTACTTGATTACAAAGCTCATGACCACACCAAGATCATGCATAGAGAGAGAGATGAACACATAGCTACCGGTAGAGCCCTTAGCCTCGAGGAAGAACTACTCCCTCCTCGTCATGGGAATTAGCAACGGTGATGGAGATGGTGGTGGAGATCGATGGAGATGGCTCCGGGGGCACTTCCCCATCCCGACAGGGTGCCGGAACAGATACTTTCTGTCCTCTAAATCTCCCCTTCGATGGCGGCGGCGCTACGGAGGTTTTCGTGGCTTTTTGGTCGACGATTTAGGGTTTCTGAGTCGGGAGCTTCTTATAGGCGAAGGAGGCAAGGTCGGTGGATTTCCAAGGGGCCCACACCCCCTATGGGCACGGCCAGGGTGGGACCCGCGCCCACCTAGGGTGGGACCCGCGCCCACCTAGGGTGTGGCCACCCTGGTGTCCTCCTCCGTCTCGTCTTCGATTTTCTGTATCGTTGAGGAAAAATGTGAACTTTGGCTTTTGTGCCATCCAATTCCGATAATATTTATTTTTTATCTTTCTGAAACCAAAAACAGCAGAAAACAGGCAACTGACACTGTGGCATCTTATCAATAGGTTAGTTCCAGAAAGTGTATAAAAATACCTCAAAGTGTAGATAAAACATAACCAAGTTGATACTAAACAAGCATGGAGCATAAATAATTATAGATATGTTTACGACGTATCATGGCGAGGCAGCGAGGCTCAGGTGGCGAGGTGGAGGAGTAAAAATATAGTCTAGCGCCTGCGGTCGGCCATATTTAGGGGCCGCGGAGGGGCTGGACTAAAAAAATTCTCGCTACCGGCCGTTTGGGGATCGGTTCTGTGCGTCCCCAGTCTTTAGGGGCAGAAAAAGTCCTCTAAAGACCAAAAGGGGATCGGTTAGAGTTGCTCTACACTAGTAGAAAAAAGGGCTTTGGTTCGCATTCAATTCTTGCTCTAGTCCTGGGCGTGTCTTGGGTTGGGATTAGTGTGAGCATTAGTCCCGGTTCGTCCTGTTTTCAGTGGCTAGGAGGCCGGGGAAGCTCTAGTTCCGGGTCGTTCCAGACCTTTTGTCTCGACTCGTGATACAGCCCAGGACTAAAGGGGTATGAGCACGGGCAACACCGGGACTAAAGCAACACCCTCTAGTCCTGGTCTAAGACATCAACCGGGACTAAAAAATCTGGCAATTTTTTTGGCGGGTTCTGCCACGGCACGAAAAACGGGAAAAAATCCTGCCGCGGCAGGAGATTTCTGTCCACCACCACCACTCCCCCCCCCCAAGATCACCTTTTCTAGTTTCAAAAGCATTCCACAAAATTATAAAATCCTTCAAACTGTAGTTATATTTAGTGATTTAGTTGTTACAAAAATTAACAAGCATGAATTTCGACATATTTTGCCAAAAAATGTCATGAAAACTTCAAATGGCTATAACTTTTGCGTACGATGTCAGAAAAAACATACAACCTATCAAAACATGCGGAAAAATTTCAAGTTCGATTTCAACCGCCTTAGGCCGTTTTGGATTCTTTTAGATATTAGAAATTCAAAAAGGAAAAAGTTATTTAAAAAATTATTTTTTAGCAAAAACAATTATGCCATATTTGGATTCCTCACATTTTTTTGATAATAATGGATATATTATTTGTTGAATTTCGATTTACTGATTTAAATATATTATTTATGCCATATTAAAATGAATAAATGGCAAAAAATGAATAAAATATTATTTTAATTAGTTTTTAATTTTCATTGGAATACAATATTTTTTATTACTTATTTATTATTTTTTATTTAAATAGTTGTTTGTAGTTTCTAAAAATAAAGACGTGTGACATATTGATATGAGCTAATAGGATTGATATGATAGTCTTGACAACAAAGTACACTATTCTTTGCGCAAGGACATCCTGATGGAGCAGAGAAGTTAAGCGTGCTCGGGTGGAATAGTGTTAGGATAGATGACCGACCGGAAAGTTTGATCACGAGTATAATTTGACCTAAGATTAAGTATAGTTAGTGTTAAATATGTTCCAAGTGAGGATTACCAAGTCAAACAATAAAAAGTTTAAGGAAAAATTCAAAAAAAATCAAAAAATAAATTTGAATAAAATCTTTAATCCCAGCCCGTATTACAACCCGGGACTAAAGGTCTTCCGTCCTCCTGCTCCGAAAAACGGCCACGTGGTGGCCTCACTAGTGCAGAGCCCCCCCTTTAACTCCGGTTGGGAGGGCCCTCTAACAGCGGTTCCCCAACCGCCGTTGAGGGTTCGGTGTTAGAGGGGGGGCCCCTTTAACACCGGTTCTTATACGAACCGGTGTTAAAGGGTGGCGCACGTGGGGCTGCCGCAGGCCTCAGCCCCCCCCTTTAACACCGGTTCGTATCTGGAACCGGTGTTAAAGGTTCTTCTGCCGCGGCAGAGATTTAGGCCGTTTTCCTGCCGCAGGAAAACGACCTAAATCTCTGCCGCGGCAGACTTCTGCCTCTGCCCCGTTCTGGGCGTATTTCTGCGGGAGGGGGGGAGCGAGGGGAAATCGATCGGGAGCGGTATACTTATAAATCGTCATCGGTACATACGAGTACATGAATAATTAAGCAACTATTATTATACACAAACATCGTCATCGGCACATACATCGTCATCGGCACATACATCGTCATCGTTCATTTTGGTGGATATCTAAAGAGTTCTCCGCCAGGCGTGACGACCTCATCAAGTATGAACCCCGCCAATTCCTCTTGAATGGCTCGTATGCGTTCAAATGATAGGAGTTGGTCCCGCATCCGTTCGATCTGAATATATATGAAGAATGGGCCGTCAATATATATATAAGAATAAAACACAACACAATTGATGGTAATAAAATAATGTTGTGGACTTTGTTTACTTACTCTAAGTTGTTCTAGTGCGGCTTGGCCTGTCGCACATATCGTGTTGCGAATGAATTCGCAAACATAGTACCCACATAAGTTATTGCCGTGTCCCTGATGCGCGCACTTTACGAGAATAGAGAGTTCAATCAAAATAATAATCAATAAAGCATGATATGATGGAATTGGAAGCTAGCTAGTATTACTTACATTTTGGTCTACAAATTTTAGTTCTTCTGACCATTCACCCACGGCCCTGCCCGTGAACATTTTCCAAACCCTGTCCGACAAAGAAAATGGATAAAGGAGTAATTAATTACTTATTGTCACGAAAGTTGCCGATCTAGTGCGATAATATGATTGAAATTACCTCTGGAGCATCTCTCTAAAGTCTGCCCATAGCTCTTTTTCTTTTCGTAACGAGTCCATGACAAGGACTTTTCCTGAGTCAGGTTGAATGACTAGCAGAATAAAGTGGAACCTACGCACGCATAACTCATCATCAGTTACACTTAACATCGAGTAAGCCGAAACAGAATGTGTACAAGAGAGAGGGTAACAGTACTCACGAGAAGTTGTAAGACAATAGTATTTCCCTTTTGGTTTGTTGTCTCAGTAAAGACTTTAGCAAGTAATCTTCTGTTTGCCCGGGTTTTTCTCTTACCACTTCTTCATGAACTCTATTTGGGTCAACGAACCCAATGTCAAAAGGGCCTCCTTTCATGCATTCCATAACCTTTTTCCTGCATAATAGTATATACATATATGATGAGCATATATATATACATGCAATTAATGAAGTGAATGAGATGAGATAAAAATTACAGAAATAGTACTTACACACAATAAAGGCTGATGGCAGATTTGTCGAGTTCCTTCTGATTGAATAGAAAATGCAAGTCTTGAATGTTGAAGTCGATCGCGTCGTCTCCGCACAAGAAAATCTGATCTCTTATATGCGCCGTGATCCATTCTTCTTTTCTCGTCTTGCAGAAATGAAGGTACCACTTGTGCAATTTTCGCATCTTTGTTGGTAGATTCTTGAGCTCCTCTTTCTTGACTATATTCTTCCCATACTTCCATGGCTGTATGGGGTTGACATCGCATTTGGGAAAGTTGTCTCCCATGACGTTCAAGTATGCAATGTAAGTCATCCCCATCTCATTGGCCTTTCTTTGTAGCTCTGCCTCGTAATCATCTACGTGAGGAGCGTCCCGTTTGTCAAACATTTGGAGCGGGGCGCATGATTGGTTTTCCTGCTCTCCGAGCATGGGAACTGTTTTCTGGGGTGCCTCACGACTGCTACTTTCAGTCTCCCTACGGCGCCTTGCATCCGCCTTCAAAATCTGGCGCTCGTAGTCCGGCACAAGTGGGGTTTCAGGTTTCAAAAGATTTTTGTAAAACTTCTCCACCACCGCCGGATCTATTTTCTCCTTTGGCTCGGCCCGTCTAGGTGCAAAGAATTTCTTGACCTGTTCTCCCGAGATCCTATTGGTCTCTTCGTCGCTGCGATTCCACGGTAAAACCGGCAATGGCTTGGCGGAAGGCTGCGGGACGTAGTTTTTTGAACTCTTTGGCGTACGGTTTCCTGCGGATTTCTTTGTGGCAGTGCTACTGATGCTCCTCGTGGCAGTGCTCTTCCGCTTACGCTGAGGAGATGGCTGAAGCACCGGAGATGGCTCACGGGCCGGAGATGGCTGCCGCGCAGGAGATGGCTGACGGGCCGGAGATGGCTGCCGCGCAGGAGATAGCTGAAGCGGCTCAGACTGCTGACGCTGCGGAGACGGCGGGGGTGCCAGTGACCTCCAATTTGGAAGCACAATGTGTTCCTTCTTCCAAAGAATGGTTGTTTTCACTGCAAATTTGAGTTGAGTTTCCCCTTCACCTGTAGCATGGTCAAGCTGTGCTTCCTCATATTCCTTCACAACCTCATCCACCCCGACAATAGCATAGCCATCTGGAATCGGTCGGCAGTGGTAAGTTCCACCAGCTACAGGAGGTAAGGCATAGCCGACAGCCACCTTAATGGATAAGCCCATTAATCTCACATGCAGCTCAGCGTGTTCGCTCTTCGTGATCTCATCAACGGGGTATCGAGGACCCGTCATTTCAAGCGTTGGCTGCACGTTCTCCGTGGAAGCCACACTACTTTTCCGCGCAGAGTCTGGGCCGCGGGCAGCTTCCAATGCAGGCTCTTCATGCCGCTGAGATGGGCCGGTAGCTTGATGGCTCTGTTGTGCATTCACTTGCGTCTGCAGCGCCGCAAGTGCATGTTCTATCTGTGTCATCCGCTCTGTATGCTCTTTTTCTTTTCTGCCGCGCCATCTGTAAGAGTCGCTCCAGTCGGCAAACCCATCCTTCCACGTCATACCCCATGTGCCTCGTGCATGTCCAGGGTGTTCTTTTTTACCGATGGCGCGTGTGAGCTGGTCTCTCTGTCGGGATGGAAGGTCCTGGCGGATGTTTCCTCGTATGCCGTGATGAGTTCAGTGACGGGTTTGGCAAGGATGGTTGGGAAGATACACAATCCTGTTTCTGGGTCCAACCTTGCCCCGATTCCGTAGAACCAAGTCTTTGCACGTAGGTCCCACCCATCTGTCTGGGGTGTGATCCCTCTCTCGCGCAGGGCCCTCTCAGCTTCCTCCCACTTAGGCCTCTGAGATATGTAGCCACCTGACCCCGTCCTATGGTGATATTCCTTCTTCAGGGCATTAAGCGTATTGGTTTCTGACCTCTTTTTAGCTATAGCACTTTTTTTATATGTCTCAAATTCGGGCCAGTGAGGTCTTATCTTCGCATAATATGCGTCTTCGAAATTTGGAGTCTCGCCAGCTTTGACAAATTTGTTCAATTTTGTCTTCCAGTTGCGGAAAGCCTCAGCCATCTTCTTTAGAGTCCACTCTTTGACCTTTTTCTTTATAACCGGGTTGTTTTCATCCTCCTCTGGCGGAAGGGTGAAATTTACCAACAACGAATTCCAAAGCGTTTCTTTGGATCTGTCATCGACAAAGGTACCGTCGCCCTTCTTTGGCTTATTCCAATTTTCAATTATGATTGGGATTTGGTTGCTAACAAGAACACCAGCCTGACGTATAAATTTGTCTGCGGCCTTCTTGGGCTCCATCGGCCTGCCATCAACACGGACTGCTTCGATCGTGAACTTTGCACGATCTTTCAACCGCTGGCTCGCGCCTCGCTTGCTCTTTTTCGTAGAAGAAGATGGTTGCTGGCTGGTCGATCCAGAGGGCTAAAAGAAGAAAGAAGCGTTAATTAATACATGTAGAAGAAGATTGTTGGTGGAAGTCAGCTGAGGCTTAATCAATGCATATACCTCGCCGGACTTTGTAACCATTAAATTGCGTTCACCGGAGTCTTCATCTTCTCCATGACTAGTACTTGAGTTGTCGTCGTCATGTCCCTCCAAGTTCAGATATTGTGAGGTGTCCTCATCAATAATGTTCTCCATTATTTCTTCTTCTTCAAGGTTTCTACTAAGTGGATCCATAGTTTCTAAAACAATAATATTATCTAGAGTAAGAGTGTAAACATTCAAGTGGACTTGGATTCATACACAAATATACATATTATTCATACCAAAATACATAAATGAAATTAAAACCCTAAGGATGCTTGATCATTTTAAACGAGTTCCGAGGGGTCCAAACCCTAATTCGGAGAAATCCCGGATGCATATGAGAGGGGCTAGCTACAGTGGCTGACCGGAGGCTGGCGGCGTTGGAGAGCGACCTAGGGAGCGCGAGGTAGCGCGATGCGGCCTACCTAAAACGGGCGTTGTTCGAAAGAGGAGGCCGAGGCAAACATTATAGCGACGGAAAACAACTTGTCAGAACAGATACAATGTGGAGGGGATGTCCCCAAGATAGGCCCCAGACCGAGGGGGGATGCCACATCGGAGCTCGCTCCGATATGGAGGACGACGAGGAGGGACAGGATGCGGGGGCGGACGAGGAATCGGGAAGAGCTGGAGATGAGGGGGAGAAAGAGGAGAAGGCTGCGGTCGTCCGCGCCCTGCAAGCGTCGGGGCGGTGCGACGCCCTCGCCCTTGGCGTCGTACGATTCCTCGTCTGCATCGTCCTCTCAGCTGTGGTCGAGTGAACGCTGGAATTTTAATTTTCTTCGACAAAATTGGCCCTACTTTTCTAATTGCATCGTCTTGGTCTGCCCCGGATGCCGACCTCCGGTGCCACGCTATCTGTAATTGCATCGTCTTGGTCTGCCCCGGATGCCGACCTCCATCTTGCATCGTTTTGTTACTAGATGTACCAAGGAAATTCGTGTAATCGTGCTCATAGTTACCGAATAAATTTTCAAATAGTGATTAACATGGCTCCGTAACAAATTTGTGCTAGTTCTAAGTAACAAAGGTACTAGTACTATACAACACTGAAGCCACGGTTAGCCAATCTCATCGGACCGACGAATCACGAAGGGCGAGGGCGAGGACGCGGCGCGCGCTCGGTGGCGGTGGCGGTCTTCGGCGGTGGCAGTCTTGGGCGGTGGCGGTCCGACGACGAGCACGGCGGCTAGCTCCGATGCGGCGTGCGCTCGGTTGCGGTGGCGGTCTTGGGCGGCGGTGGCGCTGGCGGTGGCGGTGGCGGTCTTCGGCGGTGGCGGTGGTGGTCTTGGGCGGTGGCGGTCCGACGGCGAGCGCGGCGGCTAGATCCGACGCGGCGCGCGCTCGGTGGCGGTGGCGGTGGCGGTCTTGGGCGGTGGCGGTCCGACGGCGAGGGCGGCGGCTAGCTCCGACGGCGAGCGCGGCGCGCGGCTGCTCTCTGCGGGCTGCTCTCCGGCGGTTTGATCTGGCACGGTGGAAGAAAGGAGCGAAGGGGCGCATTTAATACCCCCCTTTAACACCGGTTCGTGGCTGGAACCGGTGTTAAAGGGGGGGGAGGAATTCATTTGCGCGCGTATTTAATACCCCCCCCCTTTAACACCGGTTCCAGCCACGAACCGGTGTTAAAGGGGGGGTGTGCGCGCGGGAAACGAAATAAATGCCCCCCCCTTTAACACCGGTTCCTGTCTGGAACCGGTGTTAAAGGGGGGGGCATTTATTTCATGCATTAAAGGGGCTTTTTTAATTCAAAAAATATGATATGAATTTAGAAAATTCATATCTTTTTCATTTCAACTCAGAAAAATATGAATAATATATCATAATTTTCAGAAAAATAATATCTATCCATTCATGTAAATCATTTTATATTTACTTTGCATGAAATTTTTTAAAATAATTAAAACACTTATTTCATGCATTAAAGGGGCTTTTTTAATTCAAAAAATATGATATGAATTTAGAAAATTCATATCTTTTTCATTTCAACTCAGAAAAATATGAATAATATATCATAATTTTCAGAAAAATAATATCTATCCATTCATGTAAATGATTTTTATTAGATCAAATCATATTTTAATGCCGCATCTTTTGTATTAACATTTTTGAATTGATTGGATATTTAAATGTCGCATCTTTTGTATACACTTGAATCTCACCAAGCCTCTCTCAACTTGCATTGTTTTTTGATCAATGTGTTGGTGGTTTTTTGAATTAGCCACACTCCGATCCTCTTGCAAACTATGCCTTGATTCTAGCCATAAGATTGGTCATTTGACCCGAATGAGATAGGTCATTTTGAGACAGTTACATAAAGCCGAACTGGAACTGAAAATTAAGATACATAAAAGAACTGAAAATTAAGATACATAAAAGAACTGAAAATTAAGATACATGGCCAGATTAAGTAACAATCGGCCGAACTTGTTTCGGAATGTTGGAGTGATTCAGTCATGCTCCTGCCTACACCTGTAATACTCGCCACTGTAGTCGTCGTACGCGCCGCCGCCGTCATCGCTGTCATCGTCGGGGTCGCCGTAATTGAACCTCTGGAGAGTACGCGTGGGCTGGACTTGAGGGTAGCGCGTGGGCTGGACTTGAGGGTAGCGCAGACGGGGGTTAGAGTCGGCGGCAGTGTCATAGGCCATGACGCTCTGGAGAGTCCGACCGCGCCACCATAGCCGACGGCCGGCCTCGTTGAAGTTAGGAGGAGGTGGGCCGTCCTCCTCGTGCCTGGCGAGCGCCCTCTCATGCCGATCCACGAAGAAGGCTTCCCAAGTAGGGAAATAGTCGGGATGGCATCTGGGATTCCTCCGCTGCTCCGGCGTGAGCTCGAAGTAGTAGTGGTTCGTGATGGCCATCCGGCGCGCCACACCTAGAGGGACAGGAGGAACCGGCACGCCTCCGACGCTCAGCATCCAGCCGACGGGGACACAGTAGCCCGACGGGCAGGGGTAGTTCGAGGCGCAAAGCGCCTCCGCCTCCCTGGGGGTTAGTGCTACGGTGGAAGCCATGGGAAAGAGTGATGAGGTTGCAGATATGAGTCTAGAGGTGTGCAATGACAATGGAGGCCAACCCCCTACATATATATATTGTGAACTAGCGGGAAGAACTGGAGGGAAGAACTGGCGGGAAGAAAAATGGCGGGAAGAACTGGCGGGAAGAAAAATGGCGGGAAGAAAAATGGCGGGAAAAAATGGCGGGATGAACCTTTAGTCCCGGTTGGAGACACCAACCGGGACTAAAGATGAACCTTTAGTCCCGGTTGGAGACACCAACCGGGACAAAACACGAGTCAGCACTAATAATAGGGGTGAGTGCATGTCGACATTATGTCGTGCGGCGTGTACCTTGTCCCGGATGGTGTCACCAACCGGGACTAAAGATGAACCTTTAGTCCCGGTTGGAGACACCAACCCGGGACTAATAATAGGGGTGAGTGTCGACATTATTTTGTAAGTGTCAACACTATGTCGAGCTGCTTGTACTATAAATAGGCATCCTTGTGAGTCCAGTCCTCCAGCCAGTTTGAGGCAGGGACACCACTACGGCCAGTTTCAGGGAGATGCCGACGGAGCCCAGTCCTCCGGCATCTCTGAGAAACTGGTCATAGAGGCACTCCCTAATATGTGAAATTAGTTAGCTCCCTGGTGTATTGATCTAGTTAGAGAAGTTACAAAGCTGCAAGATGGTTTTCGAGAGCAGGGACACCACTACGGCCAGTTTCAGGGAGATGCCGACGGAGCCTAGTCCTCCGGCATCTCCAAGAAACTGGTCATAGAGGCACTCCCTAATATGTGACCGCGCGCGTTTGGAGATCAGATCTTAATGGTAAGTATGAATCGGGACAACTTCTTCTCATAGTCCCGGTCCATCCACAAAACATGACTAACACTCAAGACATGTATTAATATTAAAAACATGAACTAGAGTTACATAATATGAGCATGAACTTCTTGGCATATGCCCTTCCTTATGATCGCTTCAGACGTAACCATGGAGCATCTTCTTTACTTAACGGAATGCTTGGGTCAGTTTTCACTGTGAAGGGCGGAATTTCATCAAACTTATTATAATCTTCTGACATGTCTGTCTTGTCCTCGATTCCCACGATGTTTCTTTTCCCTGAAAGAACTATGTGACGCTTTGGCTCATCATATGATGTATTCGTTTGCATATTTTTTATTTTTTTTGGTCTGGAGGACATGTCCTTCACATAGAAAACCTGAGCCACATCATTGGCTAGGACGAATGGTTCGTCTAAGTTCTTCATAAGATTGTTGAGATCCACCGTTGTCATTCCGTACTTCTTGTCTACCTCAACCCCTCCTCCTGTTAGCTTGACCCATTTGCATCGAAACAAGGGGACCTTAAAATTAGGTCCATAGTCAAGTTCCCATATCTCCTCTATGAACCCATAATACGTGGTCTTTTGCCCATTGTCTTCTGCTGCATCGAAGCGGACACCACTGTTTTGGTTGGTGCTCTTTTTATCTTGGCCTATCGTGTAAAATGTATTCCCATTTATCTCGTACCTTGGAAAGTACATACAGTCGAAGACGGTGTCCTGGCCAACAAGTACAGCTGATCCCCAACAGTGGTGTTATTCGTGAGAAGTCTTTGCAGCCAGCCGCCAAAACTCGCCATGTGTTCACTTATAATCCATTCATCAGACTGCCCCGGGTGTTTGAGGCGTATTAAATTCTTGTGTTCATTGATATACGGGGCAACCAAGATAGATCTTTGTAAAACCGTGTAGTGTGCTTGATTGAGAGAATGCCCGTCCCTACATATCATTGCTTTACATCCTAGGGTGCCTTTTCCACGCAGTCTCCCCTCATGTCGTGATTCTGGAACACCAATCGCCTTAAGGTCAGGAATAAAATCAACACAGAACTCAATGACCTCCTCTGTTACATAGCCCTTGGAGATGCTTCCTTCTGGCCTAGCACGGTTATGAACATATTTCTTTAAGACTCCCATGTACCTCTCAAAGGGGAACATATTGTGTAGAAATACAGGACCGAGAATGGCAATCTCTTCTACTAGGTGAACCAGGAGATGCGTCATAATATTGAAGAAGGATGGTGGGAACACCAACTCAAAGCTGACAAGACATTGGGCCACATCTGTTTGTAACCCTGGTAGGCTTTCTGGATCGATTACCTTCTGAGATATTGCATTGAGGAATGCACATAGCTTCACAATGGGTACTCGAACATTTTCAGGTAGAAGCCCCCTCAATGCAATCGGAAGCAATTGTGTCATAATCACGTGGCAGTCATGAGACTTCAGGTTTTGGAATTTTTTCTCTGCCATATTTATTATTCCCTTTATATTCGACGAGAAGCCAGACGGGACCTTGATACTGCTCAGACATTCAAAAAAGATTTCCTTCTCTGCTTTGGTAAGAGCGTAGCTGGCAGGAGTTAAGTGGCATCGTTTACCCTTCTCGTTCTCAGGATGCATAGGCTCTTCAGGGGCCTTCAGACGTTGTTGGTCATGTCGTGCTTCCGGTGTATCTTTTGTCTTCTCATACACTCCTAGAAAGCCTAGAAGGTTCACGCAAACATTCTTCGTCACGTGCATCACGTCGATTGAAGAGCGGACCTCTAAGACTTTCCAATAGGGTAGGTCCCAAAATATAGATTGCTTCTTCCACATGGGCGCGTGTCCGGCATCGTCATTCGGAACAGATAGACTGCCAGGACCTTTTCCAAAGATTACTTCTAGGTCCTTGACCATACCAAATACCTCCTCACCGGTACGGAGGACAGGCTTCCTCCGGGGTTCTGCCAGACGTTTGAAATGCTTGCCTTTCTTTCTTACTGGATGCAGGTTCGGAAGAAATCGGCGATACCCTAGGTACACAACCTTCTTACATTTATCCAAATATACACTTCAGTATCATCTAAACAGTGTGTGCATGCATTGTATCCCTTGTTTGTCTGCCCTGAAATGTTACTAAGAGCAGGCCAATCATTGATGGTTACGAAAAGCAATGCTCGTAGGTCAAATGGCTCCCCTTTGTGCTCATCCCACATACGTACACCTGGTTTGGCCCACAGCTGTAAAAGTTCTTCAACTAATGGCCTTAGGTACACATCAATGTCGTTGCCGGGTTGCCTCGGGCCTTGGATGAGCACTGGCATCATAATGAACTTCCTCTTCATACACAACCAAGGAGGAAGGTTATAGATACATAGGGTCACAGGCCAGGTGCTGTGACTGCAGCTCTGCTCACCAAAAGGATTCATGCCGTCTGTACTTAGACCAAACCTTAAGTTCCTTGCGTCACGTGCAAAGTCCGGGTACTCTCGCTCGACTTTTCTCCACTGTGACCCATCAGCGGGGTGTCTCAACATCGCGTCTTTCTTACGGTCTTCCATGTGCCATCGCAACAACTTGGCATGTTCTTTATTTCTGAAGAGACGTTTTAACCGTGGTATTATAGGAGCATACCACATAACCTTGGCGGGAACCTTCTTCCTAGGGGCCTCGCCCTCAACATCGCCAGGATCGTCTCGTCTGATCTTATACCGCAGTGCAGTGCATACCGGGCATGCATCCAAATTCTCGTACTTCTCACCGCGGTAGAGGATGCAGTCATTAATGCAGGCATGTATCTTCTGCACGTCTAATCCTAGAGGGCAGACAACCTTCTTTGCTTGGTATGTACTGTCAGGCAACTCATTATTTCTTGGAAGAAGATTCTTCATTTTTACCAACAACTTTGAAAATGCGCTGTCAGTCACACCATTCTCTGTCTTCCATTGCAGCAAATCCAGTGTGGCACCTAGCTTTTTGTGGCCATCTTCGCAAGTTGGATACAACAATGTTTTGTGATCCTTTAACATCTGCTCCAGCTTCTCCTTCTCCTTTTCAGTTTCACATTCTTCCTTTGCATCAGTAATGGCCCAACCAAGATCGTCATCAGCGGGCCCATCTGCTCCCTCTTGATCTTCATTATCTACCTCCGTTGCATTATCATCATATTCAGGATACATATTATGATAGTTTTCATCATCCTCTTCTTCTTCGTTGTCTTCCATCACAACCCCTTTTTCTCCGTGCTTGGTCCAACAATTATAGCTGGGCATGAAACCAGATCGAAGCAGGTGGGCGTGAATGGTTCTGGTATTTGAGTAGTCTTTCTTGTTCTCACAGTGAACACACGGACAACACATAAAACCATTGTGACCACGGTTTGCATTAGCCACAACGATGAAATTTTGGAGGCCCGTAATGTACTCGGAAGTGCGGCGGTCACCGTACATCCATTGCCGATTCATCTGCATTAATATGTAGTATATATCAAAAAATAATAGGGAGATGACCATTTATATATATAGTACATCAATGACACATGAAACTATAGTTGCCGACCTCGACCGAGACGGAAAGAGCAACAAGAAAGCTTATTTTGAGCTCTCGGGCATTTCACCGAACACCTCTAGTGCATATGAAAAAAACACAAACTAGCACTCTTCACACCCTCTTGCTAGGCTCCAAAATGTGAAAGAATGGAAGAGTGGGGTGTGTGTGGGCTGGGGTGGTGTCTTATATAGCCCCCCTTTAACACCGGTTCGTGCCACGAACCGGTGTTAAAGGGGGGGGGGTGCGCGGGCCACTGGTGCAGGGACCTTTAACACCGGTTCGTGGCACGAACCGGTGTTAAAGGGGGGGCTCCTTTAATGCCGCAGAGGCCACGCTGGTACGGCCCCTCTTTAACACCGGTTCGTAGAAGAACCGGTGTTAAAGCCCATTTTCAGGATCAACAAAAGCCCTCGTTTCCACTAGTGCCTCTAGTCCCGGTCCGTAGCAAACCGAGACTAGAGATATGGGTCTTTAGTCCCGAATTCACAACGGGATTAAAGGTCCATTTTCTATTAGTGTTAAGATATAGGGAGGTTTGTAGTCCTCTAAATTATTAGGGTTGGGTTAGAGATGCTCTAAGCTGCTAACGAAGATTGATTACTTAATTTCATTTGCACTCGGTTTCTTTTCGTACTGTACCTGAAAGTCAAGATTCGAGTATATGGATGAATAGTACGTCTGATGTTATGTTAGTCTCCTTCAATAACGACATAAAGTACAGTACCCTACTCCGTACTTCTATTTTTCTCGTGATACGGTTATACTTCTCTTTTTTTTTTCTCATGCCTGAAGAAATTAAAAAAAAAAGTTTGCAAAATGTTCCAGCCATCCGTCGATGATGCGATATTCCAATTCCAAGGGCTGGAAAAATGGTCGAGAGATCGAATTTCAATAAGACAGTCAGGATCGAATGAATGCGGCGCCTTTGCTATGCTTGATTTGCAAGCCATGCATTTCATGCATTAGTGTCGGCTGGCAGCATCGGTTCCTCGTTTTTCCTTTACCTTTTCCATAAGTATATCTAATCACATCGTGCAAGAAAAACGAGCAGAATATGCAGATTTTAAAGTCAAATCAACTGGAATAAAAGCAAAAATTACTCTACTCGAAACAAGTTTTCACATCGCTTTATAAATAGAGCAAACCGCTAAGGTTATACAGGTTCAAGTCAAGGTACAAAAAAATTAAGCAAGTCTGCTAGGGCAATAGCATAAACATTTCCAACTGGAAAGAAGGATACAACTCTGCATGAAGATGGACCTGAACTGCTAGAAACTTGCCAAGGTCTAGAGCTTGCCACTCAGGCCCCAAAGCCTCTGAGATGAAGTTCCAAAATAATCAGGTACCAGAACAAGATAAATATAAGAGGATATCATAACTAGATTCCGGAACAATACAAAGTGGGCGCTTGCCATCGCTTGGCCCATGTCACTTCAAGACCTTCAGTCGATGGTAGACCTAGAAACATTCAGAATGCTACGCGAACAAGCTTAAGATGTGAAATTTTTAGACAAAATCGCTATAAAAATCTATAATACACAAGCTCTGCGCCGTCGGCAAGCCTGGGCGGCAGCCCGCGCTAGAGGGACACTGGGTCCGCCCATTCCTTCAGCCCTGATGGAATATGATTTATAAGCACCCGTTGGACGATGATCTTGATCTTCAGTGGTATGGAAGCTTTCAAAGTGAACGGGTCCAAGTCAGGACCAATCATCTAAAAAGTTCCCGTTAAGCGAAGCCCACAGAAAACTCCCCCGAGGGGAGAGGTGCCACGATGCACTATATGTGGCACGTGGGAGAGAGAGAGGGAGAGATTTGGCCTCATCTCATTCCAATCTAAGGTTTCTTGAGGGCTAAAAGTATGTCTGAATTCGCTAGCCACGGCGACCAAACACATCGGGTCTGAGAAAATCGAGAACAGAGCTGGGAAGGTTCACATAGAGCGCCTGAAGCGCCGCCGCATCGCAACTCCTCTTCACGGCGACATGTAACATCCCAGCATTAGAGCTTAGAAATAAGATGAACCCAGATGTGTGCATTGCATTCATGCATAGAAAATCCGAATAAATTTCGCGCTTTTAAAAAAACTTGTCAAGGTGATTGAAGCTTCTCTTAACTTGATGGAATAAGAAGTAGATCATCAAGTTGACTGCGATAAGTTTCAATAGTACTTTGCTAAAACATTACTTTGGATAAGGGAGATTTAACTTAAGGGTAGATCAAATGAAATAAAAGATAAAACCTAATACATTATGGTTCATATTTGATCTTTAGGTGATCATATTATAGTATCCATTATAATCACTCATGAGTACCAATTTAAGGATATAACACAAATAACAAGAATGTAGCAAATATATTTCAATCTCATCGGCATATACCATGAGTATCATGGTAATATCTAACCCTACCTCTGAAATAAGATTGGGTAGGAAAGAAATTAAGTTTGGATCATTCACCATATATCTTTATTTCCATATCAATCCTTATCATCTCTGTTGGGTTATATTTCCATGTCTGTTATTCATCAATGTTGAGAAATCAACTATTGATTCATCCATTCTCAACCTATCAAGTATTTGATCATAACACAGTTTACAAATAAGTGTCTACAAAGAAACAACTAAGAAGAGGTGAATAGTGATGCTAGTTTCAGATGCCATTTATTTGGTAAGAATGATTGAAAAGAATCCAATCAAAAAGAGAGTTGATGGAGTTAAATCCTTCCTTGATAGAAAATAAGATTACAAGGATGAAGTCTGGAGATAGTTACCAGGAGTAGTCCTATTGGATCAAGTAGGTATAGTTAATGAATTATATCTCCTAATCCAATAGAACTAAATAGAAGATGATTATCATACAACTGCAGTGTTGTATTGATGGAGCCTTGTTTAGCCAACTGGAAACCTAAACCATAATGGATCAAAAGATTATAATGATCAAGCCTTATTCACCAAGATTGAGAACTTATGTCATGTATAAGAGGTATTGGTGGATAAAACATGATTGAAACCCTAGTAGAGGTAAGTTATCCTAGAGTAGTCATTACAAACCACATAAATATGATTTAGGGTTGAAGAGTGAGTTATTGGAGTAAAGTGTTATTCATCTTAAAGGATAGTCAACTTTAGAGAAAAGTATTTGGATGCATACAACTATTAGAGAAAGATTAGTGATGGAGGATTAAGGAAGTTTGTGAGTAGAGTTTGAAGGAACGACTGGTTGGATGGAAGATTATCAAAAGTATCATAGTAAATACAACCAAGCAAGGATATGAGAAAGCTATGAAGTACCTTTGTATCAAACTCATTGGATTCATCCATGAATTTAGAAGAATAAAAGGTGAATAAGAATGTTTGGTGAAGTAAAGCTCATCATGTTAATCATGATGATGGATAGGAAGAGGTAGTATATCTAGGAAAGGAATTCCTTATTTAAAGATCCAGAATTGTGAATTATGGAAAATAGACATTCTTGGTAAACAACCAACTTTAAATCTCAAATCAAACATAATACCATCTCATGCTATTGATCTATCATCTGATGTTTATAACACTTTATAGAAATATTTCCCTATAGCAAATCACATAAGCACATCTCTGTTAATTCCAACCATCATAACTATATGTGCTTAAGTATATCTTTATCAATTCCTTTCTATAAAACATTCAAGATATAACTTTCACGCACTAAAGGTGGTGTCAACAAATATTCCAAACAGAAAACATATGTTTAGTTTTTGAATCTTTAACCACAACCATAAAGGAGTCTAAGTATTTCAAGACAAAACCCTAAAACCAAAGGTAAATAATCATAATTTGAAATCCTAAACCTCTTTATTTATCATAATAAAATAGATACATTGACATTTACAAATTAATGGGAGTAGTAATAAACATATCAATGTCTTTTATATTTCATGCATCAATAATGATATAGGCTCATTATGCATATAAAAGTTTCTATTCAAACTATGAGCCAACTAAAGTTAAGTTGATAAGCAAATAAGAATATATCATTCAAGAAATCCCTAACTATAATAGGAGAGAAAAATAATAAGAAAAGTTTCTACAAACTATTAAAACGGGGTTCATATTGAGTAAATAAAAGAAATACAAAAATATGATATAATAAAAGTTCACAAAGGATACCAAATATGTTTTAGTATTGTTGCAAATGTCCAGAAAATAAATCATACAAAGAAAGGTTCAAAATATAAAATCAAATTAAAATTTGAATAAGAAAACAGAAAATAGAAAAAGGGTAAAACAAATAAAAACACTACCTGGCTGTAGCCCAACACCCCTACACCTATCTGACGCCCTGTGCAGCCCACAACAGCCCAGTTCTTTTCCATCTGTGACTAACTAGTGGGGTCAGGAGAGTACCACGGGTTGAGCCGAAAGAGTAGCCATGGGGTTATCCGCAAAACACCATCGTCGTCATCGTCACGCACACAGACAACTCGCTTACGGAGCTCGTCGCCACCCGATGCCGTCATCGTCGTCGTTGCGCCAAGATCAACGCCGCCGTTACCAGGATAGGATAAGAAGGCCACCGCGACAACCCTGCTCGTCCTTATCCTCAATCTTGCTCTCCAGAATCACTTCCTTCCCTCACCCAAAAACCTAGCTCGTCGGAGTTTATCGTTCCGGCCAACTCCGACCACACCTCGCCTCGTGGTAGCCACCGTTGGACGCGCCGTCGTGGACTGAACCATCTAGGACCAAGCACGAAGGACCGCTCGCCGGGAATCATGTGAAATCGAGCGTTCCCTTTCCTCGGCCGCTGTGGCCATTATCGTCGATTCGCCGTCGTCACGCCTCCCCAAGCCTCCTCGACCGCTCTATCATCATCAGGATGAGTTCCTAAACCTTCCAGTAGCATTCAATCGCCGGATCTCGTTGTAAATTGCCGTTTCACCTTGTACCACCGTCGGAGCTCGTCGGAGCTGAAGCTCCGATGACTATTTCCGAGCGGCGCCGCCACTCTTACGTTCAGTAGGTTGCACTTATTCGAACTAGGCTTATCTCGCTTGCTAGGGCGTCGTAGATCGTCGCCGGTGACCACTCACCGACGGCGATGGTGGTGCTGACGCCATCGCTGCGTCATGCTCACCTCATGATCGAGCCACGTCCACTCGTTTGACCAGTCTCTGCCCGTGTGGTTGATGACATGGCCTTGGGCCCATATGTCATTGACTGGGGGTCAAGGCAGGGTCAGTAATAAATGGATTTTCTTCACACAGCGTGCTGAGGTGGTCACTGGCCCACTAGTCAGTGACTGGGGCTAGCTCTTGGTACGGTGTTAAAAGTATTTTCTGTTGAGAGTTAGATAAAATGTTATAATTCAATTAATAATAATATTCCAGAAATCAAATAAATAACTAAATCTTGTTTAATTAATAACTTTTGATTTACAATTCAGAAAAATATGTATAATATATGAAAATTGTAGGAAAATAAAATCTACAACTTAAACTTATTATCAAATATTATTATGATGATTATTTAAATAAATATTATTTAATAAAGCTTTGATAATTCATATTTTAATAATGGTGAATATTAAAAATGTAAATAAAATATAAAAAATCTTAGAAAAATAAGAATTATAATTTAAAACTATAATTATGTATTATTATTTCCCTTAAGTAAATATTTATTATTTATTAAGTTATTATAAAGTAATAAGAATTATAAAAAATCATATCTTATTATTTATAAATCACAAAAATAAATATAATATACCTAAATGATCACAAAAATAATATTTACATGTTAAAAATCTAATATTCTACTTTTGAGTTAAATAAAAATTCAAGTATTTTAAATAACTCAAATTTAAACTTATTTACTTCATTAATAATTCATATAAGGATAAATAAAATTTATTAATATTCCTAAAATGAGTCTAATAAGTCTAATAAATAGTATTAGTCTTAAATATTAATAATATAAGGCCACAATGGTTTAAAACATTGTAATCATCTTTGTATTAAATTATCTTCAACCCCAAGTGAAGATTATATTCTCAAAGTATTTCAATTCATGATAAAACCCTTAAAGAGCAACTTATGAATACACCAAACCTTTTCTAAACCATGTTAACCCCCAAATTACAAAAACTACCGCATCATTATATAAATCCATAAGTAGTTAAGTAATAGTATGTTTTTGGATTATAAACTATACTCACTCATCTATAAAAAAATAAATGATATTACTCCATTATAGAATCAAGCAACCATTACACCAAGTAAAAGGATAACCGATCTTAAGTAACCTAAAGGAAACATTTCAAATACACAAGATATAAATGTTATAAGTATGCTACTTTCAAAGCTATCTATATTTTAAAGTTAACTTTAGTCTTCCAGAATCTAAATATAATACAATAAACATTACTATATGTTTTATAGTTGACTTTGGTCTGAAGTAGTTAAATTATAAAGCAACTCAAGCCAAACCATTTGAACAAACAAATAACATCAACCACCACTAACCAACCACGAAGCTTGTTTAGACCTTGGAAGAGAAACCTTTTTTTCGAAGCTTATCCTTTTTGCCACTTCAAACAAGAACTCTTGTATAAGCAATCTTGACTAGCATTTCATAGGTGTATATTTTATTGCTACATTAATATGTGTTGCTCACACACACTCATAAGCTCTAATAAAAGCACAAATGTGAAACTTATCTAAAAGGACCACACATTCCAAAGTAACCATTTCCGGAATCCAAACCCTAGGACAACGTTATTCCCGGGATTTTGCGTTTAGAACGTGCATCACATTACTTATGCATACAAGCATATTGCTTCTTTAAACATTAGTCATTACCGGACCAATGATGCTGATTTCAGATTTTGGATCTTATACTGACTCGAAGACCATGAGTGCATAATCTTGCAATCACAAAAGGCAAGTTCACACTTGCTCATATCCTTTGTTTATTTTCTATAAAGTATTTTACAAATCCAGTGTTATTATTACCTGCATTTGAAAAAGGTCTTAAAACACTATTTTTGATAATAATGTGAACTATTGGTTACTGATCTAGGGTGATCTGCTAATCTATTAAATCTGACAGTTGGAATACCACTGTTCAGAACTATATCACCTAGGACTTAACAACCAGTGTTGCCAGTGATTCTTGTGCCGTATATTACGCGTTGACCATGAGATTTGGAATGGGACGGAGAAGTCAGCTGTATCTTCTTCCTCTCGCATGAAGCCGGATGTGTAGGTCGTGGCTGTTATCCTCGAAGCGTGCATATTAATTGGTAATTCATAGAGGATATGCAGCATATGGGTGGGAACCCTCATCGTCCCACGATAGTTCTGGCATCTAACGGTTTGTACAAACCATTGCTGTAATTCATTATGTGGGCATGGTGTACACCAAGGAGGCATGCGAGGTCGCGAAGGGGGGCAGTGATTGGCTTGGATCATCTTCTGGGCCCCACATCATGGAATTGTGGACGGGAATAAGCTGCCCGCTTTTGCAACAAAGATTTGATCTCTCATGGGTAAAGTAACGCACCTCTGCAGAGTGTAAGAACTGTAACTTGTTACTCCCTGTTTCGGGAAGGAGCTGCGAACGCGGCGGGAAAGGAACTCCATGAAAGTTCGGGTAAACCCGTGAAGGCTGACGGACATAGCTTTTCAGAATAAAAGCAACCTTTGAAGAAATATTTACGAAAACTTGCATTGCCTACGACCTACGGTATGTGGCTGTAGTTATAGTTCATCAAACACTCCTTTTCTAGTGAACTTGCTGAGTACGCTCGTACTCAAAGTATCTTCTTAACTCTTGCTAGATTCTGAAGCCATTAAGACGACGTCTACATCAAGTTATGCTCCAGGAATCATCATGCCCATCTTAAGCTCTTCAATGGAGACAAGGAAGAAAACATATACCTCAACTCAAGTGAAGACGAAGATACTGATTAGATAGAAGTACAACCTCTAACCAAAGAACCTATTTCTGTAGTGCGTTGCAATAGCAGCAATACCAACCTCTTAGCCAGAATACTAGACTTAATAGTATAATCGTTCTTGCGTTATTTATCTTTGATACTTCTCCATAAGAAGTTCTTTCTCTCTCTTTAACCTAGAGTGTTCTCTGGATCTTATGTAAAGAGTGAGTTGTAACCTTTAGCCATGTATTGGACCCGCTGTGTTTCTGTTGTGCCATTCTGAGGGATGTAATACTAGTGAACGGTGTTTCATGGTGTTATGTCAACGACTATAATATACTACATCATGCAATGGTATGCTGGGTCACCGCACGACCAAACACACCGGGTCTGAGAAAATCATGAATAGATCTCATGGACATCGTGTAGCGCCGGAAGCGCCGCCACATCGCGCTCAGAGCAGAGAAGCGTGATCTTTGCCGTGCCATCCACCCCCCCCCCCCCCCGCTCGCGAGCACCAGGCGGGCCTAGTCGTCGACTGCACCGAGGACAACTACACCGACGACGAGTAAGCACGCACCGCCGCTGCCGTAGATGCTCCAGTGAGTAGGTACCGTCGGTGGTGCTATGTAGATGCTAGGTCTAGTCTGGGATGCAAGGCGCGACATCATTTTTTGCTAAACATTTGTTGATCTCGATGATCAGAACCTCCCATATGTATGAATCTAGCCAATGTGTGATGTTTTTTAAATATGCAGTTTGGATTAGCGTATCTATTCTACCATAGCATTTTTCATACTGCAAAACAGGTTTGCTGTACACCGCATCCGTGCGATACAGTACCATGATATCTGCTAGAGATGCTCTAAGATCACTCCAAACTATCACAAGCAAGAAGAGTGCGACCATGTAGTTACTTGGCTTTGATCAGCTGTATGCAAAATCCCGTCCTCATCATTTAAGCATGATGGTGACATTCATACGCCATGTAAGAAGTATGCCTATGCTCCTGGGTCTTTGGCGGAGCAGATATTTGTCCACTTAACCATATGGTATTTCTCTTTCCGATCCTATTGTGTAATGAGATAGTTCATGGTCACATAAGCCGTGAACTCCTTCGGATAGGAGACATAACCCCGTTATGTACATGCAAATGCTAGAGAGACAGGCATCAATCAGGATCGTCTCACTACCCTTGGAGTTGAACCTCCTCCTCGAAACAGGCATACGCCCAGCTTTAAAAATAAAGCAACATCCATACAACATCCGGTACAAGCGAAACCAAGAGAGATCAAAGTTCACCACAACACACACAACAACCCACGAACAACAAACACATATACATGCGAGCCCAGAAGACTTGCTCAACGGCCGGGAGGGGAAGCAACTTGGCGCGCCGCCACAATCAGGTGCTTGAACATCCCATCCAGCCGCGTCCTGTCCCGCTGCCTACTCAACGGGTACCACTGCTGCAAAAAAGCCAAGAATTTGAAGATCAAGTCAGAGGCACGGCGAAGAAAGACACGCTCGATGACCATCTTGTTACGAATGGTCCAAAGAGTCCAGGTCATTCCTGCAAACACAAACCAGAAGAGGCGCCTCCTCCTGCCGGTTTGGTTTGCATTAGCTTCCAGGAATTCCCCAAGGTATGAGGCCTGCCAAGATGGCCTCAGAGCCTCCCGGGCGAAGTTCTAGAGGAAGTGAGCGGCGGGACAGGAGAAGAAGATGTGGTGTCCCGTTTCCGGGACCACACAAAGGGGGCAAAGGCCATTCCCTAGGCCATGGCGCTTGGCCACCTCCACACCTGAGGGGAGCCGGTGCCAAGGATTTGCCTTAGATTTGGCCCGCCCTACTAGTTCTCACAAATCCTTGATTGGAATCTCAAGGAGAGGTATCCCTAAGTAAGTAACTGATGGGGGAATACCAATCGGGGTATACCCATGAAGCGGATTCGCCAGCTGGATCGAGCCGACTGAAGCCAAGCCCAGAGCGGGTCGACTCGCCCAATACGGTGACTGGCGCATGCTACACCCAGGCGACTGGCGCCGACTGGAGGCCCAAGACGGCGACTCGCATACAAAGCCCACCAACACACTTGTAAACCCTAACTGGCTGCATATATAAAGCCACCAGGGGCACCCCCACGGGGACATCATATGACATGCTCTCCCACAATAGATTAGATCTAGTCTCTCCCTCCGCCTACGGCGGCTCCCATGTAAACCAATCTATGATCATATACTGGATTGATAGCAGGACGTAGCGATCCTCCATCGAGGGGACATGAACCTGGGTACATCGTGTGCCAATCTCGCTCCCGGATTCTCCTACGTCGCCTTGCTCCCTTTACGTAAGATACCCCCAGTAGCATCTGCCGTGCAATACCACGACAGTTGGCGCCCACCGTGGGGCTAGCGGTGCTTGGAGGGTGATAATCCGAGCGGGATCCTCAAGTTCTTCATCAACAAATCTGCAACGACGTATCGTCTCTGCACCGCGAGCCACGCGCGGCCGACTCGCCACCAAGAATACCCAGATCGAATCGGCAGATCAATTTGTGGTGCCATGCAATTAACAAAGACGTCTCGTCGGCTACGCGCGCCAAGAAGATTGGCGTGATGGCTCCTACCAGCGATAAAGCGGTGATAGCTATTCTTGATCCCTTATTTATCTTTCTCATTGATCACTTCTTCTTTTGATTATTTTATAAAGCGACCTGATGCCATGCGTGCGTGTTGTTGCCACATAAAATCGTTTGGAGAACCGCTGGATCGGAGCACATCTCCATATACGCAAGTACTCTTCGCGCATGCCAGTAACTTCCACCGTCTGATCCGATCGCGGCTCACTGAAAAACAAATAGCCAAAGTACTGCCACTGTTTTACAAGCACGTCACCGTATCAGCAAAGGCCTCATACCCTGATGTCGAATCAAAAGGCAAGGATGTGAAGCGAAGCCGTGCTCATGCCCGAAAATCAAACACACATGGACATGTTTCCATGAGTTTCTTTTACTCAATCTAAATATCTTTCATATTAATTTATTATTTATTTAAGATTAGACTAACTGTCTGTACGTGATTTTTCATATGCACCGTTTGGAGAATTGCGCCCTGGACCTTCAACTACGGCCATCGCCATTATTAGAAGAGGCGTGGTCGGCTTCGCCCTCATCACGGCCGAGCGCCTACAACACCAAAACCAGACCAGCACCGCGGAGCACGAATAGTGGTGCAATGTGCCATCCGTGTCTCGGAGACGTCTACTTCTGGGCGTGCAGTCCACTCGCCGTTTCCGCTCGCAGCTACTCCGATGATTTCTTCGTGCCTAGGGGAATTGCCACGTCCGCCGTGGACTCGCCCCTCACGGATACGCCATGCTCGGGAACTCGTCTGACGCGGATTCGCCATCACCAAAATGGTCTGGCGTCTTTCTCGCCACTCGCCGTGCTCGGAAACTCGGCATCTGCCGTCGCCCGACCTCGGCACTCGCCATGCTCTGGACCTCGCCTAAACGCGGACACGCTTAAACGCGGACTCGCTAGGCTCGGGGAATCGCCCGTTGCGGACTCACCTGCCATGTCGATTTCGCCATAGCGCGACCTCCATCCGCCGCGTCGACCCTGTGTCCGCCGCGTCGACAACGTCATAGCGCGACCTCCGTCCGCCGCGTCGACTCTTTCCGGCTACGTCAAATGCATACGCCGCGCCTGCTAAGGGACCTTCATCGTCCGAGTCGCCAGAGAGGGTCGCATGCCACGCTGCATGGACTCACCACTGGGCGTCTCTTCCCCCCGGGAAAATCGATTCGCCTTTGTCAACCTTTGAAAGAGCGACTCGCAATGGCTAAGTAGTGCGGACGAGGACTCGCAGACCGAGCCTCGGATCGTCCACGAAAAACGCTAACCGAGAGCCATCATTGGAGTCGCCTTGCTCGACTGGCCTCCCGGGCCAAGACAAATGGTAGTGCTACACAAACAGCACCATGTCCTCCTCAACCTTAGACAGTGCGACTCGCACAGCTAAGTACTGCGGACGAGGACTCGCAAACCGAGCCTCGGATCGTCCAGGAAGAACGCCAAGCCGAGAGCCATCTTTGGAGTCGCCATGCGACTGGCCCCCGGGCCAAGACGAGAGACTCGCTAACAGAAACAGCGCAATCAACATCAACGCGGACTCGCCACCCTCGGGGACTCTCCCCTCGCGGACTCGCAATCATCGCGGACTCGCCACACTCGGGGACTCTCCCCTCGCGGACTCGCAATCATCGCGGACTCGCCACACTCGGGGACTCTCCCCTCGCGGACTCGCAATCATCGCGGACTCGCCACACTCGGGGACTCTCCCCTCGCAGACTTGCAATCATCGCGGACTCGCCATGCTCGGGGACTCTCCCCTCGCGGACTCGCAATCATCGCGGACTCGCCACATTCGGGGACTCTTCCCTTGCGGACTCTCCTCTCGCGCACTCGCAATTATCGCGGACTCGCCACGCTCGGGGAATCTCCCCTCGCGGACTCGCTCGACCTCGCCACTCGCCATGCTCGGCAACGACCACTACTATTTTCAGAATATGCATCTCTAAAGAGCCTCAAGTCGCCTCTACAAGCCAACTCGAGCCTCGGGGACTACTCCTAGGCATGTTGCGTGTATGCGTGGTTCCGCGACCGTGGCTTGCCCTCGTCGACTCGCCACCGCGGACTATCCACTCGCGTACTCAACGCGCTCGAGGACTCTCCACCGCGGACTCGCCCTCGCGTACTCTCCATGCTCGGGGACTCTCCATCGCTGACTCGCCCTCGGGTACTTGACACGCTCGGGGACTCTCTACCGCGGACTCGCCCTCGCGTACTCTCCATGCTCGGGGACTCTCCATCGCTGACTCGCCCTCGGGTACTCGACACGCTCGGGGACTCGCCACCGCGGACTCGCCCTCGCGTACTCAACACGCTCGTCGACTCGCCACCGTGGACTCTCTCTCGCGTACTCGACACGCTCGGGGACTCGCCACCGCGGACTCACCCTCGCGTACTCGACACGCTCGGGGACTCGCCACCGCGGACTCGCCCTCGCGTACTCGACACGCTCGGGGACTCGCCACCGCGGACTCGCCCTCGCGTACGCCACATGCTCGCGGACTCGCCGGTCGCTCGACCTCGCCACTCGCCATGCTCGGGGACTCGGCACGCTCCACGTTCGGGGACTCGCCGCAACTGGCAGCTTCACCGACACCCTGCGTCTTTTGCCAACTAGCCATCACCGACTGGCTCACGCCAACCGCCTCCCGCTTCACGGTTCTTTTCTCTATTCAGGAGCTCGTCGCCGATTCGCCACGACCCATCGTCAAGACTCTCCGCGCCCTGCCTCAAGCCCGCGTCGAATCGACAACGCGCTCGGGGACTACTGATGGGGGAATACCAATCGGGGTATACCCACGAAGCGGATCCGCCAGCTGGATCGAGCCGACTGAAGCCAAGCCCAGAGCGGGTCGACTCGCCCAATACGGCGACTGGCGCATGCTGCACCCAGGCGACTGGCGCCGACTGGAGGCCCAAGACGACGACTCGCATACAAATCCCACCAACACACTTGTAAACCCTATGGCTGCATATATAAAGCCACCGGGGGCACCCCCACGGGGACATCATATGACATGCTCTCCCACAATAGATTAGATCTAGTCTCTCCCTCCGTCTACGGCGGCTCCCATGTAAACCAATCTATGATCATATACTGGATTGATAGCAGGACGTAGCGATCCTCCATCGAGGGGACGTGAACCTGGGTACATCGTGTGCCAATCTCGCTCCCGGATTCTCCTACGTCGCCTTGCTCCCTTTACGTAAGCTACCCCCAGTAGCATCTGCCGTGCAATACCACGACAGTAACTGGTAAGGAGGATAACTAACTCCAGAAAAGAGAAAAAACCATGGGGACTAGCTTACGAAACTTTACTATATGAGAAGTGTTTAAACAACGTTAGAGATTTTTCTCGGATACAATTTATCTCGATCGACGACTTACATAAGATCAGTAGCGGAGCTTGCAAGGAAAAGCTGGGCGGGCCAGCAAGCTTAAGGAGACAAAAAAAAAGAGTTATTATTTAGCTAAATTTATAGAGTATGTGAAGAAATCCTTCTAAGTTGGGCGGGCCATAGCCCGGTTTTGTTTCAACTAAGCTCCGCCCCTGCATAAGATATATATAACAGTAAAAACCTAGGTCATCAACGATCCATACCACAGGATTTTCTCCCACACCCCCAGGCATCCTCCAGCGACGGGTCTCACTCCGCTTGTTGGAATTTAGCTTCCTTTATGAATTTGAATCAAACTTCAATAATTAACAGTTGGTATAATATTTCTTTGAAGAGGATGATGATAGCATGTCATCGATCTAGTTGCATATGAACACGTGCTAATTTTTCTCTTGGGTTTTGAGTTTCTTTACGATGATCTTTGGTTGTCATACTACAGGTGTTGAGATACCGTTTTGATTGGGTACATTATTGCCACTGGAAAGATGCCTGACCGATTGCATCAACGATTTGACGCAGGAGCATAAAAATCACGGCGCAATATATAGAGAATTTCGTTCGAGGGTTAATGCCGGGCGGATCGAGCCGATGGTTATTTTGTCGCCCATGTGTTAAATCTGGCCCTTATGTCACAATATCGCACTCATGGATAAATTATTAGGGATATGATTCCGTGGAGAAATCGGGACAAGACTGATCAGAAATGGTTTGGCGTCACGTCGCTGACGATCGACGAGCTCGTTAATTTTCTGCCGCTGTGGCGTGTGGATACCTAAACCAGTTTTTGGTAGAGAGACGAAGTACTTGTAAAAGAAAAAATTCTGCTTTTGCAGCATACACAAATTGGCACTGAAAACAAACCTATACCTAGGACCCACATGAAAGTGGTTTTTCTTTCTATTTCCCTCCCCCTTCTTTTTCCCAGCCCATCCTTCCAATTCAGCCCACTACTCAGCCGCGCCGACCGCACCTCCGATTGCCCCGCGCAGCACCAATTCAACCCCCTCCATACCCTTTAATTCCTTGAACCAGAATGCAATACCCCGACTACTCTCGGGTCAGGTTCTTTCGTGATGAGCTTTCAGAAAAGAGGGCACATCGTGTTAGCATGAGTAGCATATTAATGCAATGCAAAGAACCAGAAGCCACCCACGATGCTCTTCTGACTTTATTTCGTCGATCCTCTTGTTGCCTTTAGCCGACCCCATGAGCCAAGACCACCCGTCTTAGATACGGCGAGACGCCGCGGCCTCGGTATTATCACCAGTGAGCTCGTCTGTGCTACAAACCGGGATGGGGCGAAAGCACCTCATAGGGCACAATGCGACTTTGGAGTGTAGGAAGAGAGAGAGACAGTGTGTGTGTGTGTGAGAGAGAGAGAGGACATGGGAGTGACCGTGTGGGTGAGGCAGTGACGGGTGCTAAAATTTAGCATGGCACGTTGTGGGTCCTGTTTTGGTTTTACATGGGTGGAAAATTTTGGGTCCCTTGACATGGTTATACCCCGCGGGTGCATGACCTCAACATACCTAGTCCAGCCCAAGGAAGGCCCACGGCAAAAGTACGTTGGCCCATGAAGATTTTCGGGTGGCCCAGGCCTATGGTGCCTTCGGATCCTTGGAGAGCAAGACTAGAGTAGATAGGAAATTCAAAGGGGTAAAACCCTAGGACCTGTAACCGACTAGGACTATGCCCGGGGCCTGCCTAAGTCTATATAAAGGCCAGGAGGGCACGACCTAGATCTCTCGACTCATACTTTTGCATACACACCTCCACGCCAGATTGCATCTGCGCACCCCTGTAACCTTCGGTTCCGCCGTAATCAAGAGCAGACAAGCAGGAGTAGGGTTTTCCCTCCGGGGGCCTGAACCTGGGTAAACCTTGTGTCCCCGTGTTGCTTGTTTTCTAACCGTTTCACGATTTTCAGCATCCCCATCTTCTCCAAAACCCAAGTCCATAACAATGGGCATTGACGATATCAAACCTCGTCATCCCTACACAAAGAAACATCCATATGAGACCACAAATGGGTTTGTTATTAAGGGGCTTTTTGGTCAAAATATGTAGAAACAATTATTGGGTAGTGGAACAAAATTTGCCAACATTGGTAGAGATAATTTAGGCTAACATTCTCCAAGTTACTTCTTTAATGGTTTGGGTGTCACTTCAATTGTTGGCAGCCCAACGATCCATCGGTGGAAATTTCACTTCTATTGATATGTTCATAGTATCAATGTAGATGTTGTTGCTACTGTAGGTGGCCCGTTAGGGTTAGATGTCACTTTTAGTGAAGGCACCTTAGCACCCTTTGCTAGAAGTTGTTACAACAAATGCCTGATGGAACCAAGGTCAGTGGCAGTAGCATCATTGTGTAACCCATGTCGTTAGTGAAAGTCGATGAGGAGATGGTTTTCTGGTAGAGATAACACAAATATATAATGAAGTGAGCCTACCTTACTTGGTTAGGGAACTGGATGTACAATCCAACCAATCAGATTTAAGTCTTCACAGACCCAAATTTGAGTTTGTATTATTTTTAAAAACTTGGGAGGCATCTGGAAGGCGCTTGGCAGGCCCAAGACCTCGGCGAGTTCATTGAGACAGAGGCAAATCGCAATGGAAGAAGGCGCCACCTCTTCTGGCTAGTGTTTGTGGCCCATACATGGACATTATGGAAAATTAGTAATAAAATAGTGATAGAGCGAAATTTTCCGAGGTGTGCATTTGACTTTGTTTTTTCTTTTCTTGCCTATCTTCAGTAGTGGTACCCGCTATCTAAGTAGCGGGACCGGGAGCACTTGGACAGCCTCCTCCAGGCGTTGAGAGCGTCGGCACAATGCTTCGAGCACTTGTGCATACCATCTCCGAGGGCCATGTCTAGAGCTCGAGTTTCACCTCCTGTTTTGTTTTCTCATTTGGGAGATGTTGTGTTGTAGCTCCAGAGGACTTGTTTTCTTTATCTCGTTGGCACCTCGGCGTCGATGTTGGTTGTGAACTTTGTACTTTGATTTGGCTTTATTTATACAGCGGGACGGAAGCCTATTTCGAGAAAATGGAAGGAGTATTGTTTTATACATACATCCAATAACTTTCCATGGCATTTGAGATCGTGATTTATAAAACTGATACATATGAGAAGTCAATATAAGGCTTTGTTACTGGTATGGTTTAGAAAATTTAAGAATGGCTTTAAAAATTCCTTGTTCAATTATAAACAATTTCTGAATCCCATAGTTCAAACCAAACAAAGCACACTAGTCCGAGATCTAAAATGGACTTTCCTCTTATGCAAACACAAGGCCCTCCCACTATGTAATTTAGTACTATACTTCTTTTGCTTGGATAGCCAAATCAATAGCTCATATAATTCTTAACGCTTTGCTTTGACACACACTCCTAATTAAGTACATTTGAAGATAGCTTTCTCCAAAGCATCTAGCCTTAATTGACTTCTCTCTCTTGCTTTCTCTCATAAAGCTAGCCAGGTGCACCGATTCTTCCATTTCTTTAGGAAGATTATAATCAAGTTCTTCCATAACCTTTAGAATGACCGGTCTAGAGAACTAATTCCACTCATGCATGGCCCGACATTGGCATCATTCTTCGGCGCACACAACCTAAAAGCAAATAGTAGTTTTGCACTGACAAATTAGCTAGGGTGTAGAATATTGTACACCTCCACAGAATGTTTGCAGGGTGTGCAAGGAGAGGCCATAAATAGCCTTGCCACAAGCTTGTCTGACCCTATCAATTATTAAGGACCTAAATCAGCTAGTTAGCACTTAGCACCACAGTCACCATATAGCTAGTTGACTTGACTCTGCTGAGTTATATAGCTAATCAGTCAAGAGAGAATATATAGATGGATTTCAAACCGACGGTGATGATGATGGTTGTGGTAGTCGTGTTCGCGGTTATGAACACGCTGACGAAGATGGCGTTCAACGAAGGGATGCACACCACCGTCCTCATCGTCCTTCGCCAGCTCACCGCCACGCTATTCCTCGCCCCGATCGCCTACTTCAGAGAAAGGTTCGTGTCAACCTGAATTAATTTTTTTGTGCTAAAGTGAATTTTAGCATGCGTGATCACTAATTCCTTTTTTTAAGATTATATAAGAGATAAAAAATTCACCTATTAGCAATTACTCCCTCCATCCCAAGGCTTAAGGCCTATAATTTTTTTGAAAAGTCAAACCAACTAAACTTTGACCAAACTTTTAGAAAAAACTATCAATAAACATGATATTTTGTAGACATCATATGGAAATATATTTTATTATCTATCTAATGATATTGATTATGTATTTTGCATATTAACAGTTTTTGATAAAAACTTGGTCAAACTTGACATAGTTTGACTTTTTAAAAAAAATATAGACCTTAAGCCTTGAAATGGAGGTAGTATAAATTTGTATCGTTTTTGTACATGGGCATGGATATGTAGGAAGACAAGACCAAAGCTGACAACCGAGATCTTCATCTACCTCTTCTTCAGTGCCTTGCTCGGGTAACCTAATTAATTACTCTCTGATTTTCAGCACTACTAGTTAAGTTGATCGATTGATCTTGATTTGGTTTCATGAAGTAATATGTTGCTGAAGAAATTCTAATTTGATCGTATGAATGCAGAGCGTCAATGACGCAGTGGCTCTTCTTCCTGGGCCTCCGGTACACCACGGCGACCTTCGCGTGCGCGTTCATCAACATGACCCCCATGTTCACCTTCCTGCTCGCGCTCCCCTTCAAGATCGAGAAGCTCGACATCGCCACCGGCTCCGGCGCCGCCAAGCTCACCGGCACGGCCGTGGGGCTCGCCGGAGCGCTGGTGCTCGCGCTCTACCAAGGCCCCTCCCTCACCGGCGCCCCGGCATCCGCATCAGCGGAGCTCGCCGCTCATGCAGCAGGCGGCGCAAAGAGGTGGGCGATCGGGTCGGCGGCGCTGCTGGGCGGGTCAGTGAGCTGGTCGCTGTGGTTCATCCTGCAGTCCAAGATCGGCACCAAGTACCCTGCCCTCTACTCCGGCATGGCGTGGATGTTCTTCCTGAGCTTCCTCCAGATGGCCGCCGTGGGGGTCGCCACGGAGAAGATGGCGTTCCACGTGTGGGTCGTGGCCACCAGGCTGCAGATCGTCACGGTGCTCTTCGTGGGGATCGCCGGGTCCGGGCTGGCGTTCCTGGCCATGTCGTGGTGCGTGGAGCGGCGCGGGCCCGTTTTCACCACCGCGTTCATGCCGCTGGTCCAGATCGTCGCCGCCGGGATCAACGTCGTGGCGCTCCACGAGCAGCTCCACCTCGGGAGCGTGGTGGGCGCGGCGCTCGTGGTCGTGGGCCTCTACTTCGTGCTCTGGGGGAAGAGCCACGAGGCGGCGAGGACCAAGGAAGCTTCTCCGCCGTCGGATTCGAAGATCGTGGTGGAAGAGCGTGGATCACGGATTGACCAGACCGTGTGATAATTTGGCAGATACATCAAGAAACTATAAGGATCGCCGTGTAGTCCTTGTCGACAAAGAAGATATCTAGTTCACTTTTTTCTTTCAGTTTTGCCTTTGTTGTCTTTCACGAGAATTAATCAAGTGAACTTCAGGTTTTTTAGATAAGTCAAAGTGGACCACTTATGGTTTCACAAGAAACTAAGGGTGAAGTGGACTTTAGATAAGTCAAAGGGGACTACTTCTGGTTTCATACCGAGGGAGTCGGCTTCGTGTCATGCGGACAATAAGGTTGCCCCTTGAAGCTGGTCGGCGGCGTCGCTTTGGCGCAGCTCCTCGGAGGGTTGGTTACTTTCTTTGCGTTCGAGCGTCCTATGTCTGCTCCTCTCATAAGTCACAATGTCTTCTTTTCAATCGTGGGTGAACCGCGTCTTGTCATGATGGAGTGGGTTTTTGAGCTTCATTTTGGTTATTGCAAGGTCTTGTGTGGGTTTGGCCCTGTGTGAAGAGTGTGGGCATGGTCCCATTGGGTTGGCTGTCATTCGCCTGGTTTTACATTAATGAAAGGGACACCTTTCTTCTTCATTAATGGATAAGACAAAAAAATTGCGTTAGTTTCAAAAAAATATCAGTGACTGACCACGCTATAGGGCATTTCACCCCCCCCCCCCCACACACAGAGTTCTAGCATTGAGTTCTTCATCCTCGAGCGACCCCATCCTCCTTCTTAGTTCCTCCTTCATTCGACCGTCATTGGCATGGTGGTGGTGGTGGACTGTGGGCCTCGCCTCCATAGGGAATGAAGGTTTTGCTCAGTGTAAGAATACCAGTCAACATTATTCAATCACTCTCTCCAAAAAAGTTGCCCTAGAGAATTGTCATTGATATTTTGCCATCTCATCCCCAATGGCTGTCGTCACCGTCGGAAGGGCCTTAATAACTAAGGAAACAAGTAGGTACTAAGACCATCCAACAAATTTGTTTCTCCTAAGAACTAGTAGCTGGTTTACTATTGTATGAGTTAGGGCATGTATAATGGTAGAGAAGATGAGTATTCTCTTAACCCTCCACACTATCTAAAGAAGAGAATAAAATAAGGCATACAATGCATCAACTCTTATTGTCATTCCTAATGATTAGTGAATTGACTAATTTTAGTAAGAAATTGTCTTGAGAAGGAAAGTCATATGATACAATGGAGAAATAGCTTATCATATTTATAAGCGATCGTCTCTTAGATAAGGGAAAGCAACCTTCTCTCTCTTAATTCTCTCTCCACCAACTAAGAAAAAATCCGGCATGTAAAGTCTTAGAGAAGGCTGATGTCATCCCATTATACATGCCCTTAAAGAACATTTTCTCCCCACTAATTCCTCTATACAATAAGCGGGGAGATCTGAGGTCCAAATGTCGTGCAACTGCTAGTGCCAGGTGGGTCTGCGTCAACCAACCATCCCGATTTGGCTCTTCTACGAGTTTATTCTCCTTCTCATGCGTTAGTTCCCTCCCTCACCCAATCTCCCACCCATGACAGTGAAACTACACTAGGGTTAGCGCTACCACGCCATTATCCCCCGCCGATGTTACTCGCCTCCTCTCCAGCTCCGTGATCCAACCACCCTACCGACCTCACTCCAACATACGAGCAACGACACTAGGCTTAGTTAGATGCATTAATGTTGTCTCTTCATCCCTGATATTTGAATTCTAGATCCGCCCATGGACGGTGGATGCACCACTGCTGCCTCGTAAGACCAACATGTCGTCCATCTATTCCATCCATTCTCTTCGACAAGGCTCCAAGTGGAAGATATATGTCGTTTCCTTTTGTCTTTAATGGGAATCGAGTGGCAATTTGTATAATAAGGTCAACTGGATTAATTCACGTGGATAAGTCAAAGTGGATTATCTATAGTTTTGAATCAGTGACACTAAAGAATCCTACTCAAAGGCCCTCCGATTTTTCGTTCAATTATGGGCATATGCACCTCAACACTGAGCGGCCTAAGCAACACACCTCCATTCAACTGATGTCGTCTTTGCTGCAATGATCGTCGCCCTCGGTGGCAGAAAACCTCGCTACCAAAAGGTCCATAGGTTTCTAAGTGTGGAGGTTACTGGGAGTGATGTCAAATATTATTGCTCCAACTCCTTTTGCAATTAAAATTAGATAAACGCTAACTAACAGCGGGATTTAAGCCTGGCCCGGCCTGTGCTGACACGTGAAAAGCTATGGACGTGCCTGTGCCCTGTGCTGGCAGCCCGTTACTACCAGGGATTAGCGGGAATAAGCACTGTTCAAAAAATCGATCGATATACCGATTAATCGTTCGATTTATCATTATCGAGGGTGGCCGATATGCCGATTTTCTGATTTATCGTCCGATTTTATGATTTATCGACCGATTATAGACTGAAAAATCGTCAATTTTCAGCCGGCCGATAAATTACCGATAAGCGATATCCTTAATATTGGGAATAAGTAGCAAAAATAGTCACCTGTGGGTCTGAACCCGAGACCTATGCCTCCTCTGTCAACCATTGCACCACTACACCACGAATACTACTTGTAAAAAGAGCATTTCGGTCTTTCTTGTGGTTTCTCTCATGGGTCCAAAGGAAACAGAGGCTCTCTGTGTTGATGGAATGGCGTGTCCCACGTGTCTGACAGGCTACGGGCCGGCCCGCCTAGCTTAGGTGCCGTGCCCGAGCTTGGCAGACAAGCGCCCGGCACGACACGCCAGCTAACAGGCCGCCACATGCCGAGCTAGGCCCGCGGCTGCTGGGCCGGCCCGTTGGCCAGGTTTGTTCAGTGATAGGCGTGTGCCCATGGGTCCCACATCTTATCTTTTCACACCTTCTCTCTTCTCGTAGCCGCACACCACGATTTCTCCCGAAGCACTCCATCTCTACACATCGCCCTCGAGCTCTCCGCCTCCTCACGCCGCCCTCTACGTCGCCTACGAACCGTGGCTCGCTCGTGCCGCCGCCTCTTCCCTCCCCTCGTCCCACCTCCTCACCTGGCGAGGGAGCGAAGGACACCGGCGAGGCAGTCTGCGGCGGCTTCTCGCCGCCAGCGCCCTTGCCTCCACCTGGCGAGCGAGCGGAGGACGTCGACGAGGAGCTCTGCGGTGGATGCTCGCCGCGAGCGCCGCTGCCCTCCATCGCGTCAAACTCCCCGGAGGCATTTTACCATGGAGACACGGAGGCAAAATTGAGCACTTCCCGTCCTCGCGTTGCTACTTCCATGGGGCACGGAGCTCATAGCCGTCCACCATTGTCTCCTATTGCTTCTAAGCTGTCCTCTACTCGCCTGCTGCTGCAAACGGTCGTCGACGCTACTACGAATGGCCATTGACTTTTCTACAAACGACTGGCTATTATGCTACAGACCGTTGCTGCAATCCGCGCGTCGGTGACTCTGCTATAACCAGCCGACCACGCTGCTACAAATGGCCATCAACTCTGCTACAAACGGTCATCGACTCTGCTACAAACAGTCGTCGACTCTGCTACAAACGACTGCTACAATCCATGCGTCGGCGACTCTTCTACAGACGTTTATGTGGATTTACTACATTGGTTATGTGGATTTGCAACATAGAAGAATTTTTTTGCTACGTACCTTCTCGTGAACTTGCATTATATATATATTTTTGCTACAACTGAAGAACTTTTTTGCTACAACTGTTTTACTTTTTTGCTACTTCAGTACAAAATTGTTGCTATAAGGTTTTTGCTATGGTAGCACACTTTTTTTTCCGGTGATGTTTTTTGGGAGGTCGGTTAGCATCCACTTTTTGCTACGATGTATCCGGCGAGATCTCCGGTGAGGTATCCAGCGAGATCTCTAATTTTTTTGTCCCATGAATCATTTTTTGGCTGCAATCACTGTTTAGTTTTGCTGCATTCGGATTTATGGAAGCAAAAGCGGGAGAGAAGACAAATGATCTAATCAGACGGTCAAAAATCGCTTGATCGGACGGCTGACGACCTGGGGGTTCCGGGGATTTGATCCCCCGGGGGACGCTCAACACGCCCCTTAAAATTATTGTTTGGAGGTAACAAGATGGACATGTTACACCAAGAAAAAATAATTTCTTAATTTTTTCAAAATTCATATTTTTCACTTATATTTAGATTTTTTAGAAAATTAAAATACTTACATGTCTTATACATTTTTAGAAAATAAAATTTTATTGATGAGAATTGTTTTGAATAATAAACATGTATATATTTTTAGAATAATAAACATGTATATAAGTGTGAGCGTGCTGACCCATGCCGGATGTGATGGGCTTTCTCGGCCTCACTAAACGAATAACCGGGCTGACCTTGGGTGGGCCTTCGCTATCAGTGTAGTGGACTCATTGTTTTAGGGTTTAGGGATTTAGATTTAGTCCGGAAGAAAGGAGTGGCGCGGCGAATCCGCCGGCGACCGACCTCAGCCCGTCACCGGCGGCAGCCACGGACCCTATCATCCGTCTCCCGATTCGACTGAGGTGAGCTTTCTCCTTCCCGTGCTCTCCCGCGGGAAACCCTAGCTAGTTAGATTTTTCTCCCTAAACCCCACCTAACATTTGCTTTTGGCGGCAGCGTTCACCGGGAGCAGCTGAACTGAGCGGGAGATACGTGATGGAAAATCCCCCACTGTATGATCCGATCTGATCCTATCCACCTCTTTCCACTTGTTTGTCTGTAATACTATGTTCGGCTGAAGAAATCGGCCAGTAGCAAAATTGACGCCGGGGAGCATTTGTTTGATGGATGATTGGCTGGAGAAGTTAGCCAGTGCATAATTGACGCCAGTTTGCATTTTGTGTGTCGCTGCCATTTTTTCCAGGATCGAGAACCCATCTGTGGATGGAGAATCACCGCAGCATTCCCTGGCAGTAGTATCCAAGGTTCTCGACAATGATGACCTCCTAGTGGAGATCCTCCTCCGCATTGGATGACAGTGAGATTAAAGTTGGGCTTCACAGCCGGCTATGGCCTGGGAGAGGCCTGGCTATCGTCCCGCCATACCAACACCCTGGATTCGGATACGCCTATTTCCCTATTTGGGGCCGACTCCTCTCCAAAGAAGAAGGCGATGGCATGTCTGAAATTTATATGTGTGTGTGTGTGTGTGTGTGCAAGAAGGCGATAACATAATATGTCGTGCACATTTATATGTTGCAATATGGTGATATTGATTGGTGCAGGATTCTTACCTTGGCCGCGGATCAGCTTGCTTGTCTGATATTTGATCCAAGTGCCATGCTCGCCAATGATATAATCTTTATAGCAAGCCAGCGCAATGACATTGTTGTCTTGGATTTGACAACCAAAAGTATCTCCACGATTCAGCTTCCACAAGGGGTGCAGTATGGCCGTAAAGACACTGCATTTGCACGGGCAAAGGATACTTCTGGTTGTCTATCTCATCCATGCCAAAAAGCTCCAACTTCACATCTGGCTCCACAAGGGAGACACTTGGTTGGTGGTAGACACCATATGTTTGCGTGGCATGATTGCTAACTTGAGGATACCAGGTTGCAAGCTTGAGGATGAGCCTACTGCTCCTCTCTGGATAAACCATGTGGGTGATTATGCTGAGTTTGTGTTCTTGGAGATGGGTCGATGCACACTCCTCTTGGATATCAAGTGCAGGCAACTACGTGAAGTGTACACCATGCCGGAAAATAATCGATATCGGGGTGTTATCCATCCTTTCATGATGATCTGGCCTCCCACATTTCCCACGCTCAAGGATGATCCTGCAAGGTTTGCCTTTTTTCCCTTTAGATGGTCTGTATAGCCGTGTTGCTGAGATTGGTATTGCCGTGGAAAGGTTTTGGGCATAAGGTTGTTTCATTAGGTCATTTCACTGGTGTTAGTTTAGTGACATTAGATAATGCTTGCTGTGGGATGATTTAAAAACACTCACGTACTGGGTTACTATTACAAAGGTGTTTGGTTGTGGCATAATAGAGGCCTATCAGCACATGCTAATTTTGTTGAAGTTCGTGTTGGAACCACACACCATGCTTCCATAACAACTTGTAGTGGGGCTAAAAAATGACTAATTTTCTTTTTCTCTCGAACACAAGTGGATTGTAAATTCTAAGTGGATATGCCTGAGCTTATGTATCATTTATGTTTCAGATAATACAACTGTGACAGTTCTCCTTTTGTGTGAGAAGTCGCTGCTCCAACCTAACAGTGCTTAATTTGTATTTGTGTGACATTTCTCCTTGTATGGTCTGAGTTTACTTAGATACAAAAATATGTCTGACTGTGATATGTAGGCATTGGATCTGTACTCTCATGTGTTTTTTTTGGAATAAACTATATTGCTGGGTCGAGGTCATTACTTTGATTTTTGAGCGCACATAACATTTGACTGTCGTTGTACTAGACAATTGTCTCGTTGCTCCTTTTAATATTTCGATGCTTAAAATGTGGCTACATAAATATTGTTATCTGTAATTATCTCCATGATCCTTGCTATGTTTTCTCTGAACCATAAATGTCATTTGAAGAAGGGTGTGAGGAAGCTTTTGGATTGTTAGTGGAAAGGGCTCCATCAAGGAAGAGCAGAGCTATATTTCATAGTAGCAGTTTTTTTCTAACCATGTTCTGTATAACTTGTACTGGATTTATTAGGATGTTAAAAAACTGGAGCAGCTAGTCGTATGATATATAGGAGTCATATCCCAATGCTGCCATGATTGTTTGCGACAGATCTTTGTTTCATGAATAATTCTGCCTATCCTATGGTATCATTTTTGTTTGTTTGTGACTGAGATCTTTGTTTTGTGTTGTTGGAAGAAAACCCCCTTTATGTTTCAGTAGTTATCTCATATGATCTGCTTTTTTCAGTCTTTGTAGTTACCTGCTTGTTACCTTGGATATGCAGAATCGGTCTTCTTGTTTATCATTGGGATTTGGTTTCAGTCATCGATTTGGTTTCAGTTATCTTGGGCCGGCCATAATACCAACTAATCCATCAGATTGGTTGATTTATTTTCTGACGAGTTTGGTGTCGTCAAGTTTAGGCATGGTGTGAAATGAAACGTCTCATTGAATCATAGAGCATGGTTGCTCGATTCGTCCTTGGACGAATGAGAGAAGCTAACTGACCGAATCTGGTTGGTGAGGTGTGAGTCGTCCAGATCCTAGATCTGGGCGGATGCGTTGATGGTCTGGGCGGTGGCATTGAGGTGACTAGCATCTTCCCATTCCGTCTCTGCTCTGCTGGTGCTGAAAGGGTATATGGCGGAGAGTTGTATAAGAGAGGGTGCTGCCAGCAATGGTGGCCTCTGTGTTCGCTTCTGTGGCGGTGGCCGGCAGCGGTTGGAGTTCTAGTTTGCAGAGTGGGGTTTGTTTTTTTCTGAATGGGGCTTGTTGCATATCATGTTCCTTTCTCGTGCAGAACATTTCACTATAGTTGTATCTGCAACTTGCCTCGTCAGTCTAGATATTTTGATGCTTGAAGTGGCAGCAACATGTCCTGATCCTTGCTTGTTTTTATCTGAAACAGAAAGGCCGTGTGAAGAAGGAAGCTTTTAGATGGTGGGTCCCATCAAGGAAGAGCCAGAGAGCTGCATTTCCTTAGTAGCAGATATGATTGTGCTCACTATAAGTAGTAACTAGAGCCTGTACTCCTATCATTCTATCTAGATAAGAGCCTGTACTGCTTGTGACCGATCTTAATTCCCTGATGAAGAATCCCTGTATAATTAGTCTGCATCATAGGTTTTGTTTTTCAGCTGCTTCTCAGCTTGTTGTGTATGGTGGTTTGCGGAAGCGTCTTCATACACCATTAGAGAATCGGTCTGGTAATGATTGGATACCAGTATAGAGTGAAGTGGTTCTTTTGCTTATATAGTCTGATCTAGCAGTAGAGAGTGAAGTGGTTCTTTTGCTTATATAGCCTGATCTAGAAGTAGAGAGTGAATTGAAACTGCAAGTTGAATCAGTTAAGTACTGCATGATGTCTGAAGCTGAGCGCGGTAAAAAAAGAGTAAACTAAAGAAAAGCAACACAGATGCTTGATTTTCTGTGTGATCTCAATACTTGAAAATTGGCCGCTCATTACTGGTGTGAGGATGCAAAGCCTGAGATGATCAGAAATATGTACTAGAAAGAGCAAGGCTAGTACTAGAAATGATGCATGAATGACCTTGCTGGAACACAAACTACAAAATAGAAACATCATATATTTTTGTCTTGGATATGAAGGCATTCAATCTGTACTTCTGTAGCTTTTTGGAAAAAAGGAACTGCACTGCTGTATCAAAATTCATTATTCTGATTTCTAAGCACAAATAACATTTGACTATCTCTCTACCAGTAAAAATAATTGCATTTATACTACTACTACCATGCATTTATACTACTACTGTCTGTCTACTCAACATGTATCAAGTTGTTTTATACTACTATCACCATGTTGTACTGGAGGATCAAAATTCAAATAATTATACCTACGACATGATCAATCAAGTAAAATCCAACCTTCAAAGAGAAGGTGGAGTACATGCAAACATGCATCAGAAGGCTAATCAGGCAAAATACTTAGGAAATGGGCAGGACATGGGACAACTCTACATTTAGTTTCTGTACATGAATGATTCAGCAAATGACAGGAAAATATTGAAAAAAACATGGAGAACATATTGGTTGGATAATGACCGGAAGAAATGATTCAGAATGCCCAAATGGTGTATATAACCACAAAATTGAAGGATAATAACATCTGCACGAGTGACAAGAGCACCAATATGAGTACCCATTTTTTGGCTTGAACATTAGTCCTTTGATCGAACATGTAGTTATTCCACCATCTAAAGCTAATAAGGCGACTAATTCTTTTGAACCTACTTTTTACGAATCTATTTCTTAAATTAATAAAACAATAGTTTCCTCTAACGGTTTCTTGTATTTTCAATATAACCATTGAGTCAACGCAGCATATATGTTACTCTATATGAGCTCATGGGTAGTCTCTCCTCCTTTGTCCGGGCTTGAGACCGGCTATGGAATTATAAGTGTTACCTTAGAATAGCATAGGCGGAGTTCCCTACCTACCTAATAAAAAAGGAAAAAAAATAAAAGAACAAAATGCAGAAAACACACCTTAAAAAAAGAAAATGAAGACCATTTTTTAATTTTTTCCATTTAAAGTTTTCTTTCTACATAGAAAACATTTTGTTACAGAAACTAATTGAAAAACACAATTTTTTTTTGTTTTATGGTTTTTAGTTTTTAACAAAAGGTTGACTGTAATGCCAAAGCAATTTTTTCTTTTATGGGTTTTGTAATTTTTTTGATTTTTTTTCTTAAAAACCACAATATTGCCAAAACTTTTTTTATGAACTTGTGTGTTCTATGAGTTTTTTCTGTTACACCTTAGCACCAATGGACGAATGAATCAAATGAATTCTGAATAATCAATTTGTCTTCCAAGTTGAGACAACATGATTGTTGAAGGCTTCAATGTCTCATCATCCTGTAACCAGAAAAATGGTGTTTTTTAACCGAGAGAGCAATTTGTAGAAAGCAGAGGTAGTACATATATAAGATCTTAATTTTAGAATTCAAAATCAATAAAAATATTGACTTGTCTACAAACATGGAATAGTAAATCTGGAAGTTGCTTAGTAATTTTTTCGAGGTTAGCTATTGTTTTTTTTAAATGTAGGATGGACCCTCGGGCTCTCCATCGAATAGATGCATACCCTTATTGATTTATTCAACATGGATAGACAAATAATATACATAAACAAACCTGAAACCATACACAACATCTACAGACCGGACAATGGGTGAAAATCATGTCAACAAGTAAAACAAAGAAATCCTTCGACCAGCTAGAAACCAAGAACAATCGTATACCTCGAGACATGCTCTAGGCGAAACAAAAGCGCACATCCAATTTAGCAGACTCTTAGCAAATACTTATGTACATGCCACAAAAGTCGTCACCGCCATCGAACCACCATACAATCTTCATGGTTAAGATCAACATAAACTTCACTGATCCTGCCAATGACGCCACCACAACGTCAGACGGTGCCCCTCGCTCAGCGCGAGGCCATCATCCCGCACGCCGCTGAGACCCTGCTGCACCACACTGCCGAGACCCATCGCCACCGACGCGGTAGATGGAACACCGCTCCACCAGCTGACCCTCTTCCCGCATCTCAAGATCCAAAAACAATGCCCTAAAGATGGTGGACATCACCCAAGTGTCGTCATTGTCCGATTTCGGAGTACCTTGATCTAGAGTTTCCCCCAGAGCCTTAGACCTAAGGCGATATTCATAGCAACAAGGTCTTATCAAGGTAACAAGATTAGAAGATGCCGCCATCATCGGCTGCACATCGGAACCCCGATCTCACCGGCCATACCCCTCGCCTCAGCTCCAACCCACACACCAGTCATGGCCAAGATGCAGGAAAGGAGACCGGCACCACACCAACCGCTTTCGATCTGTCCGCAGAAGAGGCCTCCGTCGGCGAGGAGAAGATCTTGGCGTGCCGGCCAAGGATCCACCTCCACAGCCAGCGGCCCGTCGCTTCCAACCCCCACGTAGCACCATCGCCTTTGCTCGTGTGCCATGGAAGGACCTTAAGGTGACCGGAGGCAGCCTCCAAGAGTGGCGACGCAGGTTGTGGTGGTGGCGATCTAGGGTTTTTCCCCTTGAGGAGGGCCATGAGAGGGTCCAGAGAGGAGGTGTCTAAAATAGTAATACTACCTCCGTTCCAAAGCTTAAGGCTTATATTTTTTTTAAAGTCAAGCTACGAAAAATTTGACCAAAACTTTTAGAAAAAAATATAAAGAATTATGATATTATATAGATACCATGTGAAACTATGTTTCATGGTGTATCAAACGGTATGAATTTCATGTTGCAAATATTAATATATTTTTCAAAAACTGCGGTCAAACTAAAAAAAAGCCTTGAGCTTTGGAACAGAGGGAGTAGTAACTAAGTGGCGTTTCGCCTGATGCCAATATAAAGAAGCGGACATATGTGGAAGCTAGCATGCATTTGAATACAAACCACAAAGAAAAGAGAGACGGAGAGGCAGGAAGTATACCAGCTTTTGATGGCACGAACCCGATGGAATAGAAATTATGCAATTCAAGGTTGCCTCTCGGACCCTTCGTGATGGATCCCACTGCTTGTGGAAACGTCATTGTCTCCCTGGAGGTTGATTAGCCATATATTAAACTTGATATATTACAAGTATATTTCTATATAGCAAACGAATTAGATATAGCATCCATGTACCTTCTCTTGCTCGGTATTTTCATCATCGTCATTGCTGTTGTCCGGCTAGAGATAAGACACATGGATAAACCGGTGAGCAGGCAATCAGCTACATGATGTGTACGTACAGCGATGGATATGCACGTACCTCTCCATCTTGGTCGGTAGCTGCATCACTAAGTAACAAACTCTTAAATTTGGCGACGAAGCCACTCAGCTCTTGTTCGCCATACCCCCCGACTCGAGGCTCCTCGTCAACATCACGTAACACAGTCTCCAGTGATGTAATCATGTGACGTAGCTCCCCTTGATCTGCTCTGTCCAAACCATTTAGGATCGAACTGAGTGCATCAACGAGTCCAGCTGCCTTCCGGTTGTAGTTCTGCATGAGAATACGGAGGAGGAGATTCTTAGTGTTGGGATGGGTTCCATCGGCTTCCCTCACGACTGCCTTCGCCGCCTTCACTTCCTTGCGGCCGCTGTCAGCGCAGTCAAGCACACAAATGACTTGATCAAGTAACGGACAGCTTTTATTCCAGGGCACCAAGCTGTCCTTTCTTCCTGCGCTTGCACTGTATACCAGTGTTTCAAGCATCGGCAATGATATTTCTCCAAGAGTGATCTCTATGTTTGTCATCAACCATTTCAGCTTCTGAAACTCATCACCACCAAAGGTATACGATACACACTTCTTCTCTGCACTGAAGAAATAGAGAAAAATGAGCGACGGCAACCTTCCGAGGATTTGAAGGTCCTGAGCTTCAACCACCTCCACATTCAACTCCAGCTCAGAGAGGAACGGAACCGACAAAGCATTGATCCATGACGGCATCTTGGTTATAAGTATACCCTGCACAAGAAAGGAACGAAGCCTTGAACTCGGCGTCAACTCTTCGAAGCTGCCAGCACAGACAAGCAATTCTATGTTAAACAAATCCGAGTAGAACTTGACCTCTTCCCTCTTGATAACTAGAACCTGGATCTTGTGCAGGTTTAACAGAGACACTGCCAGAACCTTGGCGACGGTGTGCTCCAACCGATCTAAGCAAATACGGAGCACCCTCAGCTTTGTTAGCTTCCCCACATCCCTGAAGAAGTTTGGGACCTTGTCCGCCGAATCTAGCTGCAGATCTTCAAGGCACGCCAGCTTCCCTATCTCGCCCTTCATCCTTGTACCATTATCAGCCCACAAGCACCTCAAATTTTGTAGCTCGCCAATGGACGGTGGCAACTCACTTATGGAACCTCCCCTTACGTCCAGTATCTCGAGAAACTTCAGATCAACTCCTATATCTTCCGGCAGCTTGACCGATGTATCCACTAGTCCTAGATACCTCAGCTGCACCAACTTCCCAAGATTCTTCATACTAAGATCTTCTGAAAGAACACAATCCTCTATAACCAGTACCCTTAGCACTTTAAATGTCAAAAGCGGAGGTATCCCAGTACACGTGATAGCATTGAATGACCTCACATGTCCCATTTTTACACTATGATTGTCCTCAACTATTGCTCTGTGCAAAGCTAACCTATGAACTCTATTGCTTTGACATTTTGGTGAAGACGTGATGATATCCTCTCCTTTATCATGTACTGTAATAAAGTTTACTTCATTTGACATTTTGCGGATCATATCTAGGACCATATCGTGAACAACACAACGACACTTGTCTTCATCATCAAACCAGACCTCACGAATCAGGCTTTTGTTCACTAGCTGGTTGTAATAGCTCTCACCGAGCTCATATGAACTTATGCCTTGTTCATCTTGTACAAATCCCTCAGAAACCCACCTCCATATTAAATATTTTTTCACAATAAGTTTATCTTCAGGATACATGCCTAGGTACAGTAGACATGTCTTTAGGTAGGGTGGTAGGTCATAATAGCTGAAAGATAATATTTTTCTTGTGTTCTGAATGACCTTGCTATGTTCATCAACAAAACCAATTGCATCATACACCTTAGACCAATCTGCACTTGGTTTACCAACCAGTAAACTAGCTATTGAAATGATAGCTAATGGCACACCATCACATTTCTTCAAAATTTTGTTAATCACTTCATCAGGTTGGTTATCTTGACTCACTCCTTTAGCACCACATGTTCTTATATGGAATAGTATTTTGGATTTATCATTTGAAAGAGGCTTCATGTGGTAGATACCACCAGCATTTGTGGCAACTTCGTGAGTACGAGTAGTTATGATGATTCTGCTTTCCGGATGACTATCCATGAATGCATACTTAATTGTGTCCCACGTCGGAATGTCCCATAAGTCATCAATAACAATAAAGTACCTACTTATGTACATGAGAAGCCAAAAACTTTAGTTAGTAAAAAAAATTTAACCTACTAGGACACACTAGAATAAGAAGCATGCAGACACACCAGAACAAAAAAGGGAATACGAATCGGCAAAAAGATTGTATAAAGTACATCTTAATCACTAAAAGGCCGTGAATTATCATCTTCAAATTGATATATTATAGATATACATGTATGTATTGTAGGAGAAAGCTAGAGACAATTGACCAAAGGAGTGATCCACGTAACCATTCAACCAATGCAACTGGTGGTAATCGCAAGTACAACTTTAGCAAAAGAATAGAGGTGTTCCTCATATACTATAATAGACACACATTAATCTCCATTTTTATGGTGTTCACTGAGAGATTTCATATGGGTATCAAATCAGTGAGCTTATGGGTTTGACCAAACACGAACAGAAATTTTGCAAAAGCGATTACATGCATGGCTGGCAACTTTGGGGCAGAGAACGGCAATAGTGGCCATGGTAACTACAACGGGACCGTCGGTGTCAGTGCTAAGTGTATGCTGTACAAACCCTTAGAATGGACCACCAACAGTGTTGTTCAAAGTGGCATGGGCTACCAAGGAGCATAGCCTTGTCAGGGCACTTCTTTTTAAACGTTATGCTTAGGGTGTCAACTTAGGTTCAGAACTAAGCAGCTGCACTGATCAGCCGTGTGTGTATGTGCGCAACATTTGTTTGGAGGATGCCCATAGGTCACCGATGTCCTTTTGATATCCGAACATGCTGCAAATGAGGGGGGGGGGGGGGGGGGGGGGGGGGGGGGGGGGAATAGGTTCTTCACCGGGGAGGAGGAAGAAAGAAGCATAGCCTCCGCTGCAAAAGAATCGCCTTTCAAATCACTAGCTAAACCACCTGCTAGAGGCGCTTTGCTGCCCCACCTTCCCTAGCTGAATCCACAACATCTGAGTTCAAATCCTCACGGATACGAATTTAGGTTCCTATTTATACTTGAGGACCAGGAAATCCTGGTAGTCATGCAATTTATCTTAAGGACCAGGCTTGGTGTTTAACCAAGTTTAAAAATCCTGGTACTCATGCTTAATGGTTGTGTGCATCCCTAGTTGGTGCATAGGCCGGGGAAGTGAAATCCTCCCTCCATTTAAGGACAGTGACCGTATCGTACCGCTCCTAGGTGGTCCCCGCGCGGCGGCCATGTGCGGCCTCCTCCGTCCTCAACCCCCTCCCTCCACCACTACCACCAGCGCGCCTCTCCCCTGCCGCCGCCGGTGGCGGGAGCCGACGGGCAAAGCCCATTTGGTGCTGGCGACGGTGGATACCCCTGGATCCCTTTTGGGAGATGGGCGACGGCGGGCGTCTTCATCCTGGCAGAATCTGCATCGTCGGGCCGCTGCGATCTGGGCGGCTCGGGGTGGAGGCAGCGGTTCTCCGTGGTGGCGATCTAATCGAGGTGGACCTAGTGTTGGGATTCAGTTTGGAAGACCTAGATAGACCTTCTGACCCTAATTGCCGCTGGGATCATAGTGAGGCCATGGACCTCTTGGCCATGGTGGGCGCGAGCTGGAGCAGCAAAGTGTGGTCGTGGGGCACGCAGCGAGATGGGTTCGATCTGTACCTTGATCCGATTTAATACTTGTCTCTGGCATTGTCTTGCCTTCTTCTTCGTTGTTTCGATCGACGGCGTGGGGGCCTGCTGGTGTCCTTGAATAATGGTGGTGGTCCTAGGGTTCCTCTCGCGCGAAGATGAAGATCTGCTTGATGCTGGCCCTCATGGATCTGGTCAGAATGGTGAGTTCGAGAAGGCTCCGCCCGCAAACTCCCATGGGCGAACAATGCCTGGAGATTGCCGCATTGGAGAGATTCGGTCATGCGCACCCATGTTTTACTCTGACCGTTTGGGTTTAGAGGGAGCGTTTCGAAGCTCTATTGGTTGTTAATATCATGGGGCATTTTCTAGTTCCATGGTGCTGACGGAGAATGTCATGGAGACCAAGTTCTGAGGACTGACAATGGTGGTTCGAGTCTGGGTGGTGAGGAATTGGCTTGGTGACTCGTGACTTGGTGCAGTGGCATGCAAGTGGGGACGACTACACAGGAGAAGTTCACATTCCTACGTTTCAGGGTGAAAACCCAGGGTCTGGCTTTAATTAGTTGTGCCTGAGAATGGCCTTGTTGAAGGTATTGTTTTAAGAGCGTGGACTTTCTTCAGGGTGAAAACCTAAGATCTGTGATCGGGCGATGACGGTGTTTGTGCACTATTCCCTTCTTGGAGGCGTCGCTTTTGGAGAAGCTAGACTTCTGTTGCTGTCTTGGTGGTGGTAGTACTATTGTTCCAACGAATGGATCACCGCAGCGGGACTTTTCTTTTTTGTAATTCTTCTTCCTTTTGGATGTGTGCATCTGTATGGGCCGCTAGAAAAATGCGTTGTTACAGAGGCTAGGTGTAATTGGTATCTTATGATATTAATATATGCTCCTTTACAAAAAAAATCTGAATCCATAATTTGTCCACTGTTCACCGACCGGCCATACTTCTAAGAGCATCTCCAACAGATGACCTATTTTAGCGCATGCCTTATCAAAACCTTTTTAGGGAACGATAGGAAAACACACATCTCTAACAAATGATGTATCCCTATCCTTCCCAGGGCATGCCTAAACCTCATGGTGATGTATATGTTGGGCACGCGATAGGGCATCTGCACCCGTGTCGCATCCCTACCACTGTTCTGAAACTTCCCCGCCTCCCTCCCGCCGCACATGACCGTGCCACCATGCCTCTGGTTCTTGCCGTCTCGGCCCCTGGCGTGCCATCATCATCATAGATCCGCCTGTTACAGCCGCTGCCGAGCCATGCCGCTCTGTTTCCCCGCTTATTTTGGCATCCGCCACCCATCTCTCGTTGCCACTGCCATCGGTATGCCACCTAGGAATAAGCACTATAGGAATGGAGCTAGGCGCCGAAGACCAAAAGTCAGGGCCGTCGGCGTAGGAAATGAGTTGGGTGCCCCACGAAGCTCGCCGTCGGCGTAGCATTGCCCTTTGCGTAGGATAGCCTACGACAATGGATGCCCTCGGCGTAGTCTACGCCGATGACTGCCCTCGACATAGCTATTTTCCCTTTTACCTCATTAATCTTTGAAAAATCATAACTAAATCATTCTAATTCATAAAAATACAAATAATATATAAACATTTGCATAAAAATAAGTCTATCTATCTACACCTCAAATATTAGATATTTATGTTGAATAAGAATTTCCTTCCTCGCTGTTATCACCATAGTTTAAAACCGCCATAAAAATTAAAAAATGATCGAAACAATGTGAAACCTTCGCGTGGCGTCATAGTTGGAAGAAAAAATATCAAACTTGGTATATTGATTATGTCTCAATAAAAACTTCACAAATTGACCTATCTCATTCGAGGTTTTCTTGCTTTCGGATCAAATGACCAATGTTATGGCTAGAATTAAGACATGGTTTGTGATAATGTGCCCATATTATGCATGCATGTGCATCATGTGATGGTGAACAATGTTGTAGGAGCAATTTTCTTTTTTGTCACACCAAAAAGCCATTTTCTATTTTCTAAGCGCAAAAAACAGGGGGTCTTGTGATGCAACCACCAAATAGATAATTCAAAATGCTACCACCCCATTTTCAAAAATACTAGACCACCTTACATGGATAATGTCCTAACAGGGGATGTCAAACCTTTATTCACACCCTTGGTGAAAAAGACAAATTTCTGCCAAATCGGTAGGAAGTGAGTCAGATATGAACTACAGGTACATGATCTAATGCTCATGATTTTTTACAAAAAATCATTTTTAGGTTCACAATATGCTATTTCATCAGAGATCCAATGCAAGTTTAGCGTTGCTTATCCTCAAGCTAAGAATCTTCATGCCCGCCATTTGACAAAGTTTGATGATAGTTTAAAACGGGCATAAAAACTAAAAAAATGATCAAAACAATGTGAAAATTTCACGTGGTGTCATATTATGTGACATTGTTGGAAAAAAAAAATCAAACTTGGTATATTGATTATGTCTCAAAAAACCTTCAGAAAATGTCCTATCTCATTCGAGTTTTCTTGACTTTCGGGTCAAATGACTAATTTTATGGCTAGTTTGTGATAATGCACCCATATTATGCATACATGTGCATCATGGGATGGCAAATAATGGCTAGAATCACCACATAGTTTGTGATAAGTTGATATGGATATCATATTTGGATTGCTCTTATTTTTCTGATCAATTTTAGACATATTATTTGTCGATCTCCAATTTACGGATTTAAAGATATTAATTATTCCATATAAATAGAAAAATACAGAAAGTAAAATCATTATATTTTTATTTGAATTCAATAATATTTTTACTTATTCATTGTTGTTTACTGAAATAATTGTTTATAATTTCAAAAAATAAAAACATGTGACATAATGATATAAAAGTTAATATGATTGATATCATAATATTGACAACTAAGTACAAATTGCTTTACGGAAACTGACTCAGAAGAAACAGAGAAGTTAAGCATGCCGGAGGTGGAGTAGTGTGAGGATGGGTGACCGACATGAAATTTTCCTAGCATCTGATTCTGGTAGTGAAGTCGAGTTCGAGCAACATATACTTGGCTTAGTTCATATCATATTCAATTCAGACAAACTATGACTGAGTTGATTGGAAGGTCGAGCTATAAATTAGCTCATACTCACTTTGTAAAGATCTCGAGTCGAACTCGAGACAATTTCGAGCTGAATAAGACCTGGAATATTCCTATAGTCGAAGTAATTATGCCATCTAGTTGAACACAATGACATCATAATAAAACACTTTAAGTAGTGCTCCAATCAAAACCGATATATCATATAATTATGCACGCTTGGTTACCCTTCCAAAATTACTAGCATGTACAAATGAGAAAATCCCGTTTAAAACATGAGGTTAGAGTGAATCACAGGATTGGAGTGGCATGACTTCTTGAATCCTATAGGAATAGAAAACTATAGGATTTTGGATCAAGTACGTGTTTGAATCATAGGAAAAGCAAAGGAATTCAAACATGAGGTTAGAGTGAATGGAAATTTTCCTAAAAAATAGAGAGCAAAGGAATCCTTTGAAGGAATTCCTAAGAATTGTAACCCTTTGAATCAGACAACCAATATAGGTATATTTCCTAAGAACAAAATCCTTCACAAATCCTTTGAAATTCATTTGAATCAAACAAGCCCATAATGTAACAAAATATCTTATTTTAATTCAATATATGTAACATAATCATATACATAATTATAATATTTTGAGTTACATATCCAAAAATCGAGAGAGCTAGCATTGGCTCAAGATCATGTCGTTTCCTAGTCGAGCTACATATGACACTCATACCCAACTCATTTGTTTTTGAGTCGAGCTGAAAAACACGTGGCTCCACCAGTTTCCTCAGCGTCCGTGAGCGCCCATCTAGATAATTCGCGACCAAAATCACCGCTAGTAGCGAGCAGCTATGGCTCAACATGTTCCAGTAGGCGCATGAGGCTGCCCGCACTCGCTGCCTCATGGAGGTTTGACCGTGAGAGAACCGACCTCAAATTCTCGGAGATCGAGTCCGGAAAGTACGCGGAGATGCTCGCACCCCTCCCCAATGGATTACAATGCGCGCGAAGTAGAATCAACACGGGAGGGGTGATGCGGAAGATTTCCATCGTCAAAGCCGACGAGGCAACCATGAGGAAGAACGCTGAGGAACATCCAGAAGATGTTGAGTCGGAGATGGAGATCTTCAGTGCTAGGGACACACAGAAGAAGACGGAGAGGACCGATAAGAAGGTGAGGAAGGCCAAGATGGAAAGGGAGTTACCGGTTCCCTCGATGATTGACCCAAATTCCGAAGGTGGATGGACCTCTAGATCACTAGTAGCGATGATGAGTAGTATGTAGGTCTTAGTGTTGATGATCTTATCTATGTGTTTGAAGTAACTATGTTTACATGTTTCTAACTATCTATGTTTGAATGTATAGAACTATATATAAGTTTGAATTTATCGAACTATCTAGTGTTCAAAATCTATGTGTGGTGCCCTATATTAGGGCATCATGAATTTTGATCATGCCCTATTATACATCTTCTCGGATGGTTGCCTTCATTTAGGGCATGAAAAACTACAAACAAATGGTGCCCTATCCTAGTTTTCATGTGCCCTAGTATATATAATCTTCCCAAGTCTTCCTTCTCTAGTGCTAGCAAGCCTGCATGCCAGCACTCCTAACAACGGCGAGAATGCACCCTCACACCAGCCTCCTCGTCAAGGGCCAACTCAGCCAAGGTCTAGGCTCACAATCACCTGCCACGGCTGGGGCAAGGGGCCGACCTTGGTAGGCTTAGTGTTGCTCTTTGTCCCTCTCTTGTTGACCCCAAGGGAAAATAAAAAATCCTTCCCTAATTAGTACTAGATAGTGTTGATTTATGGAGTATGACCCCACTGTAATCCTGGCCAACACGTGCTACGCTGATTCATGCATGTTCGATAGGTGCTATGCACGATAGATCTTCCAGGGCCTTCAAGATGTGTCAGCCGGTGGCACTCGGCGTCACGGTGACACGGTGTACCTGTTGTGACTTTGACATGTGTAAGTGATCACGTGAAGGGTGGTGGTGCTTCTTGGTACCGTGGTGGTGTTGGTGGCTGGCGTGGCGATGGTCGTTGCATTGATGTACACCGTTAAGATGGATCGGCGAAAGATAGCAGAGACAGCGACATCTAGAGCGAGCGTATTGGAGCAGCTGCACGGATATGCTCGGGCGGATCTGGGCTCTTGGCCAATACGGTTGGGTGATTTATTGATTAATAATGAATAAAGGTTGTGTGCATCCTCGATGCAGACCCCCCTCCCCCCGCTCAGTTCCCTTTTCCCAAAAAAGTTAGATGCGCTTGCATACTTGATACACCATGATTTGTATGTTTTCATGCATGTGTTCTTTTTGTTTTGGCCTTTTCTTTGATATATTGTACTTATGGAATAGTGTAAATAAGAATTTGCTACATAAAAATATATAAAAAACTAATGATATTTATATATACTTGTTATAGTTTTTTATTGCATGAAGTGAACATAATATCAAAGAAGAAAATATATCCAATACATAGCATTTTCCTTATTTGTTTGACCCAAGCTTGAGAGTACCATTGCGAGTTTGTGACTGGGCAGTTTTAGCTAGTATGCCATGCATATTGATTAACCACAATATATCTTGTCACCACAGCACAAAACCCATATAGTGTATCTAGAGGCATAGGTGACATACGGAAATTATTGCCTAGCATAGGATGATATTTATGCGTACCTCTTGCCTACAAGGACTTCTCGCACCTCATTGATCAGCTGCCTTTCCTGCAATCTTTCTGCACCTTTGTGACGCTCTTTGTCAAGTTCAAATAGGATCTCACGAAGAACTTTCTTGGCGTCTTGGTTCTGACCGACTGGAACAAAACCCTGATACTCGTATGTTTTGCTAACCTTGTCATACAATGCTTTTGCAAGGGTGGTCTTGCCCAAACCTCCAAATCCAACAATGGAGACTATATTGAGATTTGTTTGCGACGTCTCAGCAGCCTCAGACAAAATCTTCATTAGCTCATCAATTGGCGCATCAGTACCAACAAGGTCAGATACCTTGTTGTACAAAACCGAGAGACGGGGATCAACTGAAGTTGTTGCAGTATTAGCAACAACGTCATTGATCTTGTACCTATCGTATCGTTTCTTTATCTTTCTAACCTGGCTCTCAATGTCTTCAATTTCATTGGCTATTTCATGGCGTGCCTTGAACTTGGTGAACTTGTTGTGGACGATCTTCAACAAGTTCTTGAATTTGGGTTTGATTGGCTCAGCACCTTCAACACGCGTCAGAAAGGAGTCGAGGCTGTCCTCGATGGCATAGGACAACTCCCTGACCTCATTAGCCCAAATCTTCGCCTGCTTGTCAAGTTGATCTTGGGGCACGCTGGACAACTTCTCAAGGGCCCCTTGCATGCTCACAAGTTCGTCCCTGAGGTCTCCAATCCCCTTCTTCACACTCTCCTTCAGCTTGCATTCTTCTAGGAGCAGCTCCCCCAGCTTGGGCAGGAGAGAGCTCATCGCCCCTGTGGCGAACTGCATGCTTGACTATCACCCGCTCCCTCCCTCTCTCTTGCTAGCTTGGTGGTATCTTCTCTTTTCAGAAGCTCTCTCTTACTGGCGGTGGCTGAGATGCTGCCCCTTGTATGTGTATATAGACTACTAGCTAGTTAGAATGGCCTTGAAGCATATCTCCACGGTCAGAGTGGCTACTGGTTAACCCGGTTACTCTATTTATTGAGTCATGTGAGAAGATTCACTACGTTAATTTGTGTAGTATTTTTGTTTCCTCTAGATCTGTGAAAATATTTAAAATACTACTATATTACCAGAGTCTGCAAGTGGCGTTTGTCAGGGTCTGGAGAAGAGCTGCTCCCAACAATGAAAGTTTGCATCTTCGCAAATTTGCAGGTTTCTACAGTTGCTCAACTGAATTAGTTACTAGCTGCCTCCAATGCATTATTGGTTAAGACCAATGATAAAACAAGCTACTAGTGTTCTCTACATATGCGTGTTGTTTTCGAAGTACTAGATACAGCGAGGTTAATTACGTTAACTATAAGCGAATAGGGGAGGAACAAGGAATCAGATCCATCCGCATTCAGATGTGAACTACTAGACAGATCATCATACGACGGAGCATTAGACAATTGCACCGGCCAAACATTGTAAAAGATCGATGTCAGATGTAGCTAAGGTTTGTGCGCGCCCATCGGGAAAGTAATGTCCACTTGTCCTTCATTATAATACTGTACTACTACCTTTAATCAAGTCCCCAAGTCATTATAATTTAGTACTATGATGGTGTTGAGAGCCACGCAGCCATCACATGGCTACCACTCATCCTTGCACGCACCAGCGATGGTGTGCTAAAACGAAGTTAAAACTAATTCAATTAGCCTTCTCTTCAGATCGGCTGTCGGTGATGAATAAGTATTGCCAAATGCCACCCCCTTTGGAGAGGAGAGCTCTACCCCTCTTCCAACTGGCCGACTGCCTCCTCCGGTAGCAGTGCGGCGTACCGTCTCCACTTACGGTAAGATGGATCCGGTACAGGACTACCCAACGGTGCCCCTTCTGGACAGCCTAACCCTCATATCCGGTAGCATACCTACAAGTAACCCTCCTACCGGCACCCGTCCTACTACTTACTCCTTTCGTCCCGGTAAAAGGACACAATTTATAAATCTCTAGGCCCTAGGTGTCCTCTGATTGGTTTATTTTATAGTGTGAAGGAGAACATACGTGAGGAGAAGAAGAGACATCAAAGCTTCACATTTTTTCACACATGTGCATGCAAGCATTTTGTTCTTTTCACACCGAACTAATTACATAAATTAAATGCTTTTGTGTCTAAGTATTTTGGAATTGCATGATTTATAAATTGTGTCGTTTAAACCAGGACGGAGGGAGTAATATAAACCCTTCTTTAGCCAACTCCAGCCAGGGGAGGAGCTAGCTCATCATCATAGCTCAGGCAAACTTTTAACTAAACATACTTTGCTTAGTGCTTGCCCCCTACAAAGACTTGCTTAAAATTTGAATCCCGGTAGTACTTAAGGGGCGGTCACAATCTTAGCCCGGGCAGCTTCCCGGGCATGTCGGGCTTTGGCTCTGCCACTGACTCCGGCCAGGGACGGAGCCACCTCCCGCTACCCTGAACGGCTGCTCGGGCTCGTCCGGCGAGTGTCTGCTGTTAATTAGCCTAATCATCGTAGTTGGTAACAATGCATGCTGGGGCAAATAGCTGGCCAGTTGTAACGTCCCAGCATTAGAGCTTAGAAATAATCTGAACACAAATGTGTGCATTGCATTCATGCATAGAAAATCCGAATAATTTTGGCGCCTTTGAACAAAACTTGTCAAAGTGATTGAAACTTCTCTCAACTTGATGGAACTAAAGTAGATCATCAAGTTGACCGCGATAAGTTTCAATATGAACTTTTCTAAAACCTTATTTTGTGTAAAGGATATTTGATCTAAGGGTAGATCAAATGTAATAAAATTAAACCCTAATACATTGCTTAATGATTAATATTATATACTTAAGTGATCATCTCATAGTATTCATCACAACAACCCATGAATACCAAGCTATGAATATAACTGAAGTAACAAGCATCCAATAATCAAATCTTGATCTATCTTATTCTTATCCATTCCTACCATGAGCATCATGGTATTTCTTAGATGCTAATTCTTTATCACTTATTGAATAGGAAGGAAACTAAGTCAAGATCATTTACCATATATCTTTCTTTCCATATCAATCTGTATCATTTCTATTGAATCATATTCTAACATCTGTTGTTCATCAATGTTGAGTAATTAACTATTGATTCACCAATTCTTAACCTATCAATTCTTGACATGTCAACTCTTGTCTTTATCATAACATTCACTGTAAGTCCTTTAGAGAAGGAGGTAAGAAGAGGTAGGTGCTAATGCTAGATTTAAATATCATCTAAAGGATGGGATAGTTGGAAGAGAATGAGATCAATGTGATAATTGATGGAGTTACCTCACTCCTGAAATTATAGAATAAATATATGGTGATAAAGAAGATTACAAGGATGAATCCTAAAGATAGTTACCAAGGAGGAATCCTATTGGATTAAGTAGATATATTCAATGAATAATATCTCTTAGTCCAATAGAGATAAACATAAGATAATTTAATACAAATGTAATGTTGTATGGATGAAATCCTTGATTAGACAAATGGAAACCTAAACCATAAAGGATCAAAGGATTATAATGATCATGCTTTAGTCACCAAGATTGAATGCTTATATCATGTATAAGTTACATTGGTGGATAGAACATGATTGAACCCTAGTATAGATAGGTTATTCTAGGTTAGCCATGACAAGTCACCATGATATGATGTAAAGTTTGTATATAAGATACTGGAGTTAAGTGGATATAAGACGGTATAATTAAGTTGAAGCCAGAGTAGCATGAAGTTATTGAAGTAGTGTTATTCCTCTTAAAAATAGTAAGCTTTTGAGAAGAGTAGTTTGATATATACATCTACTGGATTAATATTAGTGGTGGATGATTAAGGAAGAGTATGACTAGAGTTAAACGTAACTACTTGTTGGATTGGAGGTTATCAGTAGTAGAGTAGTTGATATAACCAAGTATGGTTATGAGAAGATTATGAAAGCTTTAGTGTCAAGCTCATTGGATTTATAAATGGATTTAGAAGAATAAAAGGTGGATAAGGATATTCTTGTGAAGTAAAGCTCATCATGTTAGCACATGATGATGGATATGAAAAAGTAGTATATCTAGGAAAGGAATTCTTTAAGTAGAAGTCAAGAATTATGAAATATGGAAGATAGGAATTCTTGGTAAACATGCAACCTTAATTCTATAACCAAACTTAATATCCACTTCATATATTTGATCAATCATCATATTTTCTCAATGCTTTATAGGAATATTTTCCTATAGAAAATCACTCAAGTATATCTTTGTCACTACAAACATTAAAATCATATGTGTCTGGAAACTATAATTATCAATTCTCTCTCATAATTCATTCCAGAGAATAACTTCCTATTTTAAAGGATGATATCATTAAAGATCACAAACCCTAATTAATATATAAAGAATATAAATATATTAAGTACCCTAAAACATAAGGTAAACATTTACAATTCAAACCCTAATTCCTGTATTAGTTATAATAAAATATATGCATTGCTATTTCCTAAATTCATGAGAATAATATTAATCATATTAATTCCCTAGAACTTTATGTATCATATAATAAGAAAAGGATCACCATATATATATATATATATATATATATTTCCCTCCAAACTATAAGTTAACTAGAATTAAATTCTATCATTAAATAAAGAAATATCATATAATAAATCCATGGTTTATTATATAAATAAAATTAATAACAAAGGCCCTTACAAAATATTACAAAGGAAATATATAAAGAAAATAAAGAAATATAACATTATTTAGTAAAAGCTCACAAAATGATACTAAATACATTTTAGTATTGTTACAATTATCTAGGAGATAAATTTCTATAAGAAAAGTTCAAATCAAATATTAAAATACAAATCTGAAAATAAAACAGAAAACAGAACAGAGAAAAGGAAAAGAGAAAAACAAGCAGTGCCAGCCCACGGCCCATTTCCTCTTCGCTCTATTTGTCGCTCGCGAGCCGCAGCCAATGCTCTCCGCTCGCTCCGCAACGGCCCAGCTCTGGCCCAGGCCCAAATACCGCTTCGTCGTCGCCTTCCTCGATGTCACACGCAGCTCTCTGGAACGAGCGTCGTCGCCCGATGCTGGTCACCGTCGTCAACAGAAATTGGACCGCCGGGATGCTCGTCGCCGCCCCGGAGCTTGTTGATAAGATCAACCGCGACCTCCTCTATCCATCCATACCGATATTATCCTCTCTCTCGCCCTCTAGAATAAATCCCCTTTCCCCACCGAGAAACCTAGCTCGGAGGAGAGCCGATGCCGTCGAATCCGTGCTCACCTTGGCCAGATGAGACCACGGTGGAGACCGCCGTGCTCCTCTCGTTCTTTTGCCACAACTCGCACTAGCTGGGGAGGCGTGGCTCAATCCAATTGCATCCTCGGTTCCTGGCGCTGTTGGTCGACCTCACCGTCGTCTCCAACCTCGCCTCGCTTCACCGGCCACACCATCGTGTTCCTAGTGAGTTTCTAAACACGCCAGTGCCGTCCTTTTTCTAGATTGCTTCTGAATTCACCACCGTAGTGGCCATCTGCCAACGCCGCCGTGGCACCTCATCGCCGGTAATCCTTCGGTGACCATATACTAGCGGCGCCACCACTATTAGCCTTCCCGTAGTGCACTGGTTCGAACCGTAGTTATCACATTCGCTAGAAGCCACCAGATCATCGCCGTCGTTCACCGTCTGAGCATTACCAGCGAGGTGACGTCGTCATGACGTCGGGCTCACGTTGTGTCAAACAGTCAACTGCTTTGACCTAGTCTTGCCCATGTGGCATGTGACATGGCCTAGGGCCCATCTGTCAATGTCTGTGAGTAGGAACTAGTCTAGTAACAAATGTATTCGCTAGATCTAGGTATATGACGTGGCCACTGGCCCAATAGTCAGTGACTAGGGTAGGTTAGGTCTAGGTAAGAAAATTAATTTCCTGTTTGTAATATTGTTTAGAATTTAATTAGAGAATGATTCAATCTTAAAAATTTAATAACTTTTGTTTTATAATTCAGAAAATATGTTTAATATATGAAAATTTTAGGAAAAATAAAATATATAACATTAAACTATTATCAAACATATTATGTTAACAATTTAAATAATTATTATTTAATAAATATTTTATAAGTATTAATACTTTGAAAAATCATATTTTAATATTGATAAATATTAAAAATATAAATAAAATACCAAAAATCTTAGAAAAATAAGAACTATAATTTAAAACTATAATCATGCATTATTATTTCACTTAATTAAACATTTATTATTTATTAAGTATTTATAAAGTAATAAATCTTATAAAAATCATATCTTATTATTTATATGTCACAAAAATAAATATAATATACCAAAATGATCAAAACAATAATACCTACATGTAAAAAATACAATATTCCACTTTTGAAGTAAATAAAAAACTTAATACTCTAATAACTTGAATTTAAACTTATTTCGATAGTTAATAATTCATATAAGGGGTAAATAAAAATTGCTAATATTTCTAAAATTAGCCAATTGAGTTTAATAAATAGTATTAGTCTTAAATATTGATAATATGAAGTCAAAATGGTTTAACACATTTTAAATACAATCTTATTGAATTATCATTCAACTATAAGTGTAGAACATTTTCTAAAAAGATTCTTATCAATTATAAAATCTTCAAGAATGATACTTTCAAGCAAATAAAACCTTTTACCATTGTTTCACTCACCACTTTATAATGGACTAAATCCAAAGATATTCATAAGTAGTAAACAATATTGTTTACTTATTCACAAACCATAACCACACCCTTATAAGGAGATAAATCCTTTTATACATTTATAATGTTAGAAAACCACTACTCAAATAGAAGTAATGCTATTCTTAAATAACTTTAAGGAAATATTTTAAGATGAGCAAGTACAATATCATAAGCATTACACCTTAAATCCATCCATGTTCTTAAAGTTAACTTTAAGTCTACAAGCCTTTAAATATAATTCTAAAAACTTTATTATATGTTTTATAGTTAACTTTGGTATGTTATAATTAAGTCATAAAGTATCTCAAGTCCAGACTATTCAAGCAAGCATAAACAACATCAGTCACATTCTATCCATCATATTCTAAAAACTATCAGGATTGTTTAAACCTTAGTAAAGAAATCTTTCTTCAAATGTTATTCTTTTTGCCACTTCAAACAACAAATCTTATATAAGTAGTCTTTGAGTAGCATACCTCAATAGTATATTTTGCTGTTGTATAATATTATAACTACATGTTGTTTCCACACACACGCACAAACCTTAATACGAAGCACAAGTGTGAAAATTATCTAAAAGGACAACATATTCCAAAGAAACCACTTCCAGTTTCCAAACCCTAGATCAACTCTTATTCCGGGGATCCGAATTTACGAAATTGCATTACATTACTTATGCATAATAGCATCTTGCTTCTTTAAACATTAGTCCTTACCGGACCAATGATGCTGATTTCAGATATTGGATCTTATATTGTCTCGAAGACCGTGAGTGCATAATCTTGCAATCCTAAAAGGCAAGTTCACACTTGCTCATGTCCTTTGATTATTTTTTGTAAAGTATTTTGCAAATCCAGTGTTGTCATCACCTGCATTTGAAAAAGGTCAGAAAACACTATTTTCATAAAAATGTGATTATAGGTTATTTACCATGAGGTAATGACCTACTATAAAAGTTCCGGTGGTAAAGGAACATATTACCTAGGACTTAACTGAAGGGTTTCACAGCATAGTAAATCAAAATTTTCTACGGATGAGAACGGGAAAATCCAAGATCTAATCTAGGAGATGCAAACAACGAGGGGGGGATAGATGAGATCTTCATACCCTTGAAGATTCGCACAGCGGAACGTTCAACGACACGTGGTTGATGTAGTCGTACTAGCTTCTCCTCCTCGCGATCCGATCCGATCCGATCCAACACCACAAGTGGCGATGCCTCCGAGAGATGCACACGTGCGGAACCTCGACGCCTCCTCCTTCCTCGGTCCAGCAAGTGGGGTGGAGAGACAGGTTGGATATACAACACGATGGCGTGGTGCAAACGGTGGAGAGTTTCTGTGGCAGGGCTTCGCCTACACGCAGTCGGGAGGGAGAGAGAGAGGAGGGCAGCAGGGCGGCAAGGGCTTGAGGAGGTGTGTGGGGAAGGGTGCGCCCCTGCCCTCTTTATATAGAGGGGTGGGCGGCAGCCCCTTTTCCCCCTCCTCCAAGCCTAGGGCCGGCGGCCAAGAGGGAGGAGTGGGGGGCAAGTTTCCCCCCTCCTTCTAGAAGCTCTCCCTAGGGTTTCCCCTAGGGCTTGGCCGGCTGGGCCTATGAGGCCTTGTGGCCCTAGCCCAATGCGTCCAGGGAACTCCCTCGTAGGCCCATGCCCCCTCCCGACAAGTGGGGCCACGTTGATCCCACTCCGGAAGGTTCTAGAAGCTTCCGGTACAATACCGAACAATCCGAAACAATTCGAACTCCAAAAACTAATTTGCCTTATATGAATCTTATTCTCTGGACCATTCCGGAACCTCTCGTGACGTCCTGGATCTCATCCGAGACTCCGAACAAAAACTCATAAACTAATTATCCATTCTATCCTAGCGTCAAGACACGTTAAGTGTGTGACCCTGCGGGTTCGAGAATATGTAGACATGATCTTCTATCAATAATCAACAGCGGGGTCTGGAAACCCATATTGACTCCCACATATTCATCGATGATCATATCGAATGAACCACGATGCCAGGATTCAATCAATCCCATATATATATTCCCTTCATCACACGATATTTTACTTGCCCGAGATTCGATCGTCGGCATCAGCATACCTAGTTCAATCTCGTTCACAACAAGTACTTTACTCGTTCCGTAATCCGATATCACTTTGTGATTAACTCCTTAACCACGTGCTTGTAAGTGGCGTTGATATCGATTACCGAGTGGGCCCGAAGTATATCTCTCCGAGTTGGGAGGGACAAATCCCATCTCGATACATACAACCCAACAGGTACTTTTCGATCACCTGAGAGACACCTTTATGATCACCCTCTCATAGGATGACGTTTGATGACCTCAAAGCTTTCTTCCAATACCAGGGAGTTGCATTATCTCATGGTCTAAGGAATACAATATTTGACATAAGAAAAGCTTCGCAAAGATGAACACGATGACACGATCTAATTGCTCTACTTAATTTGGGTCTGTCCATCATATCATTCTCCCAATGATATGATCTCATTATTAATCGACAACTCATGTCTATGGTTAGGAAACCTTTACCATCATTAATCAATGAGCTAGTCCATAGAGGCGCACTAGGGACACGGTGTTGTTCACAAACCACACAAGTATTAAAGTTTCCGCTTAATACAATTCTACCATGGAATATAAACTTTATCATGAAAAAGAATTATAATAATAACATCTTTATTATTGCCTCTAGGGCATAATTCCAACAGTCTCCCACTTGCACTAGAGTCAATATTCTAGTTTACATCTGGCAACAATCTAACACCCATGGCACTAAGGTGCTGATCATGTTTTGCTCGTGGAAGAGGTTTAGTCAACGGATCTGTGACATTCAGATCCGTATGTACTTTGCTAATCTTCAGATATCCATCTGTTATATAATCTCGGATTATATAAAACTTGCGGTTGATATGCTTGGTCTTTGGATGATATCTTGATTCCTTAGCTAGTGCTATGGCGCCAGTGTTGTCACACAATATCTTCAGTGGGTCCAAGGCACTTGGAACCACACCAAGCTCAGTGATGAAGTTCCTGATCCAAACTCCTTCACTTGACGCTTCTGCAGCCGCCATGTATTTCTCTTCTACTGTAGATCCCACGATCACGCTTTGCTTGCAGCTTCTCCAGCTCACAGCTCCTCCATTCAAAATATAAATGTATCCTGTCTGAGATTTAGAATCATCCTTGTCGGTGTCGAAACTAGCGTCGGCGTAACCCTTTACGACAAGCTGTTCATCACCTCCATAGACTAAGAACATTTCTTTAGTCCTATTTAAATACTTTAGGATGTTCTTCACGGCTGTCCAGTGTTCCACTCCTGGATCACTTTGGTATCTGCTCGTCAAACTAAGAGCATTGGACACATCCGGTCTAGTACACAGCATGGCATACATGATAGAACCTATGGCCGAGGCATAAGGAACTTTGCTCATAGCTTCTCTATCATTTACTGTAGCTGGACACTGAGCCTTGCTCAATATCTTACCTGACAACATAGGCACTGAACCTTTCTTTGCCTTATCCATTCAAAACCTTTTCAGAACTTTGTCTAGGTATGTACTCTGGCTTAAAGCTATTAGGCGTCTTTGTCTATCTCTATAGATTTTGATGCCTAATATATAAGCAACTTCCCCAAGGTCTTTCATTGAAAAACATTTGTTCAAATAACTCTTCACATCGTTAAGCATGTCAATGTCATTTCCAATAATCAATATGTCATCCACATATAGTACTAGAAATGTCACTGAGCTCCCACTCACTTTCTTGTAGATATAAGCTTCGTAGCAATTTGGAACAAATCCAAAGCTCTTGATCACTTGATCAAAATGAAGGTTCCAACTCCGAGATGCTTGCTTCAGTCCATAAATGGAACGCTGAAGTTTGCACACTTTATCAGCATCCTTAGGATCGACAAAACCTTCAGGTTGCATCATATACAACTCTTCATCAATGTTGCCATTGAGGAACGCAGTCTTGACATCCATCTGCCATATTTCATAATCATGAAACATAGCAATTGCTAATAAAATCTGAATGGACTTAAACATTGCTACGGGAGAGAAGGTCTCATCATAGTCAACACCTTGAACTTGTCGAAAACCTTTCGCGACAAGTCGTGCTTTATAGACGGTAACATTACCATCCGCGTCCGTTTTCTTCTTGAAAATCCATTTGCACTCAACGGCTTTTCGGTCGCTAGGAGGGTCCACCAAAGTCCATACTTGGTTTTCGCTCATGGATCCCAATTCGGATTTCATGGCCTCTAGCCATTTCTCAGAGTCTGGGCTCATCATCGCTTCCTCATAGTTCGCAGGTTCACTGTTGTCTACCAACAAGACAGTTAAGACAGGGTTGCCGTACCACTCAGGAGGGGCACGCGACCTTATCGACCTGCGACGTTCAGTAGTAGCATCGTCCGAAGCTTCATGATCCTTGTCATTAGCTTCCTTTATTGTTGTTGCAGACGGCACTGGAACAATTTTAGGTGCTGCGCTACTCTCCAACTCAAGAGAAGGTTCAACAACCTCGTCTAGCTCTACTTTCCTCCCACTCACTTCTTTCGAGATAAACTCCTACTCAAGAAAGGATCCGTTCTTTGCGACAAACACTTTGGCTTCAGATCTGTGATAGAAGGTATACCCAATAGTTTCCTTAGGGTATCCTATGAAGACGCATTTCTCCGCTTTGGGTTCGAGCTTATCCGGCATCAACTTCTTGATGTAAGCTTCGCATCCCCAAACTTTAAGAAACGACAACTTAGGTTTAACACCAAACCACAGTTCATACGGTGTCGTCTCAACGGATTTAGATGGTGCCCTATTTAAAGTGAATGCAGTGGTTTCTAATGCATAACCCCAAAATGATAACGGAAAATCTGTAAGAGACATCATCGATCGCACCATATCCAATAAAGTTCGATTCCGGTGTTCAGACACACCATTGCGCTGTGGTCTTCCGGGTGGCGTGAGTTGCGAAACAATTCCGCTTGCTTTAAGATGCGTGAGAAAATCATAACTAAAGTATTCACCTCCACGATCGGATCGTAGAAATTTAATTTTTCTGTTACGATGGTTTTCCACTTCATTCTGAAATTCCTTGAACTTTTCAAATGTTTCAGATTTATGTTTCATCAAATAGATATACCCATATCTACTTAAGTCATCAGTAAAAGTGAGAAAGTAGCGATATCCACCACACGTCGAAACACTCATCGGTCCGCATACATCAGTATGTATGATTTCCAACAAGTCCGTTGCTCACTCCATCATTCTGGAGAACAGGGTTTTGATCATCTTGCCCATGAGGCATGCTTCGCATGTGTCAAATGATTCAAAATCAAGAGACTCCAAAAGTCTATCGGAATGGAGTTTCTTCATGCGTTTTACACCAATATGACCTAGACGACAGTGCCACAAATAAGTAGAATTATCACTATCTACTTTGCATCTCTTAGCCTCAATGTTATGGATGTGTGTGTCATCGCTTTCGAGATTCAGAAAAAATAAACCATTCACAGCAGGTGCATGACCATAAAAGATGTTACTCATATAAATAGAACAACCATTATTCTCTGATTTAAATGAATAACCGTTTTGCAATAAACACGATCCAGATATGAAGTTCATGCTCAACGCAGGCACATAATAACATTTATTGAGGTTTAAAACTAATCCCGAAGGTAAAACTAAGGAGAGTGTGCCGACGGCCATCACATCAACTCTTGATCCGTTTCCAACGTGCATCGTCACCTCATCCCTTGCTAGCCGCCGTCTATTCCGTAGCTCCTGTTTCGAGTTACAAATATTAGCAACTGAACCAGTATCAAATACCCAGGCACTACAACGAGGGCTAGTAAGGAAAACATCAATAACATGTATATCAAATATACCTTTGATGGTGCCAGCCTTCTTGTCCGCTAAGTACTTTAGACAGTTGCGCTTCCAGTGACCCTTGTCCTTGCAATAGAAGCACTCAGTGTCCGGCTTAGGTCCAGACTTGAGATTCTTCTCAGCAGGGGCAACGCGCTTGTCGCTGCCTTTCTTGAAGGGCTTCTTTGCACCCTTACCTTTCTTAAAGCTGGGGGGCTTGTTGACCATCAACACATGATTATCTTTCTTGATGTCCACCTCCGCAGCTTTCAGCTTAGCGAAGAGCTCAGTGATCGTATCAGTGGAACCAATCTGATTATGAGTAACTACAAAACCTTTGTAGCTAGGAGGGAGTGATTGCAGAACTCTGTCAATCTTGAGGTCCTCTGGAATCTTGCAGTCCAGTTGCTCAAGGCGTTGAGTGTAGCCCGACATCTTAATGGCGTGCTCACTAACGGAACTCCCTTCCTCCATCTTGCAGTTAAAGAATTTCTCAGAGATCTCATATCTCTCAGAACGGGCATGAGTCTGAAACATAGTTTTCAGTTCCTCAAGAATCTCAAAGGGCCTGGGGAAATCCTCAAAACGATTTTGAAGGTCTGATTCCATAGCAAACAACATGGTGCTCTTAATCACACCATAATCATCTTTGCGCGACTTATAAATAGCTTTCTCATCAGCCGGCGCATCTACAGCAGGGGCTTCACCTAGCGCTTTCTCAAGGACATAGTCCTTTTGTCCGCCAGCGAGAATGATTCTCAGATTGCGGAACCAGTTGGTGAAGTTAGACCCATTGTTCTTAAGCTTTTCTTTCTCAGCAAAAACGTTGAAGTTGAAGTTGGACTTAGCCATTTGATCTACAAAATTTGCAAGTACAATTTAGACTATGTTCATGATAACTAGTTCAACTTAATCAAATTACTAGATGAACTCCCACTAAATTCAACATCCCTCAAGTTGTTTAGTGAACATGATCCAAATTCACCACACCTAATCCGATCTTCACGAGAAGAGATGTGGTTTCAATGGTGGACAACGAAGTGTCGATCATATCATTCATATGACTCATGCTTAACCTTTCGGTTCGTGTGTTCCGAGGCCATGTCTGTATATGCTAGGCTCGTCAAGTCAAACCCAAGTATTTCCGCGTGTGCAAAAACTGGCTTGCACCCGTTGTATGTGAACGTAGAGTTTATAGCACCCGATCATCACGTGATGCTTGAACACGACGAACTTTCGCAACGGTGCATACATGGGGAGAACACAGTTTAATCTTAATATTTAAGTGAGGAATCATCTTATAATGCTACCGTCGCGATCTAAGCATAATAAGATACATAAAAGGATAAAAATCACATGCATATAATTTTATGTGACATGGTATAGACAATCTCCGCGCAATGATCTCCATCTTATGCGTGCCAGCATGATCTCCATCACTCCACCATGATTGCCTCCACCACGAATAGCAACTACAACTATTGCTAACTACTTAGCGATAAAGCAAAGCTATTACATGGCGTATAATAAGTTGACACACAGGTCATACACAATTATAAACACAACCATATGGCTCCTGCCGGTTGTGTACTCATCGACATGCAAGTCGTGAAACATTACAAAACATGATAATTGCATACAACATACACATCACATCTTGGGCCATACCATATCACAGAAACACTCCCTGCAAAAACAAGTTAGACGCCTCTACTTTGTTGTTGCATGTTTTACGTGGATTATGGGAGTAACAAGCTAAGAACGATTTTTACCTACGGAAAGCCACAGCGGTGATATTATGGTTGCCAAACTCCGGTGTAAATCGCATGAAAACTATAGTGAGAGAAACTGGCATCCACCAGTAGCATGTGTGGAACAAGCCACACGTCAAGTGCAGAGCCGGTCTCGCGAACGAGGTCGCGTAAAGTTGGCCTGGACCGCTTCGATCTCACTATCCCGCGTCATAAGAAGTACACAAACAAGAGGCTTGCAACAGAAAACATCAACGCCCGCAACAAGCATGTTGCGTTCTACTCGTGAAACACATCTACGCATAGATCTACCTCTGATACCACTGAAGGGTTTCCCAGCATAGTAAATCAAAATTTTCTACGGATGCGAACGGGAAAAGCCAAGATCTAATCTAGGAGATGCAAACAACGAGGGGGGGGGGATAGATGAGATATTCATACCCTTGAAGATTCGCACAGCGGAACGTTCAACGGAGTGTGGTTGATGTAGTCGTACTAGCTTCTCCTCCTCGCGATCCGATCCGATCCAACACCGCAAGTGGCGATGCCTCCGAGAGATGCACACGTGCGGAACCTCGACGTCTCCTCCTTCCTCGGTCCAGCAAGTGGGGTGGAGAGATAGGTTGGATCTACAACACGACGGCGTGGTACAAGCGGTGGAGAGTTTCTGTGGCAGGGCTTCGCCTACGCGCAGTCGGGAGGGAGAGAGAGAGGAGGGCAGCATGGTGGCTAGGGCTTGAGGAGGTGTGGGGAATTGTGCGCCCCCTGCCCTCTTTATATAGAGGGGTGGGAGGCAGCCCCTTGCCCCCTCCTCCAAGCCTAGGGCCGGCGGCCAAGAGGGAGGAGTGGGGGGCAAGTTTCCCCCCTCCTTCTAGAAGCTCTCCCTAGGGTTTTCCCTAGGGCTTGGCTGGCTGGGCCTATGGGGCCTTGTTCCCCTGGCCCAATGCGGCCAGGGCACTCCCTCGTAGGCCCATGCCCCCTCCCGACAAGTGGGGCCACGTTGGTCCCACTCTGGAAGGTTCTAGAAGCTTCCGATACAATACCGAACAATCTGAAACAATTCCGCACTCCAAAAACTGCTTTGCCTTATATGAATCTTATTCTCCGGACCATTGCGGAACCTCTCGTGACGTCCTGGATATCATCCGAGACTCCGAACAAAAACTCATAAACCAATTATCCATTCTATCCTAGCGTCGAGACTGTTGGAGATATGCCCTAGAGGCAATAATAAATATAGTTATTATTATATCTTTGTGTTTATGATAAATGTTTGCATTCATGCTATAATAGTATTAACAAGGAAACCATTAATACTTGTGTGAATTGTAAACTTAATTTGAAGTCCCTAGTATAGCCTCTATACTTCACTAGCTTGTTGGTTGATTGATGATGTGGTTTCTTTGTCATGAACATTGAGATGTTATCAACAACAAGATCATATCGTTAGGAGAATGATATGGTGGACATACTCCTATAGATAAGCGTAGCATAAAGATCAAGTCATTTCAATAGTTCAATTGCTATATGCTTTCTGATACATAGTAACCTAATTCCTTCGACCATGAGATCATGCATATCACCTTTACTGGATGGATGCTTTGATGTCATCAAACACCACACCGTAACAGGGTGGCTATAAAGGTGGTATTGAGTGTTCGGAAAGTATTGGTTGAAACACATGGATCAAGAGTGGGATTTGTCCATCCACATGACGGATAGATATTCTCTGGGCCCTCTCGGTGAAATGTCATCCAATTAGCTTGCAAGCATGTGACTGGGTCACAAGGGATCACATATCACGGGAACGAGAAAAGAGTACTTATCAGTAACGAGGTTGAACTAGGTATGCAGAGATACCGAAGATCATAACCTCGGATAAGTAACATATCGTGAGACAAAGGGAAATTGGTATCGTATGTAAGTGGTTCATTCGATCGCAAAGTAATCGTAGAAATATGTGGGAGCCATATGAATTTCCAGATTCCTCTATTGGTTATTGTTCGGAGAAGTGTCTCGATCATGTCTGCATAATTCACGAACCGTAGGGAGACACACTTAAGGATTCGACGTTGTTTGAGTAGTTATGGTATTATGAGAAAGAGACCGAATGTTGTTCGGAGTCTCGGATGGGATCCGGGATATCACGAGGTGATCCGGAATGGTCCGGAGAATAAGATTCATATAAGGAAAGTCCCGTTTCGGAGTTCGGGAATGATTCCGGTGTTTTCATCGGGAACATTCTAGAAGGTCCCGGAATGTCCGGCACTCCGGGAGGGAAGGGGTACATGAATGTGTCATTGCATGTTGGAATGATTGCATCATGTACTAAGTGTTCTCGCTGTCCGAAATAAAGGGTTAATTCAAATCCTAATTGAAAAAGTCAAACTGCCAGTTTTCGGTCAAACTGCCAGTTTTCGGAAAGAGGAGAAAGAGGAGGAGAGGTGGAGGCCGAGTTGGAGGAGGGTTCCTCCCCTTGGCCGGCGCACCTCCCAAGGCCGAGTTGGGGAGGAACTCCTCCCCTTGGCCGCCGGCCCTCCCACCTATAAAGGGAGGGGCAGGGCTCCCCTCTCTACACAACACAAGTTTCCTATCCTCTAAACTAAACCCTAGATCTAGACCCCGGTTTAGAGCTATTCGGTTTAGAGCCTTCTAATTGGTTTAGAGCCCTCTAATTGGTGTGTCTAATTACTAGACCACTAATAGCCTCTCTCATAAGCTCCACCATACTCGCACCGGCTTAAGGCGAAGCCCTGCGGGATCTCCCCTCTACCTCCGGTACCACGCCGTTGTGCTGCCGGAATAGCGAGGAGAGTGCTACAACCTCCGCTGCCTGCTGGAACAAGGGAGAGGAAGGTCTTCGTCGAGTACCGAACGTGTGACCGACTGCGGGAGCGCTGCTGGAACGTGGCGCCGGAAGGATCGTCTACACGATCTTGAGATCGGAAAGAGTACGACTACATCACCCACGAGAATCTGCTCTCGTTAAACACTTTGGAATCTTCGAGGGTGAGTTATTCCATCGACTCGTTGCTACAATCTAGTAGATAGATCTTGGCTTGTTTGTTTGTATGCGATAGAAAATTTTTGTTTTCCATGCTACGAACCCCTACAGTGGTATCAGAGCCGTGTCTATATGTAGATCTGTTGCACGAGTAGAACACAATGGTCATTGTGGGCGTTGATGCTTTTATTGTAGATTGCTTTTTGTGTACTTTGCATCTTGCGGTATGTTGGGATGAAGCGGCCCGGGCTAACCTTACATGACATCGTTCATGAGACTTGCTCCACGCTTAACATGCAACTTGTATTGCATAAGTGGCTTTGCGGGTGCCTGTTTCTCCTAGCATAGTAAAGATCCAATTTACAACGGGTAATCAACAATGCTAGTATCAATGTTGTGGTTCTTGTTCGTAGGTTAGAACGACACTTATGGAAAGCCCCAAACCACGTAAAATATGCAAAGAAAGTAGAAGCGTCTAACTTTGTTTTGCAGGGGTGTGCAGTGATGTGATATGGCCATGATTGTGATTATATTTGATGTATGCAATGTTCCTTATTGTAAGTTGGCAACCGGCAGGAGCCATATGGTTGTCTTTAATTTCTGTTAAGACCTGCGTGTCTATTCAAAATAGTTGTAATAGTTGAAGCTGGTGGACGACAACCATGAAGAAGCGTCATTGACCTTGATGCTATGCCGGTGATGATGGAGATCATATTCGTGCTTGAAGATGGAGATCGGAAGCACAAAGAAGAAAGGCCATATCATATCACATATTATGAATTGCATGTGATGTTAATCCTTTATGCATCTTGTATTGCTTAGTAGACGACGGTAGCATTATAAGATGATCCCTCATGCACATAAATTTCAAGTTCTGAAGTGTTCACCCTTAGTATGCACCGTTGCCAAAGCTTGTTGCTTCGAAGCACCACGTGATGATCGGGTGTCTTTGATTCCGCGGGTGAATACAACGTAAGCAAGCCAGATTTGCTTATGCGGTAACTAAGGTTTGATCTTGACGAGCCTAGCATGTACAGACATGGCCTCAGGAACACGGATCGCCGAAAGGCAAAGCATGAATCATATAGTAGATATGATGAACATGATGATTGTTCGCCATTAAAACTATATCGGCTCTCGTGATGATCGGTGTTGATATAGTAGTTTTGGTTCGTGTGATCACTAAAACAATGTGAGGGATGTTGTTTTGAGTGGGAGTTCACCTAGTTTAATTTCATTAATTAATTTGAGCTCAATTTGTCATAAACTTAGTCTAAACTATTGCAAATATGTTGTAGATCAATGGCAGCCCCTACCATCAATTTTAATGCGTTCCTAGAGAAAGAAAAGTTGAAAAACAATGGAAGCAACTTCGCGGATTGGTTCCGCAATTTGAGGATTGTCCTCACAGCTGGTAATTTGACCTATGTGCTGGATGCACCGCTAGGTGACCCACCTGCAGCTGATGCTACCGATGAAGTAAAGAATGTTTACCTCGCTCGGAAGAATCAGTACTCCATAGTTCAGTGTGCTATCTTGTATGGTTTAGAATCGGAGCTTCAGAAAAGGTTTGAAGAGTCAGATCCATATGATATTGTCGAGGATCTCAAATTAATTTTTGAGACTCATGCGGCAATTGAAAGTTATGAAGCTTCTGAAAAGTTCTTTAACTGCAAGATGGAAGAGGGTAGCTCCGTCAGTGAGCATGTGCTTAAGATGTCTGGGCACGCAAATAAACTTCAAAGTTTGGGTATAGTGATTCCTAATACTTTGGGAGTTTACCGCATCCTCCAATCACTACCACCAAGTTACAAGAACTTTGTGATGAACTACAACATGCAGAACATGAACAAAGAGTTGCCAGAACTATTTGCTATGTTAAAATCTGCAGAAGTGGAGATCAAGAAAGAGCACCAAGTGTTGATGGTCAATAAGACCACCAAATTCAAGAAAGGCAAGTCTAAGCAAAAGGGACACTTCAAGAAGGGTGGTAAGAAAGTTACCATGCCAACGAAGAAGACCAAGGCTGGACCTAAGCCTGAAACTGAGTGCTTTTACTGCAAGGGAGAAGGTCACTGGAAGCGGAATTGCCCAAAGTACTTGGCGGATTTGAAGAACGGCAACATCAAGAAGAAAGGTATATTTGATATACATGTTATTGATGTGTATCTCACTAGTATTCGTAGTAGTGCCTGGGTATTTGATACTGGTTCGGTTGCTCATATTTGTAACTCGAAACAGGAGCTGCAGAATAAACGGAAGCTAGCGAAGAACGAGGTGTCGATGCGTGTGGGAAACGGATCAAAGGTTGATGTGATCGCGGTCGGCACGCTACCTCTTCATCTACCATCGGGATTAGTTTTATACTTAAATAATTGTTATTTGGTGCCTGCGTTGAGCATGAACATTATATCGGGATCTTGTTTATTGCGAGACGGTTACTTGTTTAAATCAGAGAATAATGGTTGTTCGATTTATATGAGTAATATGTTTTACGCACATGCACCTTTGATAGATGGTCTATTCTTATTGAATCTCGATAGTAGAAATACACATCTTAATAACATTGAAGCTAAACGTTTGAAATCAAGCGATAATTCGACCTATATGTGGCACTGTCGTCTTGGTCACATTGGAGTGAAACGTATGAAGAAACTCCATTCCGATGGACTTCTTGAATCACTTGATTTTGAATCACTTGAAAGATGCGAAGCATGTCTGATGGGTAAAATGACTAAGACTCCATTTTCTGGTATAATGGAGCGAGCTACGGACTTATTGGAAATCATACATACCGATGTGTGTGGTCCAATGAGTGTAGCATCGCGCGGTGGTTATCGTTATGTTCTTACCTTCACGGATGATTTGAGTAGATATGGGTATATCTATTTCATGAAACATAAGTCCGAAACTTTCGAGAAGTTTAAGGAGTTTCAAAGTGAGGTAGAGAATCAACGTAACAAGAAGATTAAATTTCTACGTTCTGATCGTGGAGGTGAATATCTAAGTTACGAGTTTGGCGAGCATTTAAAGAAGTGCGGAATACTTTCACAATTGACACCGCCGGGAACACCACAGCGTAATGGTGTGTCCGAACGTCGTAATCGAACTCTCTTAGATATGGTTCGTTCTATGATGTCACTTACAGATTTACCGCTATCATTTTGGGGTTATGCATTAGAAACAGCCGCATTCACTTTAAATAGGGCACCATCTAAATCCGTTGAAACGACACCGTATGAATTATGGTTTGGGAAGAAACCTAAATTGTCGTTCCTTAAAGTTTGGGGATGCGAAGCCTATGTAAAGAAGTTACAGCCGGACAAGCTTGAACCCAAAGCGGAAAAATACGTCTTCATAGGATACCCAAAGGAAACTATTGGGTATACCTTCTATCATAGATCCGAAGGCAAAATCTTCGTTGCCAAGAATGGATCCTTTCTAGAGAAGGAATTTCTCTCGAAAGAAGTGACTGGAAGGAAAGTAGAACTCGACGAGGTTGTCGAACCTTCTCTCGAAATTGCGAGTAGCGCAGCACCGGAAGAAGTTCCTGTGGTGCCTGCACCAATAAGAGAGGAAGCTAATGATGATGATCATGAAACTTCGGTTGAAGTTGCTACAGAGCCTCGGAGGTCAACGAGAACTCGTACCACTCCAGATTGGTATGATTCCGTTATGAATGTCATGTTGGTGGACAACACCGATGACCCCGAGACATATGAGGAAGCGATGATGAGCCCAGATTCCAATAAATGGCAAGAAGCCATGAAATCCGAGATTGGATCCATGTACGAAAACCAAGTATGGACTTTGGTGGACTTACCGGATGGCCGGAAGGCTGTCGAGAACAAATGGATTTTCAAGAAGAAAACAGATGCTGATGGTAATGTTACTGTCTATAAAGCTCGACTTGTCGCAAAAGGGTTTCGACAAATTCAAGGAGTTGACTACGATGAGACTTTCTCACCAGTAGCGAAGCTAAAGTCTGTGAGGATTATGTTAGCAATCGCTGCATATTATGATTATGAGATATGGCAGATGGATGTCAAAACAGCATTCCTCAATGGAGACATTGATGAAGAGTTGTATATGATGCAACCCAAAGGTTTTGTCGATCCTAAAGATGCTAACAAGGTATGCAAGCTTCAACGGTCCATCTATGGATTGAAGCAAGCATCCCGAAGTTGGAATCAACGTTTTGATAAGGTAATCAAAAGTTTTGGTTTTATACAAACTTATGGAGAAGCTTGTATTTACAAGAAAGTGAGTGGGAGCTCTGTAGCATTCTTAATACTGTATGTGGATGACATATTGTTGATTGGGAATGATGTAGACCTTCTTAATAGTGTCAAGGAATATTTGAATAATAGTTTTTCAATGAAGGATCTTGGCGAAGCAGCTTACATATTAGGCATAAAGATTTATAGAGATAGATCGAAACGCCAAATATCATTGTCACAAAGTACATATTTGGACAAAGTTCTAAAGAGGTTTGGAATGGAAGATAGCAAGAAAGGGTTCTTGCCCATGTTGCCCAATACGACCTTGAGTAAAACTCAAAGTCCGACATCGGCAGAAGATAGAGAAAGGATGAGTAAGACTCCCTATGCCTCAGCCATAGGATCTCTAATGTATGCCATGCTATGTACTAGACCCGACATTGCATATGCTGTTAGTTTAACTAGCAGATATCAAAGTGATCCAGGAGTGGATCATTGGACAGCGGTCAAAAACATCCTTAAGTACTTGAGAAGAACTAAGGATATGGTTCTTTCTTATGGAGGTGATGAACAGCTCGTTGTTAATGGTTACACCGATGCTAGTTGGAACACTGATCCGGATGATTCTAAATCACAATCTGGATACGTATTTATTTTGAATGGTGCAGCAGTTAGCTGGAGGAGTGCAAAGCAAAGCGTTGTGGCGAGATCTTCAACTGAATCGGAATACATGGCTGCTTCGGAGGCTTCACAAGAAGCGATATGGATGAAAGAGTTCATTACAGAGCTGGGTGTGGTTCCTAGTGCGCTGGACCCAATGTCTATCTACTGTGATAACATGGGCGCCATAGCCAATGCGCAAGAACCAAGGTCACACAAGAAGCTGAAGCATATCAAGCTACGTTTTCACGCTATTCGAGAACATATCCAGGATGGGGATATAAAGATTTGCAAAGTACACACAGATCTGAATGTGGCGGATCCGTTGACTAAACCTCTCCCGAGGGCAAAACATGACCAACACCAAACTGCCATGGGTGTTCGGTATATTACCATGTAATCTAGATTAGATGACTCTAGTGCAAGTGGGAGACTGTTGGAGATATGCCCTAGAGGCAATAATAAATATAGTTATTATTATATCTTTGTGTTTATGATAAATGTTTGCATTCATGCTATAATAGTATTAACAAGGAAACCATTAATACTTGTGTGAATTGTAAACTTAATTTGAAGTCCCTAGTATAGCCTCTATACTTCACTAGCTTGTTGGTTGATTGATGATGTGGTTTCTTTGTCATGAACATTGAGATGTTATCAACAACAAGATCATATCGTTAGGAGAATGATATGGTGGACATACTCCTATAGATAAGCGTAGCATAAAGATCAAGTCATTTCAATAGTTCAATTGCTATATGCTTTCTGATACATAGTAACCTAATTCCTTCGACCATGAGATCATGCATATCACCTTTACTGGATGGATGCTTTGATGTCATCAAACACCACACCGTAACAGGGTGGCTATAAAGGTGGTATTGAGTGTTCGGAAAGTATTGGTTGAAACACATGGATCAAGAGTGGGATTTGTCCATCCACATGACGGATAGATATTCTCTGGGCCCTCTCGGTGAAATGTCATCCAATTAGCTTGCAAGCATGTGACTGGGTCACAAGGGATCACATATCACGGGAACGAGAAAAGAGTACTTATCAGTAACGAGGTTGAACTAGGTATGCAGAGATACCGAAGATCATAACCTCGGATAAGTAACATATCGTGAGACAAAGGGAAATTGGTATCGTATGTAAGTGGTTCATTCGATCGCAAAGTAATCGTAGAAATATGTGGGAGCCATATGAATTTCCAGATTCCTCTATTGGTTATTGTTCGGAGAAGTGTCTCGATCATGTCTGCATAATTCACGAACCGTAGGGAGACACACTTAAGGATTCGACGTTGTTTGAGTAGTTATGGTATTATGAGAAAGAGACCGAATGTTGTTCGGAGTCTCGGATGGGATCCGGGATATCACGAGGTGATCCGGAATGGTCCGGAGAATAAGATTCATATAAGGAAAGTCCCGTTTCGGAGTTCGGGAATGATTCCGGTGTTTTCATCGGGAACATTCTAGAAGGTCCCGGAATGTCCGGCACTCCGGGAGGGAAGGGGTACATGAATGTGTCATTGCATGTTGGAATGATTGCATCATGTACTAAGTGTTCTCGCTGTCCGAAATAAAGGGTTAATTCAAATCCTAATTGAAAAAGTCAAACTGCCAGTTTTCGGTCAAACTGCCAGTTTTCGGAAAGAGGAGAAAGAGGAGGAGAGGTGGAGGCCGAGTTGGAGGAGGGTTCCTCCCCTTGGCCGGCGCACCTCCCAAGGCCGAGTTGGGGAGGAACTCCTCCCCTTGGCCGCCGGCCCTCCCACCTATAAAGGGAGGGGCAGGGCTCCCCTCTCTACACAACACAAGTTTCCTATCCTCTAAACTAAACCCTAGATCTAGACCCCGGTTTAGAGCTATTCGGTTTAGAGCCTTCTAATTGGTTTAGAGCCCTCTAATTGGTGTGTCTAATTACTAGACCACTAATAGCCTCTCTCATAAGCTCCACCATACTCGCACCGGCTTAAGGCGAAGCCCTGCGGGATCTCCCCTCTACCTCCGGTACCACGCCGTTGTGCTGCCGGAATAGCGAGGAGAGTGCTACAACCTCCGCTGCCTGCTGGAACAAGGGAGAGGAAGGTCTTCGTCGAGTACCGAACGTGTGACCGACTGCGGGAGCGCTGCTGGAACGTGGCGCCGGAAGGATCGTCTACACGATCTTGAGATCGGAAAGAGTACGACTACATCACCCACGAGAATCTGCTCTCGTTAAACACTTTGGAATCTTCGAGGGTGAGTTATTCCATCGACTCGTTGCTACAATCTAGTAGATAGATCTTGGCTTGTTTGTTTGTATGCGATAGAAAATTTTTGTTTTCCATGCTACGAACCCCTACAGAGACACGTTAAGTCTGTGACCCTACGGGTTCGAGAATATGCAGACATGATCTTTTATCAATAATCAACAACGGGGTCTGGAAACCCATATTGACTCCCACATATTCATCGATGATCATATCGGATGAACCACGATGCCAAGATTCAATCAATCCCATATATATATTCCCTTCATCACACGATATTTTACTTGCCCGAGATTCGATCGTCGGCATCAGCATACCTAGTTCAATCTCGTTTACAGCAAGTACTTTACTCGTTCCGTAATCCGATATCACTTTGTGATTAACTCTTTAACCGCGTGCTTGCAAGAGGTGTTGATATCGATTACCGAGTGGGCCCGAAGTATATCTCTCCGACTTGGGAGGGACAAATCCCATCTCGATACATACAACCCAACGGGTACTTTTCGATCATCTGAGAGACACCTTTATGATCACCCTCTCATAGGATGACGTTTGATGACCTCAAAGCTTTCTTCCGATACTAGGGAGTTGCATTATCTCATGGTCTAAGGAATACAATATTTGACATAAGAAAATCTTCGCAAAGATGAACACGATGACACGATCTAATTGCTCTGCTTAATTTGGGTCTGTCCATCATATCATTCTCCCAATGATATGATCTCATTATTAATCGACAAATCATGTCTATGGTTAGGAAACCTTAACCATCATTAATCAATGAGCTAGTCCATAGAGGCGCACTAGGGACACGGTGTTGTTCACAAACCACACAAGTATTAAAGTTTCCGCTTAATACAATTCTAGCATGGAATATAAACTTTATCATGAACAAGAATTATAATAATAACAGCTTTATTATTGCCTCTAGGGCATAATTCCAACATTAACAACCCATGTCGCCAGTGATTCTTGCATCGTAAATCATGCGTTAACTATGAGATTTGGAATGGAACGGAGAAGTTAGCTGTATCTTCTTCCTCCCGCATGTAGCCGGATGTGCAGGTCGTAGACGTTATCACTCGTAGCATGCATATTAGTTGGTAATTCGTAGAGGATAAGCAGCATATGGGTGGTAACCCTCATTGTCCCATGATAGTTCTGGCATCTAACGGTCTGTATAAACCATTTCCGTAATTCAATGGGTGGGCATGGTGTACACCAAGGAGGCATGCGAGGTCGCGAAGGGGGCAGTGATTGGCTTGGATCTTAGTCTGGGCCCCACACCAAGGAAGTGTGGACCAGAATGCAACTCGGATGTGCAACAAAGCTAAGATCTCTCGTGGGTAAAGTGACGCACCTCTGCAGAGTGTAAGAAATGTAACTTGTTACTCCCTGTTCTGGGAAGGAGCTACCAATGCGGTGGGAAAGGAACTCCATGAAAGTTTTGGTAAACCCGTGAAGGCTGACGGACATAGCTTTTCAGAATAAAATCAACCTTTGAAGAAATGTTTACGAAAACCTGCATTGCCTACGACCTATGGTCTGTGGCTGTAGATATAGTGCATCAAACACTCCTTTTCTAGTGAACTTGCTGAGTACACTCGTACTCAACGTATCTTCTTAACCCTTGCTAGGTTCTAAAGCCAGTACAGACGATATCTACATCAAGTTATGCTTCAGGAATCATCACCAGAAGCCAAAGTTCTTCAATGAAGTCAAGAAAGTCAACATATACATCAACTCAAGTGAAGACGTAGTTACTGATTAGATAGGAATATAATCTCTAGCCATAGAACCTATTTCTTTAGTGTATTGCAATAGCAGCAATGCCTGACCAATAGTTCAGATACTAGTCTTATTAGTATGATAGTTTTTGAGTTGTTTATTCCTGATTCTTCTTTGTAAGAAGTTTCTTTCTCTCTCTTTAACCTAGAGTGTTCTCTGGATCTTGTGTAAAGAGTTGAGTTGTAACCTATAGTCATGTCTTGGACCTGCTGTGTTTCTGTTGTACCACTCTGAGGGATGTAATACTAGTGAACGGTGTTTCATTGGTGTTATGTGAACAACTATAGTGTACTACATCATGCAGTGGTATGATGGGTCACCGCACCGGTGTGGCATGATAGCTTTTCCATAGCTCTCTAAGTCGGCTAGCTCCGCCATTGACTCTTGCCACCACCCCACAGTGGTAGCAGTACGGAAACCTTGTCGGAGCTTGCGTCATAGGCCAAGGCTCCTTCTGGAGGAGGTGAAGACCGTGGTACCAGGTGGACTCTGGTCCACTCTGTCAACTTCGAAGGTTCATCTCTTCCATGGAGCCATCTGTCGGAACTTGGAGAGATAGTGGTGTCCCTCTACGCTCTGTTAATCATGGCACGACTCTAGCCTCGGTCTACATCGTCCCCTCATATATGGACGGATTGGCTTGACTCTTCCCCGATGATGTAGTAGAGGGTGCTCCGACCCTCACATCTCAGCTGTCGCCCGAAGAGGCCTCCCCCTAAAATCATGACCTCCTTACTGTATGACAATTTTTGATCATCGTCGACGGCTACATATGCAACCCTGTATTCAGGGAACCGCGACCAAATAGTGCTTCCTGGCCAACTTGGCCACCCACACGAAGCACACACGTAGTCGAGGAGAAAGACCATAATCGAGGTTGCTACCGAGTGTCATCCTCATCACCCATCCATGAGTTGGCGCCTCCGACTTCACCTTCGAGGACCATCGACAAGGACCTCATTGCAACAAGCACCGAAACCTATGTCAGCCCATGACAAATAGTTGACCCAAAATGCATCGATGAAGAGGCATGTCCGACTTTGGAGACGAGTTTCATGAGGATAGTTGCACACCTTGCACCAACGAAATACACACCGCAGCTGGAGATCCATGCACCGATAAAGATGATCCGGTGCCATTGTTGCCTAAATGATACCCGACAATATACAAAGCCCCGGCTTCACCACAACACATCAGGACACCACACATGAATTTAAAACCACACGATATAGCTGCTGATGAAGGATATGGCGGACATGCCACGAATCGGATCTACTCACCACTGTCATCGTTACCACACAAGTCATAACGCTACAGGAACTAACGTCGCTGCCCTAGCAACCACACAACCCTTTGTTGACCAATCTAGTCGAACCAGACACCAAACACGATGTCCCTAAGAGGAGAACGACACCAGAGCGACATCACCGGTCGACCCAATGGGTCTAAGGTTTCCCTCGGAGCCACCACCTAATGTTGGAGAAGGCACCACACCTCGACGAGCTTCCAAGAAGGCCATGGCGTCCATGGACATCATCATCGTCGGCTCTGGCCAGAACCACCGGAGCTGGGCTTTCACCGGCTCGTGCCTTGCAACCTCCGTCCAAGATGATGCAGACTAGACCACTTAAGCTTCCAACCAGCAAGCACCACGAACAAGACAACCTGCAGAACCTCCTTCTCCTCCTACCAGCAGCATCCACCATGCTAGAAACAAGCACCGATTTCATCCTCACATGCACACTGTGCCAAAGCTGATGCCCTAGAGCAGCCCGACTAGCCGGAGCGTGCAACTTCCACGACCCTCTGGGCAAAGATCGGGCCCGTGCCATCGCCTCTCCACATGGGGGCACACCACACCATCTGTGCTACAATGCAGCTTTGTGCCGCCTGCCTTATCGCCATCCAGTACGGCCAGCTCGCTTGCTCCTCCACTTCGCCAACTCCTCCTCAGGTCCATCTCGCCCACTCCTCCACCTTGCCAATGCCTCCGCAGGTCCAGGTCGTCGTAGAGCATTAGGTTTTTCACAACACTAGGTAATTTGGTTATGTGGCATTTTAGTTAAGAGCAGTGGCAGAGCTTGCCGAGGATTTTTTTTGCGGCGGGGGGGGGGGGGGGGGGGGCACGAAATATGACCGTTGGAGGGGGTAGGGGGCGAAATGCATGCCCTACCTTTTCTATTCTTAACCTTGTAAAAAATGCCTTCAGCAATCTTTCAAAACTGGGGGGAAATGACCCTGCTGAACTATGCATAGCTCCCCGAGTGGTTAAGAGATAGAGAATGTTGTATCTTATCTAAGATACAATATTTACACATGGAAAAATCGACCAGTCTAATCATAGACATGAGTCTAAAATTATTAAATGCGAACCCTAAGAAACAACACTTAACTTAAGAGAACTGGGAGCAAGCTTAAGGCAATTTTATTGATTCGGGAAAGAAAAATTCGGATTCGTTTGTACAGAGCTTCAGATAATTCAACCGGCCAAGCATTATAAAAAAATGGATGTCAGATGTACTTCTACACTTTGTGCAGATCAGGGAGAAAATAATCTATCTTTATAGGTCACTAAAAAGCGACCGGGCGCGTCTTTTGGGTCAAGAGCTGCGTTCGTTTGGACATGTAAATACAGAGCGTTCTCTTCAGAGCGGCGCAGCCAGCACATGCATGCATGTGCGTGCATCGATCGTGCCAACTTGTGTCGACCTTCAGCTCACTTTAGGCTGAATGAAGAATTAAGAATTAATTCAGTAAATACAGTACCAGGAAAAATATAGACATCTGTAGCTAGTTAGGCTGAATTAAGGGAACCCGGGCGTGATTAACAGTCTCAGCTAGTATAAATTGGTGCCTGTTGTTTTTGTCACGGGTATCTTGTAGTCAGACAGACCCGAAAATCTCGAGTAACAATCACACATGATGGTTTCGAATTTTTGTCAGGATGCAAGCATGCTAGTGTGGATCTTTCAACAAGATTCGCTATGAAAACTTGACAAGAGGATCCTAGGTGCATTAGTGAATACGATGAGTAAATATATACTTCCTTCGTCCAGATCAGAAATAGACAATTTGAGTTTGTCTAGATTCGTATGTATCTAGACATCTTTTAATGTGATGATACATAAATCTAGACATATCAAAGTCACCTATTTTGGAGGGAGGGAGTATGTCAAATGTACTATACTTACAACATGAGAAACCAACACCAACTCAAGTAAAATCATACTCCCTCCGTCCATAAACAATGGTACTTCTATCCTTTGGCTCAAGTCAAATTTAAAACTTTCACCAATTTTATAGACTTACTCCCTCCGTTTAGAAATATTAAACATTTTAGCTGAAATGAATGTATCTAGACGCTTTTTGGTGTATAGGTTCACTCCGAACCTCTACGAACCTATACACTAAAAGACGCATAGATACATTCGATTCACAAACCTAAAACATCTTATATTCCTAAACAGAGGAAGTATATAGCAATATATATGACATGAAACATATATATTATGAAACTATAATTCAAAACACATTTAGTAGTACTAGTTTAGTGTCATTATACATAGATTAAGAGTATTACCACGTCATTATAGTGGTAAGATTAATGATTAACCCTGCACTATCAATGAGCTACCTTTGAGATCAAAACCTAGGCTAGAAGTGATGGAATGATCAGCTGAATAATGATTTCTTTGATAGTTTTTGAGTTCGATTGATTAAGAGATATTCCACTATGCTTTTCCAGACCCCTCTATTTGTAAGATTTTGACTCGATGCTTGATCAATTTATTTATCTAGTTGATCACTTGTTTTAGTTGGTGCTTTATCAGTGTCAATTTCTATAAGAGTGTTGGATGATTACTAGACTGTCATGAATCGAAATTTGGCGCACTTCAATTTTATTTGAATTGCAACACCGCGGATCTAGTAATTGAATATATATGTCATGAACCTGTTGTGATATGCTGATAAATAGACGAGCTAATTGTGTACTTTTCTAGCACATCCATCAATCATTGTAATGTCCTTTTCTCTGAAGCAGGAGTGACACTTCACTCTTTAGTACAACAAATTCTTTGGACTAAATCTATATTAAAGGTAATCCGTATTGGTGGACTTGTGGTGCTGAGGAAATGAAAATTTTACATGTCAGATGAGAGATCAAAAGAAGGTACACAATGCATCAGCTTCACACACTCATTGCTGTATGATATGAACTTTATGTTGCCCATAGGCTGACCCATTAAACCTCGCTATTCTTAGATGTTCAACAACTTTTACTGCAGGGCTCATTTTGAGCATATTTTCATGCAAACATGCACCTTTAACAAAAACTTCCCAACATGTAAGTTTGTCATGCATCGCAATTCCCACTATTTTTTTGCAATCACATCACGAATATCATCACAATATAATTTTTTTGTTTCCAGGTGCGGACGCAATCAATGAGCAGACACATTTTCACCATCTTTTATTTGATTACTCCTCAAACTTTGGAATTAGTTTTCTCCTGATTTTGTAAGTCATCATGAAGCAACATAATACATATTCATTTAGTGGATTTTTTACTCTAAAACTTTTCCTTTTGAGTAATGAATAATTTACTGGGATTTGTTTCGTTTTCTACTACATCGGAAGGGATCCTTTAGTTTCTTGTTTTTGTTCGTCATCTATCAGACTTAGCCCTTTTTTTTAAAACTAGACTTAGCCCTTTTTGGTATGCGGAGGTAGGGTGTAAGAATAATTAAATAGAATATTTTCTTATACTAGAGAGAGGAAGGGATCATGCATGACGTTTTCTTGTGATGATGGAATATTATTTCTACAAGTAATTATTAACTTGAAAAATGAGTAAGACCGTTTTTTTCTTATGAATGAAAAAATTGTGCATTTTTCAATACGTGCATGTGCACGCGCCCGATTACTAGCGATGAGTAAATATATATGTCAAATAACCATACTTACAACACGAGAAACCAACACCAACTCAAGTAAAATCATACGTTTAAAGAGAATTTATAGTGTTGGTCGAATAAACAAACCGAATTAAAGTTGAAAGAACCACTTACGAAAGAATAACATACATGTTCAACTAGCGTAACCGACTGAAATGACACATGAAGATCTACATATGCATAACCGAGAACCGAAAACATACTAATAAAAATAAGGTAACAACAATACTCATGCAATTTGTAGTGGTCAAATGAAATTCATATTTACTTGAATTTGGAGATCTTATTCTTCCTCATTGTAGAGCATTTATTAATCCTGAACTTGGTTCATTTCTATATAAAATGGTCATCGTCAATAGAACACACATTATCGAGTGCATGGTTGTCCCTCCTCCATGTTTGGGGCTTAGGACCAGCTACACAATGGTAAGTTTTACCTTAAAAGGGGCAGAGGCGGAGTTCCGACACACCCTCTAAATACAAACAAATAAAATACACAAAATCAAAAAACAATAATAAAGAAGTATGTATATATATGTTATTTATGTTTTTATTAATCAGATAAATGGGAAACACAAGGCAGTGAATGATGCCGACGAAATAATACCTTTTCTCATTGTAGAGCGGTTTTATTAAACAATTCTAGTGGAGTAAAAAAAGTACCCAAAAATGTTGTTGACATTTTGGATTTTATTTAAGAGACTACACTAATGCTATGTAAAGAATCATTTCCTCTCTTCCGATTTCTGTAATTTCCCTTCTCTAGCATTGATGGAGAAACTAAAACACACATACCATGAGTTAATTGGTCTTCCAACTGGTGACAAGATTGTGTAGGGCTTAAAGAAACATATGTATTGTTGTGTGTATTCACGAAGGACATATGGAAGATAAGACCCTGTGACGACATGCTTGGTGAAAAAACGACCCATTCATCTGATATACAAAAACTATAACTATAATGAAAGTGGAAAGTGGAGCATGAGTACATTATGTGATAGCGCGCGGTACCATATTTATACCGATCTTTAAGAACTGTAAATTAAGACATTTATTAGAACATGAAACAATTCAATTGATACCGTTGACAGAACATATTTGTATTACAATATCTCCACACATAAAATTCTTATAGTGGTCTTCCTTGAGATATCATCCTATATGCATGCACGTGGATCGAGTTGGAACATGTGAACTAAGGTAGGTGCATTTGAATAGGAATCCTTATTTTCAGATGAAAGGTTCAAGGTTGGCTCGCCGTCGCTGCTTCCTCGTCCTCCAAAGAAAGATTCAAGGTGCCACAAGAAATGATGTGAGCCCAATCCTCGTCTGTCAGGAGTAGAAAGCTCTATTCATGAGACATAATTGGTTCCTTCATCACACTGACAGTGAGAAAAATGGAGTAATGAAGGAATAATCCTATAGAGAAATTCATATTATGTGGGAATGGTGGAAAGATAAAACGATATATGCAGACGCTACCTGCTTGGAGCCATGGTTGTGTTTGTCATTTTCAGACTTAAACTGAACAATAAAGCATGCAGGAATAAGCTAGAGCAATGAATGGAAAAACTTCGATCAGCACCAACAGAAGAACGGACCGGTGGCGCCGGCGACCTCAGCCCCTACCCGGCGGCGGCCGAAGCTCCTTCCTGTTCTCTTCCCCGATTCGAGGTGAGTGCTTCTCCTTCACATAGTCTCCTGATTTCTTCGCATTTCATCTCCCGGGTGAAACCCTAGCTGAATTTTTCTCCCCTAAATCCTACCTCATTTTTGCTTTATGCGGCAGCGCTTTAGCTGAGGCAGAAGATGGATGTTGGGGAGGATATTCCCCAACCCGCCCTAAGATCCAATCTCTAAAATCACTTTATGTGTGTTACATGTAGCGGTTCTTTTTGCAATATGTTCTAGTCTTGTAGAATCATGGATGTGTGCTGTCTGTTTTCAAAACCTCAGTTAGTTAGTTGGAATAAATTACTCCACCGCACTGATGTATATCTGCATTTTGTTCATCCCTGCCGATTTTTTCCATGGTCTGTCTCCAGAAGGAACCACACACATGGATGGTGACACACCGCCGCATTCCCTATAACATGCAGCGGTTGTCCGAGTAGGCTTCCCCACCACCCTCGTCCGTGCATCCCTCGTCTGCAAACGCTGGCTGAGCCACGTCTCCGACCCCAAGTTTCTATGTTGTTTCCGCATGCTCCACCCGCCCCGTCTCCTTGGCTACTATTTTCCTCCCGTTTCATAATATAAGATGTTTTAGCTTTATAAAAAAAATATATCTAAATTTCTTTTAGTATGTAGGTTCACTTAAATTTGAAGTGAATCTACACGCTAAAATAAGTCTAGGTACATTTTTTTTACAAACCTAAAACATTTTATAGGCCAAATACTCTCTCCAACGGGGGGCTTTGGCTGCAACTTATCAAGGCCAAATACCTCCGCGCAGGCCCCTATTGGCCTGCGACCGGCGGGAGGGGTCGCAGTTTTGGAGATCTATCCAGGACATTAAGCACTACATTGGCCGTGGCATCTCCTTCGTGGCTGGGGATGGCCAGGGGGTCCGCTTTTAGCTTGACCCCTGACTATTCCTGGTGCCGTTGGGGATCCGGTTCCCCGCTCTCTTTGCCATCTCGGCCTCTCCATCTTCGCCGGTCGCGGAGAATTTCCGGGATGGGATATGGAATCCCCTGTTTCGCCGTACCTTCAACAAGGTGGAGGCTGCCGAAATCCAATCCTTGATGGGGGCCTTGCCTATGGCCCTCTCTCAGGGGAAGGATGTGGCCGCCTGGCTGCTCCTCCCCTCGGGTGAGTTCTCGGTGAGTTCGGCCTATAAGGCCCTATTCCAGGGCCCTGCTAGGACGTGGTCGGGCCCCCTTTCGGAGGCTTCACTGCCCCTTAGTATCCGCATCTTCGTTTGGCAACTCCTCAGGGATAGGTTGCCGACGGGGGTGGAAGTCTCCAAGCGTAACGGCCCTGGTGACGGCCGGTGCCCCCTATGTGGGACACCGGAGTCGTGCACCCATATCATGTTCTCTTGCTTGGCGGCACGATTCTTATGGAACTTTGTTCAGGAGGCGCTAGGTCCGACTTGGCAGGCACAGGAACTGGGGGAGTTCTTGCAGGCCCAGGCAAATCGGACCGGAGGAGGACGCCGCCTTTTCTGGCTCCTCTTCGCAGCCCTGTCCTGGACGCTGTGGAATGTGCGCAACAAGATGGTGATCGAACGGATTTTCCCCACCCGGGCGTCTGACTCAGTTTTTTCTTTGCTTGCCTTCCTCCAGCAGTAGTCCCCCTTGGTGCGCTCGCGTGATCGCCCCGCGTTCGAGTCTTCGCTCCGGGCGCTGCGCGCTGCGACCATCCCCTTCGCGGCACCGTCGTCGTCTCCCCCCGCGGCCGCCCCGACGCCTTGATGGACGCCACCTCCCCTGGTTTCCCTCCTTTTTTGGTTTCTTCTTTGGGCTCTGATGTGCTGTGGCCCCAGCGTTGGTGCGACCTTTTTTCGCTTCTTTGGTCTCGGCCGTGTTGGTTGTTTGTCTGACCCTTATTGTACTTGGATTATGCTTTATTTATAAAGCGGGGCGCGAGCCTGATTCGAGAGAAACATTTTATATTTTCAAACGGAGGGAATACATCACCGAGTGGTCAGCATTGAGCGATCGGCTAGATGTTCCACGTTTTGTCCAAATGCTGCCTCAGCCCTAGAGCTTACCACTGTAATCCACCGCGTGGCGAGCTATAGGTTAGGCGCACGAGATCATGCCCTGTTCGGCTAGACACACTTTGTCTTGCTATGTGTGATGTTACAGTAACATAGTTAGTTACTTAATCTATCTATCTCTTCATTAAATCATTGTCACATAAGCAAAAATGCTGACCTAGACTCTTAGTTACTAGTGAAGTTACCCCCACTATGACCAGCCTTAAACAGGTGACTCCAAGGATGCACTACAGGAAATAATTGATACGCCGAAGGCCGGCTGTCGTCGGCACAGCGCCAAATTACCGTCGGCACAGGCTGTGCCGACGGTGGCCGTCGGCGTAGCCCCCTCGGCGTACGTCCTCGTCGGCACAGCTCCGTGGCCGTCGGCACAACCCCTCCCCCTCAGCACAGCGTCTTCCAGCAGGCCCCGCGTGTCAGGCAACGGCCGTCTCCGATAACGACCCAGCCTGGAGCTACGCCGACGGCCAAGCCGTCGGCACAGGAAGGGAGCTACGCCGATGGCCTGGCCGTCGGCATAGCCTAAAATATTTCTTTTAAAAAACATTAATTTTTTTATTTTTTTTATTTTTTTTCTTTGAATTGTTTGACTCATTAATCTCTTGCTTTGATCATTTTTAACACTATTTATAGTTAATCTCTTGCAGTCTTAGTCAAATTTCCCAGTCGGTCATCCATCCTAGCACTACGCAGCTCTAGCACGCTTAACTTTCTCGTTCCTTCAGAATCTCTTTCCGCAAAACAATTTACACATTATTATCATTAGTATGATATCAATCCTATTAACTCTTGTATCATCATGTCACATGGTTGTATTTTTTGAAATTGCAAGCAATAATTTAAGTAAACAACAATGAGTAAAAAAAATATTGAATTCAAATAAATATATAATAATTTTATTTTATTTTATTTTGTATTTTTTATATAATATGTAATAATTAATATCTTTCAATCTGTAAATCGGAATTCGACAAATAATATGTCTAAATTGATTAGAAAAATGAGAGGAATCCAAATATGATATCAATATCAACTTATCACAAACTATGTCATAATTCTTATCATAATTTTATTTGCCCGTTTAAAACGGCACGCCATTTTGAACTTGAAGTGGATCTATGGTGAAACAACATATTTTGAACCTAAAAATGATTTTTATAAAAAATCATGAGCATATGATCATGTACCTGTAGTTCATATCTGACCCACTTCCTGCCGATTCGGCAGGAATTTGTCTTTTTCATCAGGGATAGACGGAAATGTTTGAGATCCCCTGCTATGAAATTATCCATGTAAGGTGGTCTAGTATTTTTGAAAAATGTGACGGTAGCATTTTGAATTAGCCATTTGGTAGTTGCTTAACAAAACCGTCCGTTTTTTGCACTCGGAAAATGGAAAACGGCTCTTTGGTGCGACGAAAAGGAAAACTTCCTCCTGAAACATTGTTCGCCATTACATGATGCACAGTTATGCACAATATCGACATATTATCACAAACTATGCCTTCATTCTAGCCATAACATTGGTCATTTGACCCGAAAGCCAAGAAACCTCGAACGAGATAGGTCATTTTTTGAAGGTTTTTTGAGACATAATCAATATACCAAGGTTGATATTTTTCCTTCTAACTATGTCACATAATATGACACCACGCAAAGGTTTCGCATTCTTTGGATCGTTTTTGAATTTATAATGCCTGTTTTAAACCATCGTTATACTTTGTCGAAGGGCGGGCATGAAGATTCTTAGCTCGGAACTGAGACTCGCTAAACTTGAAGTGGATCTATGATGAAACAACAAATTTTGAACCTAAAAATGATTTTTTTAAAAAATCATGAGCATCCGATCATGTATCTGTAGTTCATATCTGACCCACTTCCTGTCGATTCGGCAGGAATTTATCTTTTTCACCAGGGATAGATGGAAATGTTTGAGATCCCCCTGTTATGACATTATCCATGTAAGGTTGTCTAGTATTTTTAAAAAATGTGACGGTAGCATTTTGAATTAGCCATTTGGTGGTTGCTTAACAAAACCGTCTTTGCACTCGGAAAATGGAAAACGGCTTTTTGGTGCGACGAAAAGGAAAACTTCCTCTGAAACATTGTTCGCCATTCCATGATGCACAGATATGCACAATATGGACACATTATCACAAACTATGCCTTTATTTTAGCCACAACATTGGTCATTTGACCCGAAAGCCAAGAAACCTCGAACGAGATAGGTCATTTTGTGAAGGTTTTTTTGAGACATAATCAATATACCAAGTTTGATATTTTTCCTTCTAACTATTTCACATAATATGACACCACGCGAAGGTTTCGCATTCTTTGGATCATTTTTGAATTTATAATGCCCGTTTTAAACCATCGTTATACTTTGTCGAAGGGCGGACATGAAGATTCTTAGCTCGGGACTGAGACTCGCTAAACTTGAAGTGGATCTATGATGAAACAACATATTTTGAACCTAAAAATGATTTTTGTAAAAAATCATGAGCATCCGATCATGTACCTGTAGTTCATATCTTACCCACTTCCTATCGATTCGGCAGGAATTTATCTTTTTCACCAGGGATAGATGGAAATGTTTGAGATCCCCCTGTTATGACATTATCCATGTAAGGTTGTCTAGTATTTTTGAAAAATGTGACGGTAGCATTTTGAATTAGCCATTTGGTGGTTGCTTCACAAAACCTTCCGTTTTTTGCACTCGGAAAATGGAAAACGGCTTTTTGGTGCGACGAAAAGGAAAACTTCCTCTGAAACATTGTTCGCCATTCCATGATGCACAGGTATGCACAATATGGACACATTATCACAAACTATGCCTTTATTTTAGCCATAACATTGGTCATTTGACCCGAAAGCCAAGAAACCTCGAACGAGATAGGTCATTTTGTGAAGGTTTTTTTGAGACATAATCAATATACCAAGTTTGATATTTTTCCTTCTAACTATTTCACATAATATGACACCACGCGAAGGTTTCGCATTCTTTGGATCATCTTTGAATTTATAATGCCCGTTTTAAACCATCGTTATACTTTGTCGAAGGGCGAGCATGAAGATTCTTAGCTCGGGACTGAGACTCGCTAAACTTGAAGTGGATCTATGATGAAACAATATATTTTGAACCTAAAAATGATTTTTGTAAATAATCATGAGGGTCCGATCATGTACCTATAGTTCATATCTGACCCACTTCCTACCGATTCGGCAGGAATTTGTCTTTTTCACCAGGGATAGACGGAAATGTTTGAGATCCCCCTGTTATGACATTATCCATGTAAGGTGGTCTAGTATTTTTGAAAAATGTGACGGTAGCATTTTGAATTAGCCATTTGGTGGTTGCTTCACAAAACCGTCCATTTTTTGCACTCGGAAAATGGAAAACGGCTTTTTGGTGCGACGAAAAGGAAAACTTCCTCCTGAAACATTGTTCGCCAACCCATTATGCACAGTTATGCACAATATCGACATATTATCACAAACTATGCCTTCATTCTAGCCATAACATTGGTCATTTGACCCGAAAGCCAAGAAACCTCGAACGAGATAGGTCATTTTGTGAAGGGTTTTTTAAGACATAATCAATATACCAAGTTTGATATTTTTCCTTCTAACTATGTCACATAATATGATACCACGCAAAGGTTTCGCATTGTTTGGATCGTTTTTGAATTTATAATGCCCGTTTTAAACCATCGTTATACTTTGTCGAAGGGTGGGCATGAAGATTCTTAGCTCGGGGCTGAGACTCGCTAAACTTGAAGTGGATCTATGATTAAACAACATATTTTGAACCTAAAAATGATTTTTGAAAAAAATCATGAGCATCTGATCATGTACATGTAGTACATATCTGACACACTTCCTACCGATTCGGCAGGAATTTGTCTTTTACACCAGGGATATACGGAAATGTTTGAGATCCCCCTGTTATGAAATTATCCATGTAAGGTGGTCTAGTATTTTTGAAAAATGTGACGGTAGTATTTTTAATTAGCCATTTGGTGGTTGCTTCACAAAACCGTCTGTTTTTTGCACTCAGAAAATGGAAAACGGCTCTTTGGTGCGACGAAAAGGAAAACTTCCTCCCGAAACATTGTTCGCCATTACATGATGCACAATTATGCACAATATCGACATATTATCACAAACTATGTCTTCATTCTAGCCATAACATTGGTCATTTGACCCGAAAGCCAAGAAACCTCGAACGAGATAGGTTATTTTGTGAAGGTTTTTTTGAGACATAATCAATATACCAAGTTTGATATTTTTCCTTCTAACTATGTCACATAATATGACACCACGCGAAGGTTTCGCATTGTTTGGATCGTTTTTTGAATTTATAATGTCCGTTTTAAACTATATATAATGTTTTATATTTTACTTAATTTTTGTTTATAAATGTGTAATATTTGAGTGTAGATAGATAGATTTATTTTTCTGCAAATTTTGATATATTATTTGTATTTTTCTGAATTAGAATGATTTAGTTATGATTTTTTTAAAAATAATAAAAAAGGAAAAAAAATCTGGAGGCCTAAAGCTGTGCCGACGGCCAGGCCGTCGGCACAGCTTGGCTACCTAACGCCGTTTCCATCATCGTGGCTGAACTGGCGCTACGCCGAGTGCTATATCTACGGCGAGGGCCACCGTCGGCACAGACCTCGCTACTACGCCGACGGCCACACTACGTCGAGGGCTATCCTCGGCACCGTCATCTACGCTGACGGCCGTATCTACGCCGATGGCCGGGCTTGTCGGCTGGCCAGGGAAGGCTGCTATGTTGGCCGTCGGCGCCTTAGTTTTTTCTTGTAGTGACGTAGCTGGACACATGGAGTGCACCGCCGCTACTGCTGAGAAAGGCGTGCAATTTGTCCCACCATTGCCACCTTTTCAAAAATATGGTCTCCATGCCTCGAAGGACGTAGCTGGACACATGGAGTGCACAACCCGCTACGAGCCGAGAAAGGCGTGCAATTTGTCCCACCATTCCCACCTTTTCAAGAGCGCGGTCTCCAAAAGTTTGGTGCAATCGTCTCCAGAGAAGAAGAAGGCAGAAGCTTGCCCTACATGTCTGTGTTGGCAAAGTCTACCGAAGAGGCAGGGAAGTCCATGGAACAATGCTAGTTAACAACATTAGAGAATGCTTGCTGAGTAGCTGTTAGATGATTTGAAATCACCTGTGTAGTTGGGTGATACTAGTATATTGCAAGGCGTTTACCGGCATGTCATAGTGGGCACCTTTACATGTGGGCTTGGGTTACTTTTTTAAAATCTTATGTTGGCTTCAGAAAACATGCTTCCTGAACTTTCTCCGTCCCTTATATGGTCTCATAATATCAAGCTGTAAATATATGTCAGCCAATGGCTGCCCTGATCATCGCCACCATGTATTGGTCGTGTGGCGGGTATGCTGTAGTTGTCGGTGCTGAAGCTGTATGCAAATAGTCCATCCATGTTTATTTTAGTTCCATCCAAGTTTCAGGTAGCCACATTTAGCCTTCCACGCATGGACATTTTATCTGCAGCCAGGTTTCAGCAAGGATTTGATACCAGCCTGATCTGGTATGCATCGATCATACCAGGGGTAAGGTTGTGAAAACTGCAGGTCAGTAGTAAATTTTCTAGAATACTAGGTAACATATTAATATATGCAGGAGAGTGAACCGACACTGAAAGTTGAATTCAATTAAACACGGCTTGATTTTTGGAGCTAACCGAGGTAAATAGAATAACAAAAATGATATGTCGTAAGATGGAGGGATTTTGGTATAAGAAAAGAGTAAATAACAAGAATAGGAACAGGTACTCCTGGAAAATCCAAGAATTTTTTTTTGCTGGAGATCACAATACATGAAAATTGGCCGTTCATTGAAGAAAACAAGGTGGCATTTGGAATCTTGACGGGAATGCATGCTTCAGATCATCATAAATCTGTACAAGTGCATCAAATAAACTGAGTTTGAAACAGCATGGCACCAGCAGAAATGGTTGATGGATTTGATAATTTGGTGACTAAACTGTTAAGGCAAATATATTATGATGATTAGTTATCTCATTCCTCTGTTTTCTCTGAAAATGGAAATCAATGCAACAATAGAGCGCCGTCGAGGAATAGCAGAGAGCTGCCCTTCCTTAGTAGCAGCTCTAACTATTCATTATTATAACCTCTACTGGATTCATTAGAATGGTGTGTAATGAGAGCAAGCATAGATAGTCCATATTCATGTGGTACCGTGACTGTTCGCGTCCGAGTTCTTTGCTTTTGGTGAAGAAGACTTATTCCCAAATGATTAGTACTAGTATTTCGATTGATTTGCAGAGCATCTCTGGTTGCTCTACCTGTATGTTTCTTATGCATGGAATCTACAGAGTTGTCTTGTTTACAATCGCTGAGTCAGGTTTCAGTTAGAAGCTTGTACGTTGTATCTCTAATGTAGCAGTAAAAAAATAATTGCTTCTAGACCACTGTTTGTCTATTCCACATAGACGGCCATAGTACATAATCTAGAATATACTTGTTCGATACCAGTCATTCTATAGGCTCTGGTAAATATATCATTTATTACCCAAGTAGTATCAACTCAGTAGTATGTAAATGTTATATTTCTAATCTTATCAATTTATCACATAGTTTTAGCTTATCAGAATTTTGTTTTTGCTTCAGTCCGTTAGCTAGGCATGCGCCGTGTTTTGAGCCTGCGATGCACGTTGCATCAGGACTCGGTCGTTCTTACCTCTTCAATAGGCTCGTGGTTTAGCACGATCAGAGCATCTCCACTCACCTATCTAGGACGCCGTTCCGCAGTGGCGGTGCCAGGACGAAAATTTTGTGTTGTCAAACTCATATCATCTATACATATTCAGTTATTGTACATATTATTTTTTGAATTTTCTCATGTATATATAGATGAGTTTCCAAAATCCTGTGTAGTCAACTAACTACACAGAAACCCCTTGGCACCGCCACTGCCGTTCCGAACGTCGAAAATTGTTTCAATCGTGTATCTAAGGATCTGTTTTCGGTCGAATTTGGACCAATTTTGGTCTGGACTATCTAGGCTGAATTCAGGTTTCTGGGTACGTCCTGGGAACATCGGACTCAGCCAATTCGCACTACTACAAAACTAGCTATAGATAGACAGACTTTCTGTGGCGCATGGTTCTGACCATGCGCCACAAAAGTTGTCCAGTGGCGCATTTGTGAAATGCGCCACAGAAAGACTTCTGTGATGCATATAGAAAAATGCCAACTTCTGTGGCGCATATGTCCACATGCGCCACAGAAGTTCCAACCTCTCTGGCGCACATGCGCCACAGAAGTTCCAACTTCATATGCGCCACAGAAAGCTTGGGTGGATCCTACTATGGAATCTCGTTGACTGTACTCTGACCAACATTCTGTGACGCATATGACCATATGCGCAAAGAAGGTTCATCTTTGTATGCGCCACAGAAGTTGGAGTAGAAAAAACAGATTCCACCCCTCCCCCGGGATCGCCTTTTTAGCCTTGCAAAAAATAATAGAAAATGAAAAACACTTCAAAAAATAAAATCCTTTCACATAGTGATAGGTAATATGGTCTAGTTTGTAGGAAAATTAACAAACATGCATTTGGACTTTTTATGCAGAAAACGTTTATGCCACGGTAAAACGGACGAAACTTTTGCATACTATATCGGAAAAATACGTATAATATACCAAAATGACGAGAACGAGATTTCGCATTCGCTTGTAATCACCTTTGGTCATTTAGCGACTATTTAGATTTTCAAAATTCGAAAAGAGTAAAAAGTTATGGCCAAAAGATCATTTTTTCCTGCAAAAAAATAAAAAAGGAGGACAAACTTCTGTGGCGCATTTCTTCCATATGCGCCAGAGAAGTCTTGGCCAAAATTCTAAATTTGAATCCCGCCCCTTCTCCCTCTCTTATACTCTTCCACTCCTCCACCCTTCCCCTCCTCATGTTCTTTTATTCTCCTCACCTTCTCCTCCTCCTCCTCCACCCCGGTGAGATCTTCCTCTACTCCGATGAGCTTCTCCTCCTCCTCCTCCTCCACCACCACCCCGGTTAGCTCCTCCCTCCTCCACTCCGGTGAGCTTCTCCCTCCTCCACCCCGGTGAGCTCCTCCTCCGCCTCCTCCCACCTCCCTCCTCCTCCACCCCGGCGAGCTCCTCCTCCTCCCACCTTCCTTCTCCTCCACCCCGGAGAGCAACTCCTCCGGCGACCTTATCCTCCTCCTCCTCCTCTGGTGGCCTCTTCCTCTCCTCCACCGACGACCTCCACCTCCTCCACCAGTGACCTCCTTCTCTCCTCCATCGGTGACCCCCACCTCCGACCAGATTCTGGTCGGGTTTTTTTTTTGAAATTTGAAATAAAACTTCTGTGGAAAAATGCGCCACAAAAGTTTGAGATCTGGTTCGATACTTCTGTGGCGCATTTTGGAAATATGCGCCCCAGAAGTTTTTCAGACTTCTGTGGCGCATATCAATATGCGCCACAAAACTGCACTTTAGTGGCGAGATAACAATGGCGTATCCCATATGCACCACAGAAGTCCCAAAATGATGCGTCACTGATAGGCCTTTTCCTAGTAGTGTCAGTGAAAAAATTTCAAAGCGGCGCGTGGACCCGCCGAGTCAGTGATGGAAGCCGAGTCGTTGTCATCCTCGGAACCACGCGGCGACCAGCGGACAATAACTGCCTGTCACGTCGGCCACGCGTCGCCGATTTACGGCGCCACCGTCGCCGCCTTGGCTCCCGCGACGGATCGGTGGGCACTAACTTCCCACCGTTTTCCCTTTTCCCGCCCTCGCCGCTACACCCCTCCCACCCTCGCCACCCCACCTCGGCCATTATAAGACGTACCCCTCGTCGGAGATCTACACACCCTCTCACAGCTCCCCCACCCACAAGCCCAAACTCCGGCGAACCCCTCTCTCACTGTTCCCCCTTCCCAGCCATGGCTGAACGCTACCCAAGCGACGGCGCCGCGGCGAACGGCTTCGTCCGGCGCACCCTCCAGGCTTGGGAGGCGCGCATGCTATACGACGCCGGCTACATGGTGCCGCCAGACACGCGGATGCCTCCGGGGTGGAAGCTGAGCGCCGGCGGCATCCCAATCTCGCCGGCGCCGATGCAGGTCGAGCTGTCGTATGATGTGCAAGAGTACATCGACGACATGGACAACCCCGCCGAAGCGGAGAGCGCCGACAAACTCCTCTACTGGGAGCACTTGTTCGCGGAGCGGCGCGAACAGGAGCTCGCCCGCCACGAGGGGCCTCCGAACGAGTCGCCGCTGAAGCACAACAACTAGGCGGGTCGCCGACGTTGGTGGAGCACGCCGGGCCAGACGCTCGCGGCGGTGATGGAGCACATCAACCGCGGGAACACGCCGCGGCTCGGCTTTTCGTGCATGCCGACACCGGCGGCCAGGACGGGGCGGCGTCCTCCGGCGAACTGGACGCCGAGGAGGATGGCGAGCATGAGCTCGTCCTCCTTCTCTTCGGCGTCCCACTCCTCTGGCTTGGCGCCGCTTCACACGCCGACGGCAGTCAAGCGCGAAGCGATATCGCCGGTGCGCTCACCGCCGCGAACGCGCTCGTGCGGCATCGTCATCAGCGAGCCGCGGACAACGGCGTCGCCAACCGGCCACCTGCGTCTCCGCCGCCCCAAGATAGAAGACTCGGCGCCGGCCGAAGACGCCGCCTTAAAGATGGCGCTGGAGCAGTCGCTTGGCGCCGCCGCCGCCGCCGGTGGATCCCTCCTCGCCGGACATCCAGGATGGACTGGGAGAAGGCAGAGCGGCAGCGCATCCTCGACATGCAGCAATAGGCCGAGGAGCAGACCGCCCGGCGTCGGGCGTTGTCTGGGCGTGAGCTCGCCTACCAGGGCGCCCCGCTCTATGTCCTCGACGACGACGACAAGGACGTAGGCCCGTCCTTCCAGCCCTGGAGGTGCGGCGACCCAGGCCAGGGGAGCTCCAGCCAGAACCAGCCGCCGAGCGACAACGACGACGATGGCGGCGAGAATGACGGCCGCGTCGACCCCAGCTACACGGCGTTCTACAACAACTTCGGCATGTAGGACGGCGAAGGCACCGGCGGAGGCTTTTTTAACTTTATTATGTATTAGTTTAGTTTAAATTTGATGTAATCCGCATATATTCACCCAACTTAATGAAATTCGCCCATCTTTAATGAATTTTAGCCAAACTTGGGAACTCGTCCTGAGTACGCGAGTGGGAAAATGGACGTACCCAGGCCGAAAACTAGTTCCGTCCGGCCGAAAAACGGACCAATTTTCGACTTGGGTTCGGCCAACGAGTGGAGATGCTCTCAAGCCTCGTGGGCGTGAGTTAAGCGGATCATGGCGTAGAGATAGGATCCTTGCCAGCCACGTTTTCCCTTCCAACGATGAACAAAAAAAAAAGAAGTAACAGAAAAGCTGAAAGGCTTACACGATACAAATCTTCAGAGTCCATAATTTCTGAAACTTGTTCTTAGTGTCGCGTGAGTTATTCCAGGTTCAGAACTAACAGTGAACTCAATAGTTGGAAATGTATATGCATCTAGTAGCTACTTGAACTGAATGCAATTACCACTACAAGAGAGGACGAACTGAAAAATACAGCTGGATTTTCAAAGCTGAATGCGGTAATGGAAGCACATAGAACACGTAGAAAGACACTGGTAAATCTTTCAGTAACGAAAAAAGGTACGATGCTACAGCTTAAGTATCAAAACTTCAGTAAGAATCATAGGATAGGATCCCAGCTTCAGGGCTGACTTAATTTACTCTAGATCTCAATACCTGCTTGGATAGTAGTGACTAGCGACGTTATTGCGTGGCAGCTTGGCTCGTCATCTTCACTGCATCAATGGCTGCACTAACCTTCGCGGCAAGAGATTGATCACGTGGCAGGTGTGTTGTAGCCGTTGATGCTGAAGCTGAATGAAAACAGAGGATGGAGAGTCACAGGTGTCGTTGTTACCAACAAGTGCATGGACAATTGTAACAGAGACGATCTCTTCACATATGGAAAGTACAGGGATCACTTGTCCAGCATTGCCAAGCAAAATGCTAGACTGCCATTATTTCCGTTCCTAGCTGCTGCAAATAAATATTCTCCATGACGAAACATCAGAGAACAGACCAGTCGATATTCAAAAATGGGCCAGGGCGCAAGACAAGTCGACATTCAGATTCTGTACACGAATGATTCAGGCAACTGACGGGAAAACATTAAGAACATTTTGGACAATACATATGTTGGATAATGATTAAATGAAATTATTCAAGAATGCTCAAATGGTGTGTGTAAACACTAACTGAAAGAATGGACAACATGACAGCTTCAATGTGAGTGCCAATTCGAACATACAGTACTCATGATGCGGAGATTCTTTGGGCTTGAACATGGAGCTTTCCATAGAACACGTAGCTATTCCATCATCTAACAAGAAGACATTTTTTCCTTTGAAACTTACAGCATATTAGTTCCTACTAAATGTTTGTTAACTTTTAACAACACAACATGTATATTACCCTCTATTAGCACACGAGTAGTCTCTCCTCCTTTCTCCGGGCTTGAGACCGGCTTCCCTACCTACCCTATGAAAAAAGAAAAAAAAAGAAAAGAAACGAATGGAGAAAACAAACCTTAACAAAACATAATGAATACCATTTTTTAATCTTTTCCATTTTTTTTATATTTATCAAATAATTAAGAGAAAAAAGGTACACACAAATTTTTTTTTCATTTTAGAGTTTTTTGCTACATGGAAACAAATTCAAACAGAAAACTACTCTAACAACCAAAAAAAGATTTTTTGTTTATGGTTTTTTTAAGTTTTAGCAAATAGTCCAGCGTAGTGCTGAGATTTTTTAATAGTTTTATACACAAGCCACTCTACTGCTAAAGAAAATAAACTCTACTCCAATGGGCGAATTATGCTCAGCGAGTTCTGAGAATTAATTGCTCTTCCAGGTGTCGGCAATAACAAGGTTGTAGAAGGCTTTAATATCTCATCATCCTGTATGCAGAAAAAAGGTGCTTTGTAATTAAAAATGAAAAGTTTAGAAAGCAGAGGTAAGAAAAATATGTCATTTTTTATTTGGTAACTGAAAATAACCAACATTAGAATGATTCGTCTAGAAACATAGAATTGAGTGGCACTGGGCCTGTTGCATCGCAAATTTGCCGAGTTTATTTATTTGGGGGAAGTTCGTAAGTGGCACTGGGCCTGATGCAAATATACATAAGTGGACACATGTGACGGTAGCATGCATACAAAAAGGGAGGAAAAGAAAGACAGAGATGCGCGTAATGTACCAGCTTGTTGGCATGAATGAAGCAAGAGAAATTATGCGATTGAAGATTTCGTCGCCACCCCTTCTTCATGAGTCCCACTGCTTGTGGCGACATCATTGTCTGCCTGGAGGTTCGTTAGACATATATATTAATTCAGCCGGCTGGGCATCAGCTACACGAAAAGTTAATAAATTCCTATATATAGCATGCGATGAATATGACATGGTATATACTTATGTACCTCCACTTGCTCGGTATCATCGTAGTCACCGTCGTCATCATCATCATCACCACTGTCGTCGGTGTCGGTGTTGCGGGCGTAGTCACTGTCGGTCTCATCGGCGTCGTCATCACTGTTGTTGTCCTAGAGATAAGACACACACACACACATAAACCAGTTAGCCGGCAATCAGCTACATGATGGATACGTACAGCGATAGATGGAGAAGTATATGAGCGTACCTCTTCTTCTCCGTCTGTACCTGCTGCATCAACGTGTAACATAGTACTCTTTATTTTGGCAACAAAGCCACGTATCTCCTCTTCTCCGTACCTCCCCAGTCGAGGCTCGGCATCACGACGTAGCAAAGTCTCCAGTGTTGTAATCATGCGACGTAGCTTTCGTTGATATACGTCAATGCGCCGAGTTGGCTTCCTGTTCAGACGAGCTAGGATCCACTCAAGTGCATCGATGCGCCGAGCTGCCTTCCGGTTGTAGTTCTGCAGTTGTATATAGAGGCCGAGATTCTTAGTTCCCTGGCTTTCCCTCAGGACTGCCTTCGCTGCCTTCACTTCCTTGCGGCCGCTGGCAGCGCAGTCAAGCAGACAAATGACACTATAAAGTATTTTATTCCAGGGCACCAAGCTTCCCTTTCTTCCAGCGCTGGCACTGTATATTAGATTTTTAAGCATTGGCAGTGCTCCTTCTCTAAGAGTGATCTCTACGTTCGTTGCCAACAATCTCAGCTTCTGAAACTCATCACTGCCAAAGGTATACGATACACACTTCTTCTCCGCACTGAAGAAACTGAGTTCGATGAGCGACGGCAACCTTCCGAGGATTTGAAGGTCCTGAGCTTCAACCACCTCCACATACAACATCAGCACAGAGAGGAGCGAAACTGACAAAGCATTTATCCATGACGGCATCTTGGTTGTAAGTATACTCCGCAGACCAAAGGAACGAAGCCTTGAAGTCGGCGTCAACTCTTCCAAGCTGCCAGCACAGACAAGCAATTCTATGTTAAACAAATCCGACAATAACTTGACCTCGTTCGTCTTGATAAATAGATCCTGGATCTTGTGCAGGTTTAAGAGAGACACTGCCAGAACCTTGGCGGCGGTGTGCTCCAATCGATCTAACCCAATACTGAGCATCCTCAGCTTTATTAGCTTCCCCACATCCCTGAAGAAGTTTGGGACCTTGTCCGCGTGCTCTAGCTGCAGCTCTTCAAGGCACGTCAGCTTTCCTATCTCGCCCTTCATCCTTGTACCCTTATCGGCCAATAAGCACCTCAATTTTTGCAGCTCGCCAACAGACGGTGGCAACTCACTTATGGAACCTCCCCTTACGTCCAGTATCTCAAGGAACTTCAGATCAAGTCCTATATCTTCCGGGAGCTTAACCGATGTATTCACTAGTCCTAGATACCTCAGCTGCACCAACTTCCCAAGATTCTTCATACTAAGATCTTCTGAAAGAACACAATCCTCCATAACCAGTACCCTTAGCACTTTAAATGTCAAAAGCGGAGGTATCCCAGTACACATGATAGCATTGAATGACCTCACATGTACCATTTTTATGCTAGGATTGTGCTCCACTTTTGCTCCATGGAGAGCTAACCGATGGACTCTGTTGCTTTGTCCATTTGGTGAAGACGTGATGTGGTTATCTCTTGTATCATGTACTGTAATAAAGTTTACTTCCGCTGACATGGTGCGGATCAGATCTAGCACCATATCATGAACACGACAACCAACTTCAGCATTAGACCTTACCTCATGAATCAGGCTTTTATTCACTAACTCGTTGTAATAGCTCTCAGCTTTCTCATATGAACCTATACCTTTTTTATCCAACACAAATCTCTCAGAAACCCACCTCCATATCAATGATTTCTTCTGAATAAATTTATCTTCAGGATACATGCCTAGGTACAGTAAACATGTTTTTAGATAGGGTCGGAGGTCATAATAGCTGAAAGATAAGATTTTTCTTGTGTTCTGAATGACTTCACTATCTTCATCCCCAAAACCAATTGCATCATACACCTTAGACCAATCTGCACTTGGTTTAGCAACAAGCAAACTAGCTATTGAAATGATAGCTAATGGCACACCAGCACATTTCTTCAAAATTTTGTTAATCACTTCATCGTGTTGGTTATCTTGACTAACTCCTTCAGCACCACATGTTCTTGTATGGAATAGCATTTTGGAGTTATCATACGAAAGTGGCTTCATGCGGTAAATACCACCAGCATTTGTGGCAACATCGTGATTACGAGTAGTTATGATGATTCTGCTATCCGGATGACTATCCATGAATGCATGCCTAATCGTTTCCCACGTTGGTATGTCCCATAAGTCATCAATAACAATAAAGTACCTACTCATGAGAATCCAGAAACTTTAGTTAGTAAAAAATATTTAATCATACAAGGACACACTAGAATAAGAAGCATGCAGACACATCAGAACAAAAAAGGCATTAAGAATCGGTGAAAAGATTGTATAAAGTACATATCAATCACTAGGACCTGAATTATCATTTTCAGATTGATATATTATAAATACATGGATATGTATTGTAGGATAAAACTAGAGACAATTTACCGAAGGAGTGATCCATGTAACCATTCAACCAATGTAACCGGTGGTAATCGCAAGTACAACTTTAGCAAAAGAATAGAGGTGCTAGTTCCACATATACTATAATAGACACACATTAATTTCCTTTTATATGGTGTTCACTGATAGCTTTCCATATGGGTATCAAATCAATGAGTTTATGGGTTTGGCAAAACACGAAAAGAAATTTTCCAACAGCAACCTGATATCCTTTTGATATCCAAACATGCTGGAAATGAGGGGGAGAAGAGGTTCTTCACCGTGGAGGAGGAAGAAAGAAGCATCCGCTGCAAAAGAATCGCCTTGTAAATCACCAGCTAAACAACCTGCTAGAGGCGCTTTGATGCCCCACCTTCCCTATCGGTCCGATGTTCACTGATTGTCCATACTTCTAAGAGCATCTCCAAAAAATGACCTATTTTAGGGCATGCCATATAAAAACCATTTTTAGGGCACCGGCAGGAGAAGACGCATCTCTAACAGATGATGTATCCTTATCCTGCCCAAAAAAATTAGGGCATGCCCAAACCCCCTGGTGATGTATATGTTGGGAACGCGATAGGGCATCCAATTCGCATCCCTACCACCGCTCTAAAACTTCCCCATCTCCCTCTCACCTCTTGCCCGCTGCACATGATCATGCCTCCCCGCCTCCGGTTCGTACCACCTCAACCCCCACGTGTTGTCCTTGTCATATATCCACATGTTACCGCCGCTGCCGAGCCATGTCCCTCTGTTTCCCCGCATATTTTGGCCTCTGCCACCCAATTCTAGCAGCCACCGCCATCAGTATGCCACCTAGGACTGCAAACGAGTCGAGTTCGAGCGACTTATACTCAGCTAAGTTCAGCTTATATTAAACTCGGGCGAGCTGTGAGTGAGTTGAGTGGAAGGTCGAGCTATAAATTAACTCATACTCAACTTGTAACAACCTCGAGTCGAACTTGAGCTAATTTCGAGCTGAACAAGACCTAGAATATTCCTATGTTCAAAGTAAGTATTTCATCTAGTTGAACACACAATGACATCATAATAAAACACTTTAAGTAGTGTTCCAATCAAAATCAATATAACATATAATTATGCACGCTTGATTAGCCTTCCAGAATTACTAGCATGTACACGGGAGAAAATCCCGTTTACAACATATAATGTAACAAATTATCTTATTTTTATTCAATATATATAACAGAATCACATACATAATTGTAATATTTCTTATATAGCCAAAAATTGAGAGGGCTAGCGTTTGCTCAAGATCATCTTGTTTCCTAGTCGCTACATATGACACCCATATCCAGCTCATTTGTTCTATGAGTCGAGGTGAAATACACGTGGCTCCACCGGTTTCCTTGGTGTCCACAAGTGCCCGTCTGGCTATTTCATAGCCAAAATCACCGTGCGCGAACGGTGAGAAGCTGTGGCTCAACACGTTCCACTCGGCGCACGAGGCTGCCCACGCCTTCGCCGCTGCCGCGTGGAGGTTCGTCCATCCGAGGACCGACCTCAACTTCCCGGAGATCGAATCCAACGAGTACGCAGAGATGCTTGCCCCCCCCCCCACCCCCACGGATTGCAACACAAAGCTTAAATGGCATGAGAGGGACGATTCGGAAGATTGGCATCATCAAGGACGATGGGGCCGCCATGAAGAAGAACACTAAGGAACATGCCGAAGATGTTCAGTCGGAGATGGAGTTCTTCGGTGCTAGGGACGCGCAGAAGAAGGCGGAGAGGGCCAGGAAGAAGAGGAACATCCTCAGTGGTCCTCTATGTCCCTCTCTTGGTGTGATGTGTTGCAAAAAAGAGAAAATAAAAAATAAGGGAGAGGAGAGAAAAAATAAGGAGATAAAAGGGATGGGCCCACATTGGTGACCTTGTTTCGCACGTCAAGCATGTATATGGTTGCCATGAGAAGAGCTGTCTCACAAAATTTCCCTACTAAATTCTCATTTGGCTCTAAGAGAAGCAGAAAGATAAGTACTACATGGAAAATGAAAGTTTGCTCCTGGTTTCGGCCGGAACCAGCCACAAATATGTCTGTGGGCATCGGTTCCCTCTTGAGACATTGTCTGGCATGAGTGCGCATTTCCCTCCCATCTTTGTTCCGAGGGGAACCTCAGATCCTGTGCCCTGAATCGGACGATGGTGGCATCTAGGCCATGACCCTCTTGATGCCATCGTTTTTGGAGTCGGACGTGGGCAACGACTGAGTGGCTTCGTCTTGCACGGATTTTTTGGTGAAGATGTCAGGTTGTCCTGACCGACAGGTGCTACATTGAGTCATGCCTATTCGATAGGTGCTACGCACGAAAGATCTTTCGAGGCCTTCAAGATGTGTCAGACGGTGGCACTAGGCGACATGGTGGCGCGGTGTATATGTTGTGACCGTGACGTGCGCACGTGGTGGTGCTGCTTTGAACCGTGGTGGTGTCAGCGGCTAGCGTGGTCTTTGCGTTGGTCTACACCATTAAGATGAGTGGTTGGATGGTTTCCTGATTAATAATGAATAAATGCAGTGAGCATCGCTCGAAGCAGAGGCCCGGGCTCCGTTCCCCTTTCCTAAAAAGTATTAATTTTGTTTTGGCCTTTTCTTTGATATATTGTACTCGTGGAATAGTGTAAATAAGAATTTGCTACATAAAAATATAAAAAACTAATGAGAAAATGATGTTTATATATACATTTTATAGTTTTTTATTGCATGAAGTGAACAAAATATCATAGAAGAAATTATATCCAATATATAGTATCTTCCTTAATTGTTCAACCCAAGCATGAGAGTTGCATTGCGAGTTCGTGACTACGTCTGCTGTTTTAGCTAGTATGCCATACATGTTGATTAACCATAATATATCTTGTCACAACAACACAAAAGCCATATAGTGTATCTGGAGACATAGGTGACATAAAGAAATTATTGTCTATCATAGGATGAGATTTATGCGTACCTCTTGCGTGCAAGGACTTCTTGCAGCTGGTTGATCAGTTGTCTTTCGTCCAATCTTTCTGCGGCTTTGTGCAGCTCTTTGTCAAGTTCAAAAAGAATGTCACCGAGAACTTTCTTTGTGCATTGGTTCTGACCAACTGGAACAAAACCCTGGTAGTCGTATGTCTTGCTAACCTTATCATACAATGCTTTTGCAAGGGTGGTCTTGCCCAAACCTCCAAATCCAACAATGGAGACTACCTTCATATTTTTTGGGGACGTCTTAGCACCCTCGGACAAGATCTTCATTAGCTCATCAATTGGCTCCTCGGTACCAACAAGGTCAGAGACCTTTTTGTACAGAGCTGAGAGACGAGGGTCAACTGTAGTTGTTGCAAGATTAGCAACAACATCATCGATCTTGTACCTGTCATATCGTTCCTTTATCTTTCTAACCTGACGCTCAAATTCTTCCATGTCATTGGCTATTTCATGGCGTGCCTTGAACTTGGTGTACTTGTTGCCGGCTTTCTTCAACATGTGCTTGATTTTGGACTCGGTTGGCTCAACACCCTCAACGCGGGTCATGAAGGAGTCGAGGCTGTCCTCGATAGCATAGGACAACTCCCTGACCTCATTAGCCCAATTCTTGACCTGCGGGTCAAGTTGATCCAGCGGCACGCTGGATACCTTCACAAGGAACACTTGCATGCTCTCGAGCTCGGCCTTTAGGTCGCCAATCCCCTTCTTAACAGTATCCTTCAGGTTGTACTCATCCAGGAGCAGCTCGCCCAGCTTAGGGATGAGGGTGCCCATCGCCCCCGTAGCGAACTCCATGGTCGACTCTCGCCTTCTCCGCCTGTTCTGCTAGCTTCTTTGTTGTTCCTGTTTTCCTCTTCTCACCTATATATCAGAATCCAATTAAGAAGAGGATTAGAGCAGCAGGCAGGAAGATGGAGAAGGACATATATGCGGACAGAGATAATTACCAACCAAGTGCGCGCTGTATCAAACTAGCAAAACTAAATTCAGCTGGACCTAACTAACCGCCAGTACTCATTCAGCTGAAGAACAAGGCTAGCTACGATCTAGATCTTGGGAAGATGAAAGCAGGGAGGAAGACTGTGTGAGGAGTGGATGTGGATGGAGTCAAAAAGCTGTAGAGTAAACTCAGTGCGCTACAGGTCAGGTCATTGAGTCATATGATGAGCCCACTATGCTGATACAATGTATTGAACCGCATGAGCCCAATAGGCGTGGGATCCCACCTAGACGTGTCACTCTCCTCTTTACTGGATTGTGTCAGGATAGATGCTCCACTATATATATATGGTCTAAGCTTTTCGACACAGGCCAGTCCCACTCCCACTGTATCATCCTCAGAAGGCATCAATCAGACTAGCTAAGTACGGCCCCTTTTTTATCAGGATGCAAACATGCCAAGGTGGTTACTTTGAATTTTAGTGGATTCAAATTATGATTACATAATAATATGATGTGCAAAGCACGCACAGATTACTAGTTTTCTTATGTTTCTCAATTATGTGATAAATAAAATTAGACAAAAGAAAACCATTGAAAATTACTTCACATATTGCAGCTCTTCATGTCTTGTTTCAGTCAGTACACTGCTTTATTCATTCTTGAATGTGTCTTTCGTCGATTATTCAGCCTCCATATTCATCTCCATTATACCTTCTTGTTGTAAGTTAGTTACTCGACATATATATTAACTCGATGCGCTTAGGTCAAGTCTGTTTTGCAGATCTTGTCGAAAGACTTTTTCCACAATGTATGTTATGATCTATTGATCATGGAATTTCCTAAGGGAAATTATATTCTACAAACTTATGGAAGCTTTTTTTTACACCATATTACAATAGAAAAATATTTTTTCCTTATGAAGTATGTATTAGGAGAAGCCTTTGTTTCTGAGTTAGTTTTTCAGAAAGTTCTTCGCACCTGATATATCACGACGCAATCAAGAAGAGGATTAGAGCAGCCCGAGAAGGAGATGTATGCGGAGAGAAATAAATTATCAGGGAATTAAAAAAGCAGCTCGAGAAAGAAATGTGCGCAACAAGAAGAAGGCTAGCTAGAATGCAGAGCAAGTTCAATGCGTTACAGATGGGCATGCACATATGTGGTCATCCTCAGCAGGCATCAATCAGACATGCTGTCTCCTCCATGAAGACGTGACAATGGGCCCTCGACTATGAATTAATTTACGTACTATGCGTCTACATTGGCGAAAGACAGATAGTTGGCTAACTACAGTATGTTCTTTTATGAGGATGCACGCATGCCATTGTGGAAAAGTCTTTCGACAAGATCTGCAACACAGACTTGACCAGAGGATCCTAGGCGCATTATTGGCTAATATGATAGGTTAATATATTTATGCCGAATAACTAAACTTACAACCAGAAGGTATAGTGGAGACCGGATACAGATGCTGAATAATTGACGAAAGATACATTCAAGAATAAATAACATGTTCAAGCAATGTAAGTGTAACCGATTGAAACAAGACATGAATAACTGCAATATGTGAAGTATTTTTCATGTTTTTCTGTTTTCTACTTAATTAAGAAATTTAAGAAATAAATGCAAGAGACAACATAAAAACCTTTTCCTCGTTGTAAAGCAAGTAACTATTTTTTCTCTTTCAAGAATTTTTTATTTTTGTTTAAAAAACCACTTTAATGCTAACCAAACAACATTTTTTATGAATTATGTAGCTTTTGTTTTGCATTATTTGTGAAAGTAAACCCCACAAATAATGAGTTATTTGGTCTACAGACCGGTGATTTGGAAGACTTCGGGAGTACCACGAGTCTGCAAACAAGGCAGCACATAATTTTAGGATGGCCAAGTAAAGAGGCAAAACATATGCATTGCTATGTATTAGGCAACAAATGGAGAAAAGGTCTCTTCATTGACATGTTTGGTGGAAAAAAAAGGCCCAGTAATCCAGTATAAAGGGTATTCAGACCTGTACCTTATACAGACTGATCTGTGGGGAACTATATGTATTAGGCAGGACTATATGAGGAGTGGATGGACGCTGCAGCAAATGTATGACGATCTACTTGGAGGCAATTGCTGCAGCAAGATTACTGCATTTCAAAAGGGCAGTATTTTTTGCCAAATCTGACCTTTTGATGAACTATTTCCACATTTAACCCCTCCTCGAAACCAATTCGAAATCTGACCCCTTAAATTGGCGCCATTTAAAATGGTGCCGAAGTTGTGCATGTCGGTGCCAAGTTGTAGCAGCGGGGAGGAAGACCAAGAGAGGTCGGCACCATTTGATACGGCACCGAACTTGCGCCGACATACACAACTTCGGCACCATTTTAAATGGCGCCGATTCAGAGATCAGATTCCGAATTAGTTTCAGGGAGGAGTCAGATTTGGTTGAAGCTACGAGATTTGGACAGATTTGACAAAAAATACAAAAGTTAATCAATGAGTTATGCCCATAGTAGTATGTACTGCTGAATCCAGGTCGGTACCAACTGTCAACCTCAGTCAATATCAATGAAATATGCTGCCACCTCCATGAATGATTGATATGATGATACTGGGTCCTGCCAGCCTGCCCTGGCTGATGAAAGTCAGTCGCGTTCACATTCATTTCCATAGCATTATTTACATTGGTAAAAGGACAGATGATTAGCTCACTACCGTCATTATTTTGTCAGGATACAAGAAATGCCACTCTGGAAGTTATATATGTCAAATAACTATACATACAACATAAGAAACGGACACCAACTCAAATAAAATCATACATTCAAAGAGAAGGTATACTGCAGATCAAATATGCAGACTGAATAATTGACAAAAGAAAACATTCAATAACGAGAGCATCTCCACTAGCGCACCCCAAATCATCGCCGGCAGCATCACCGGCACAACACTACAGGGGATGCCGGCAGCGCTAGCCTAAATTAAGGGAGGCCCGTCACATAGTGGCGCACCCCAAACGAACCCCAAAAAAAATTCGGCAAACAAAATACTAAATACGCCGATCTAGTTAACGGTTTGTACATATTTTGCATGAAATAGAAAAAAGTAAACCAAAAGATGGCCACCGCCGTAGAAACCCTAACCTATTGGCAGTCGAAGACACTGAAGTCGAGGCCACCGCCTTCGACTCCGGCTTGGGCGCTGGTGCACTTGGAGGCCCCGCTTCTACATCATCTGACGCCGTGTGATGGCGTCGTTGTCCTCCGCGGACAACCACTGCGCGAACGCGTCAGAGGTTGGCGCGACAGTGTTGTACAACGCCTGCATCAGCATCGCCTTTCCCGGCTTGTCATCAAGGTCGCTCGGGTCGGCAAAGGCCACATGTAGCTCCAGCTCCACCTCCCTGTAGCTCCAGCTCCTTCTCCTTCTTTGGCGTTGGCGGGGCCCTCTCCTACTTTGGGCGCCGCAGAGAATGGTGGTCACGCGGCGGCGATGGCGGCTTCTCCTGCTTCGAGCGCCGGAGAGAGAGATGGCTTTGGGGGAAGCAGCACCCGTGGCTCATTCCGCGTGCCGCCGTCGCAGATGACAATGTTGCCTACACGGTGAGGAGGAAAAAGGTACGGCGGCGAGCACGAGGGAGTCGTGAAGAAGAGGAACGCACGTCGGAGACGAAGCGGGGAAGCCGGAACGTAGCAACACTCGCGCAGCATCTCACCGATGTCGCACTCATGCCACCACGTGTGCTGTCCCACACAGTTCAACCGACCTGCGTAGGGGCCGAAGAGGCGGGCAAGCTCCCGCTCCCGACGTTCTTGGAACAGCTGCAGCCAGAGCACCGAGCTGCCCAACGCGGATCTTCCTGCTGCTCCCACGTCAGCGACTCACGCTGCTTGTTGATGTAGGCGGTGAGCGCGTCCCGCTCCAAGATTGGGGTAGCGGCGTAGCCGGCGGCGGAGCCGCCAATGTGCGCCATCGCCGGCAAGGTTAGAGGATAACTGAGATGGGAGGAGGATGAGGCGACGGTGTGAGGATCGGCGACACGGAGCGGAGAGGGGTTTATTGTCGGCAGGGCAGGCGAGACGGTGGGGCGGCATTACTCTGGCGTCGGGAGCTGCGCCAGCACGCATCAGAAGCGATGGGACAAGTCGCTACCACGGCAGGCCGGCCATTAATTTCGTTGACCGCCACTGACCGCGCCCCCTCTCGCTGCCGCTCTCTCGCTGCGAAATGGGGCCGACTCGCTATATCCGACGTGGTTGGACGTGTCGGCCCCAGTTCTGCATCATTTGGCGCCGTGGCAAGGTTGATGGCGGCGTCGATGTCCTCCGCGGACAACCACTACGCGAACGCATCGGAGGCTGGCGGGACGGTGTTGTACGACGCCTACATCAGCATCGCCATTCCCGGCTTGTCGTCAAGGTTGTTGGGGTCGGCAAACGTCACATGGAGCTCCAACTCCACCTTCCTGCAGCTCCAGCTCCTTCTTATTTGGCGGCGGCGGAGCCCTCTCCTGCTTCGGGCTCCGCAGAGAAAGGTGGTCACGTGGCGGCGATGGCGGCTTCTCCTGCTTCGGGTGCCGGAGAGAGTGATGACTTTGGGGGAAGTAGCACCCGTGTCTCATTCCGCACGCCGCCCGTCGCGGATGACAATGTTTCCTGCACGTCGAGGAGGAGATTTGTTGGTGAGGAGGAGGGCTGGAATGGGTTTGTTGGCGATTTTTTCGGGGTTGGAAAACTGTCGGTGCCCTATTGGCCGTGCCGGTGTGAGCCCAAAACGCGTCTGGGTGGAGACGCTCTGAATAACATGTTCCAGTAGCGTAACCCATTAAAACCAGGCAACCTGAAGTGCTGCAATATGTGTAACCTAGATTGAACCGAAAGTCCAAAACAACTAGTAATATTAAACATCGACAGTAGCTCCTCTTTGGCTTCAATTTGGAGATTTTTTTCTCCATCGATAGTAGTTTATCCGACAAGTTCCTTCATTTCTCCTATACAATAGCCAGTCAACAGAACACAAATTATCCTCTAGCGTACACGGTTGGCCCACCTCCTTTTTCTGTGCTTGGGATTGGTTATGTAATTGTAAGTTTTACCTTAAAAGGGCATAGGCGGAGTTTCCGACCCACCCTCCAACAGCAACAAAAACACAATAAAACTAACAACAAGACACGAGTTTTTATGTTATTCTATTTTTTTTATTATTTACTAGATGATTGAAAAACACAAGGCAATAATGGTTGCCGACCAAATAAACATCTTTTTATTTATCGAGCTTTTAATATACAACTCTAATTTTGTAAATAAAAATAAACAAAACTTATGTTATAGATTTTGGAGTTTTGTTTGAGAAACTACTCTAATGCACAAATTATTATCTAAGAGAATGTGGAGTATGACAAAATTATGCGATGCAGAGCTGTACAATATATATACTGTTCTTTAAGAACTGCACATTAAGCTCTGGATCAGAATTTAAAACAGTTCAGTCAAATCTGGTTAACATTCTTTCTTTTTGTTTCACTCCCTCTACAAAAAAAATCTTGGACAGTGGCATTCCAATACAAATGTTCCTACGTGCATGCATGTGGATCAAGACGAAACAGATAAACTGAGGCACACACCTGTTGAACATGAATTCTGAATTTCAGAGGAAAGATTCAAGGTTGACTCACCGGCAGTACCTCCTTCTCAAAGGAAAGATCCAACAAGGAGTAGCGATCACTAAAATACTTTCTTCTATGTAAATGCACACTGTCCATGTTCGCCGTCATCATACTGTCAGCAAGAAAAAATGAGTAATGACGGAATAATCCTATGGAGGAATCTATATGTTGGAATGGCAGAAAGATAACGTTACCTGCCTAGCGCCTAGAGTCGTGGTTGTTTCCGACCAAAACTAAAGAATTAGGCATGCAAGAAATTAGCTATGGGAATAAATGGACCGACATGTAAAATCACAGAGTAAACTACTAATATTAACGATGGTACCTACTCCATTCGGCCAAGTAAAATTCCTCTCTGGCTTTAATTTGGGTATCTTTTTCTTCTTCGTTATAGAACATGTAGTTTATCCGACAAGTTCCTTCATTTCTCCTATACAATGGTCAGTCAACAGAACACAAATTATCCTCTAGCGTACACGGTTGGCCCTCCTCCTTTTTCCGTGCTTGGGATTGGCTATGTAATTGTAAGTTTTACCTTAAAAGGGCATAGGCGGAGTTTCCGACCCACCCTCCAACAGCAACAAAAACACAATAAAACTAACAACAAGACACGAGTTTTTATGTTATTCTATTTTATTTTTTTATTTACTAGATGATTGAAAAACACAAGGCAATAAAGGTTGCCGACCAAATAAACATCTTTTTATTTATAGAGCTTTTAATATACAACTCTAATTTTGTAAATAAAAATAAACAAAACTTATGTTATAGATTTTGGAGTTTTGTTTAAGAAACTACTCTAATGCACAAATTATTATCTAAGAGAATGTGGAGTATGACAAAATCGTGTGATGCAGAGCTGTACAACATATATACTGTTCTTTAAGAACTGTAAATTAAGCTCTGGATCAGAATTTAAAACAGTTCAGTGCAATCTGGTTAACATGCCTTCTTTGTGTTTCACTCCCTCTACAAAAAAAGATCTTGGACAGTGGCATTCGGATACAAATGTTCCTACGTGCATGCATGTGGATCAAGACGAAACAGATAAACTGAGGCACACACCTGTTGAACATGAATTCTGAATTTCAGAGGAAAGATTCAAAGTTGACTCACCGTCAGTACCTCCTTCTCAAAGAAAAGATCCAACAAGGAGTAGCGATCACTAAAATACTTTCTTCTATGTAAATGCACACTGTCCATGTTCGCCGTCATCATACTGTCAGCAAGAAAAAATGAGTAATGACGGAATAATCCTATGGAGGAATCTATATGTTGGAATGGTAGAAAGATAAAACAGTACACACAAACGTTACCTGCCTACTGATGGAAGGGTACCCTCTAATTTAGCCTAGTTCAAACAAATGAACTAGTTTTCTCAAAAAGTAGTGTTTTGCCAAAAGTTAGTTCGTTTTTTTGTACTAAGTAGGTTAAAGGGTACCCATTACCTAATGGGTACCCACTGCCATCCTTACCGCCTAGAGTCGTGGTTGTTTCCGACCAAAACTAAAGAATTAGGCATGCAAGAAATTAGCTATGGGAATGAATGGACCGACATATGTAAAATCACAGAGTAAACTTGGTCATATCTTCTCCTTCTCAATAGAAACAGTCGGTCTATTTCTAGTTCTGAACATTGGTAAATTTGGATTATCCAACCAATAGAACCTGATTGTTTGCTACTTTCCCAGAAAAAAATATAGTTAACCGGGAAGTGCCACTCGGTGGTATTTCATCTAGCATGTTGAAGCTAGGCATTTCAGCAAACAGGGCAGCGACACGGAAAATACTCTAGCACGCATTCGGTCCTGCCGTGTGGGTTCTGCACCGCGTTGTTCCCATACGAACAAGAAAAGAGCAGAGCTGTACTCGATACAGGGAAGGGGGGGTGAAGAATGCAAGGACCATCGCTCCATTAGGAAGGAACGCACCGTCGCCAAGGGTACGCCGAGCTCAACGGCCATCGAACGCTCCGCCGGGGAAGAGGCGGAAGGCGACCGTGCGGGAGACTCGCCATCGGACGGACTAACGCCGGGATGGAGGAGACCGCGTCGCGCATCACGCCCCGCGAGGTCGCCGGCCGTTCTAGAGGTCGGCGTAGTGAGTCGCGGTGGGGATTAGGGGAGTGTGTTGCCAAATTACCGAGATTTTTTTTTACCGAGATTAATACCGCCCCGTTTAGCATTTCAGAATATTCAGACAATTTAGGAAAACATCTATTGGTACTGTCTCGGTATTAAAAGACAGTCACAGATTTATCTAGATTTAAATATATAAAAATACATTTTATTTTATATATTTATTCAAATTTAGATAAATTTATGACATTGTTTTAGGACATTGGAGTTATTGTTTCACAAGAAACAAAGCGATATCTCCGTTATCCAAAGTATTAGGCCGAGTAAAAACAATAATACAGTCATTTTGCATGGCATACAAGACTCACTTTATTCCAACAGTACTCTCCATCACTTGCTACATTTGTAGCTTCTTGTTTCTTGTGCGGCCGGCTGTAGATTAAGAGTCTACTTTCTTCTTTTTAATTATTTTTCTCTTCTTTACTTAGACTTTTGCTGATATGAAATAGCTTATAGTGTCGTGGTATTGCCGACGAGTACGCCATGGAGGGGTCCTCACAGTGCGTGTTCAGAGACGTAGGGTAAGGCAGACGGTTGACGGGTACGAGGTAGGACAACTTACCCAGGTTCAGATCCCACGACGGTGGCGGAATCCTACTCCTGCTATAAATCACTATAATGGCAATACGCCGAGTTACAGAGATAGGTTCGCTGTGCGAGGTTGTCTGAAGTTATGCCCTAAAGGCTCCCATAGGTCCGACTTATATAGTCGTCAGATCCTAGGGTTACAGGAAAAAGTCCTAGCCGGACAGGTTACAGAGTCCTACACCGTCTATCACTAGTCTTGTGTATCTTGTACTCCAAGGCTCCGGGTACGCTGGTGATCCACCGTAGCCTTCCTTTATCCGGCATGGGCCTTCCTTCTGGATCCACCTAACTGGGCCGCCCAGCAGGCCATAGGCCATGCTACCGACTATGGGCCACCCGGGTTAGTCGGATAAGAGTCATGTTATGAGGATACCCATATAGCATATCCCCAGCAGTAGCCCCCGGAGAACTCCGAGATCTTGCCGCGTCTTGCCTCTTCACGTGGAATGCTCCGTCTAGATGGATGTCGGCAAATCATCAAGCAATATCTGGTAGTCCTCCCAAAGAACCATGCAAAGGTTTCTCCGCCTTCGATTAGTAAGTCGGAGAAATGCTAAATCTTCCATTGTACGTTTCTGTTAGTCGGATTAAATCCGTCCATGCCAGAATCTTTGATGCGACGGCTCATCTACCATGTCAGTTATGACGACGTAGGCCTAGGTCAGCGACGACTCGTAACTCACACATGCAGAGAACGTAATCATAGCCGATTTTCCCGCGCAAGTAATGCGAACCGTTGGCGGCGACCGTTTGGAAACGTGCCGAAATTACCGCACACGTTCTCGACCACGTCGTCTACGCGGCAACCGTCCGATTAACTGCACGAATCTTGACGCAGAGTAAGATAAATAGCAACCGTGGGACACTTGTTACTTTTTCACCCCATTCTCTCGCGTCATCGTCTTCTTCCTCCAGCCGCGCGCCTCCTCGAGCTCTCCGCGAAAACCTCGAGAAACCCTAGCCTTGCTCCCTGCACCAGTCGCGCTCTCTTCCTCCTCCATGGCTAGCAGCAGCTCATCCCCATCAATGGCAGCGTCGAGCGAAGCCGCGGCAAAGCCGGCGAGCTCCGTCGTCGTGCCCCCAGAGGGCCTGGTCATCCCCGCATCGGCGGTGATAGAGACCACCGGCGGCGACCATAATCTGGCGGCGCTAGAGCCCCTGGAAGAGGAGCCAGACTCGCACAAAGATGATTGGCGCGGCTCGGACATCACCGGCCGCGACATCCAAGAGATGGTCGCTGAGGGTTACCTCCCTGCGACGGAAGGGCTCGCCTGGCGGGCGGCGCCGACTGGCGTGGTGACCCCTCTCCCCAAGCCGGAGAGAAAGTATACCTCAAGGCGCAATTGGTACGCGACGTTTCTCTGCCCATCTCGCACTTCTTCCTGTCCGTCTTGAATCACTTCAAGGTCCAACCCCACAACCTCTCACCCAATAGTATCTTAGTTCTTAGCAACTACGCGGCACTTTGTGAGGGTTACCTAGGGATTAGGCCTAGGTTAGATTTGTTTGTATACTTCTTCACCGTCAAACGTGAAGCCGAACACAGTAGGGAGGAGCTTAGAAACTGCGGCACCATAAGCTTCAAGATCTGTCCTGGCCGGCGGTTCCCCGACATCGTCGGCCACGAGTTGTGCAAGAACTGGCAACAGACGTACTTCTATGGCCCCGACATTCCTTTGACGGGCCGAGAAGTGATGTACCCGGACTTCGTGGATGGAGCCGCCGCCGAAGTTTCCACGTGGAGGTCCCATGCCTCTCTTCCCTCCGACCTCGACGCTTCCCGCGCAATAAGGCGGATCGAGTGGTTCGTAGAGACGGGTCTGACCGGCTTGGACCTAGCAATGTGCTGGTTCATCAGGCGGATCCAACCTCTGCAGCACCGCACGAAGTTCATGCACGAGTACACTGGCGACCGAAGGGATACCCTCCGGATCTCCGAGGACAACTTCTCGAGCGACTCCGTGAAGTTCCGCCTTAAGGACATCATCAAGGTGAAGGATAAGAAGCGCGGCTTCACCCTCACCTACGACATGTTCATAGACGGCAAGTGCCCAAAGGTAGAAATTTATTCTCCGTGTATGATATTGCTCCAGTTTTTCCGTCCTGCCTATACCATCTTATCTAACACAATGACTTCTTACTTTAACAGCTTAGCGATCTAAAGGAGGGCAACCTGGCTGCCCAAATCTATGATCTGAAGATGAAGGACGTCACGGTCGTGTCCGACGACGATGTCCCGTTGGCGCGTAAGCGGAAGGGCTCCACCTCTGACGCTGCCGACGGAGGCAAGAAAAAGAAGACGGAGGGTGGAGCCTCCAAAAAGAGTACTGCCGCCCTGGAGGCGGAAAAGAGAAAAGCTACCGGGTTATTTGCCAAAGCACCACCCCTAGTGTAAGCCTCTCATTCTCCGACTTTGTCTATTGTCTTGCTCCTGTACTTATGCATTTTGCACGTTTCAGGAAGAAAGCCACAACCAGCCTCAAGAAGTCCTCCAAGGCTCTTGGGGCTTCTAGAAATATTAAAGAGATGCTGCATCGCGACTCTTCCCTCGCCATCACCCCTGCCACTCCTGCCGTCAAGCCCTCCTCCACTCCGACAAGCTCCCAAGTCCAGGAGGCACCAGGCCCTTCCATCATGGAAGTGGACTCTGGCGCTTCAACCGATCTTGTTGTTGTCGACGAGCAGGCGACGCGGGAGAGCACTGCTCTTCAAATGGTTGAAGCTCCGGCTAAGGATGCCATCGGTAGCGGAAAGGCGGTGGTGGGAGCTGGTATCTCTGCCGAAGGCGGCGCCTCTACTCCCCAAAAACCCTTCGAGTTCCCCAAGATAGTTTACCCGGCGCTTCTGCCGAGTAACACTACTATGGTTGCTGGAGGAGTGCCGTCATCTCCGACGTGCGGTCTGGAGGAGCTACTCCGACAAGCAGATATCTTGCGGGGAAATAGCATTTCCTTTGGCAAGCTGCTAGCCGAGAGTGCTACAAACCTCAAGATCATCGCACTTGTAATTTTTACTTTGCCTTCTATATTTCATATGAGTATCCCACTGTAGCCCCCGAGGATGTAGACGGAAAACCATAGGTTTTGCATCTATATGCTCTAAGAGTGACTAAGTTAGAAAAAACTCTCACTGCAGCCCCCAAGCCTTTAGATGGAATGAAATATTCCGACTAGATGCTTTAAGAGTAGCACAACAGTGTTCATAATTTTCAATGTTGTAGCCCCCAAGCCTCTAGTTGTAACTGAATTAGTTCCGACTAGATGCTTAAAGAAAAGCTATGCTTTTTCCGAGTTAAAACTTTATAGTGTAGCCCCAAAGCCTCTAGTTGAGAACTGAACTAGCTCCGACTAGATGCTTAAAGAAAAGCTAAGCATATTGCTAAGTTAAAAACTCTCGCTGTAGCCCCCGAGCATCTAGATGGAAAATCTCCGACTAGAAGCTCCAAGCAGACCAAACAACGATTTAATTTTGTACTTTCTTTCACAGAACGAGAATGCTCGGAGGGGCATGGCCAACGACAAGTATCAGAAGATGCGAGCGGATCTCGAAGCCGAAAAGGGTAAAACCGCCTTCTTGAAGGAACATATCATCAAAAATAAGAGTCTGTTTTCTTATTACGCATTTCCGTCTTCATGTTGTATCCCCAATCTCCGAGTACTTACTAAGTACTGTGTTTTCTCCGACTTGCAGAACATGTTGCCAAGGCTAAGGACATTGTCGAGCAGTCCAAGCACATCCAGCAGCTGGACAGCGAGAACAAGATCCTTAAGAAGGAGAGGGAAGAAATGCTGAAGATGCACGAGGATTCCATGAAAGCCCTGCAGGACTCCGCCTCCGCTGAGATCAATCACTTGAAGGAGGAGCTTGCGATCCTAAAGGATCAGAAGCAAGCTACCGATGAGCAAAACCTTCGCCATAGCGAGGCGTTTAAGCTCCTCCAACAAGAGAAGGAATCCTTGGCGTACGTCGTCTGGCAGGCTAAGGCCAGCATCTTCAGTAAGTGTCCTCCGCCTTGTAGTTCTGTAGTCTGGATACTTAGGATTTTTGAACTCATGCAATCGTTGTCGGAATTTTCAGCGCCCATGGGTTTAACCCGCTCGCCTCCTTCGGACAAGGAATGCATGGTTCTTGCCGGCAACTTCATCAACACCGCCATCGCCCAAGCCAAGGAGATCGCCAAGCCCCTGCAGATTTATATCAAGGCCTCGGACTCCATGGCGAAGTACTCGGAGATTCTGCGCCGAGCCCCCGAGCGTGTCATGAGCTGGAAAGCTTCTTGTGCACGGGCTGGCGCAAGGATGGCGCTGTCGATGGTGAAGGCACACTATGAAGATGCCGACATCGACACGGTGACATCTGGTATCCCCGACGCGGATGATGACGGCAAGGAGATCGATCACGATGCTATCCTGTCATCACTCACGTGGTATGACACCAGGGTTGCCGAGTTGGTAGATGTTGACGTCTTCGTGCCCAGGAACTTTCTCGACAACGCCAACCCGGAATCCTCCGAGTCTCACCATAGCACCGATGCTGAGGGTGATACTTCGGCTGGGGATGATGCGGCCTCCAAGTCTCTTGCACCCAAAGAATGAAAAACACTTTGTAATTTCTGTTTCACCTCTAGAGTGTGCGCGGAAAAAACTTTGTTGATGTAATCTTAAGGCGGAAAACAATGGTTATCGTATCCTGCTACTTAAGAATTTATTGCCAGTTTGTATATATTTTTTAAGCAAGTGCTGGCTTATCCATTACTCTGGTTTTTATGCTTGACTTTTCGTGAGTCGGAAGACTCATTGTCGGAACCATGCACTTAGGTGATGATGCCCAATGGCACCGTCAATAACCTGAGCACAAAATCGCCGACAACAAGTGCCGAAAGTCACTACTCCATAATCCACATAAAAACAACAAAGAACGTGTAGACCAGAAAACTTAAGCTAACGCCCGTAGGCGGAATTTTCACAAGTGCAATTGCATGACTTGTGTATAAAAGTTTTATATGATCCAAAAATGAACACTAAAGGAGGTAAAAGACTCAGCAAAATGAGTGAACCAAAGGGCTTTATTTCATTGATCATATAAGAGGTACACAATTAGATAAAAAGTGTTAAGTGTAGAAAGGACGTAGCTGTGCTATGTTCCATGGCCGATCAAACTCCGGGTAGTCATCATCCGGGTCACGTCGCTTACGCTTATGATCCTCGTTGGATCTATCCTTGAGTTCACGATTGTCGACAAGGTAGTAAGACCCATTGAGCAGCGCCTTGCTTATGATGAACGGTCCTTCCCATGGCGGGGATAATTTGTGTGACTTCTTCTGCTTAAGTCGGAGCACCAAATCCCCCTCTTTAAACGAGCGATGCCGAACGCGGCGACTATGGTAGCTGCGTAGCTTTTGCTGGTAGATGGCGGATCTTTGGCATGCCAAAACGCGCTCCTCCTCGAGAAGGTCCACATCTAGGCGTCTGGATTCTTCAGCGTCATCTTCGTCGTAGGCGGCAACTCTTGGTGCATCGTGGAGGATGTCGGAAGGTAGGATAGCTTCTGCTCCATATACCATGAAATAGGGGGTGTAGCCGGTGGATCTGTTGGGTGTAGTTCGTAAACTCCACAGTACAGATGGCAATTCTTCCGCCCAGGCTCCAGCTGCTCTATGTAGCGGTGCCTCAGACGTGGCTTGATTCCCTGCAGAATTAATCCATTGGCCCACTCAACTTGACCATTGGATTGTGGGTGTGCCACAGATGCAAGGTCAAGTCGGATGCCTTTGTCCCAGCAATAGGCCTCCACTTCTCCGAGTGACAAGTTGCTTTCGTTGTCGGTGATGATGCTATGTGGGAGACCAAATCTCACCACGAGATCTCAGACAAACCTGAGGGCAGTTGCCCCATCAAGCTTTCTAATGGGTTTAGCTTCTATCCATTTGGTGAATTTGTCAACTGCTACAAGCAGGCGTAAATCCACATGGTGTCGTTTGTAACGGTCCCACCATGTCTAGCCCCCAGACTGCAAACGGCCAAGTTATTGGTATTGTTCACAATTCTTCAGCAGGAACATGTGGTTGTCGGGCATAATACTGGCATCCTGTGCATGTCTCAACCAGCTTGTCGGCATCCGCCTTCGCGGTCAGCCAGTAGAATCCTTGCCGGAAGGCTTTCGCGACCATAGATCGAGGAGCGGCGTGATGCCCGCAATCTCCGAGATGGATTTCGCGTAGGATTTCCATACCTTCTAGCTGGGAAACGCACTTTAGGTATACACCAGTAGTGCTCCTCTTGTAGAGTTGCCCATTGATTATGGTATAACCCTTTGCTCATCGTACTATTTGCCGTCTTTCGACTTCGTCGTCGGGCAAAGTTCCGTGTTCGAGATACTCCATGAACGGTTTTGTCCAAGCCGGAGGGATCTTTGTCACCATGTTGACGAAAGAGTCAGCTCTATCCGGGTTGTCGATGTCGGTGCCCTTCACGGATGGCGTGCGTAGATGCTCTAGGAAAACTCCTGGCGGAATTTGCTTGCGCCCTGATCCAAGTTTAGACAGTAGATCAGCCGCCTCGTTTTGCTCCCTAGGCACATATTTGACTTCATAGCCCAAGAAGCTCTTGGCTATCTCGTCCACTTCGTCTCGATATGCCGCCATCATAGGGTTCCGCGCATTCCAGGTGCCAGCCACCTGCTGGGAAACCAAGTCGGAATCTCCACAGCAAACTATGCGCTTGATGCCAATATCCTTGGCTACACGCAGTCCGTGAATGAGTGCTTCATACTCCGCCATGTTGTTTGTAGCCTCGAAGTGGATCTGCAGAACGTAGTGTAGCTTGTCTCCTTTTGGTGACTGTAGCAATACACCAGCCCCCGAGCCGTTGAGCAACTTTGACCCGTCAAAGTGCATCACCCAGTACTCTGGTTCTGGCAACGGAGTAGCATTTGGCATCTCCGTCCAATCTGCAATGAAATCCGCCAAGGCTTGTGACTTGATAGCGTCGCGTCTCTTCTAGGTGATCTCGAAGGCGGCAAGTTCAATGCCCCATTTCGTGACCCTTCCTGTAGCGTCGCTGTTGTTGATGATGTCGGACAGTGGAGTCTTGCTCACTACTGTGATTGGGTGCTCCTGAAAGTAATGCCTTAACTTCCGAGAAGCAAGGAATACTCCATAAGCTATCTTTTGGTAGTGCGGGTAACGCTGCTTAGACTCCGTCAAGACCTCGCTTACGTAGTAAACTGGTCGTTGAACTCCGTACTCATAGCCTGGTTCCTTCCGCTCTACCACGACGACGATGCTGATAACCCGGTTGGTTGCCGCCATGTAAATTAACAGGGGCTCTCCAGGTTCGGGTGCTGCAAGGATGGGTGCTGAGGAAAGAATCTCCTTGAGCTGCTTCAATGCTGCATCTGCCTCGTCCATCCATGTGAATTTGTCCGCCTTCTTCAGCAATTTGTACAGCGGCAGAGCCTTCTCTCCAAGTCGGCTGACGAACCGACTAACTGCTGCAACACAACTTGTTAGTCGTTGGATGTCCTTGAGGCATGTCAGACGGTTTATGTTTAAGATGGCCTTGATTTTCTCCGGGTTGACCTCGATTCCACGCTGGGAAACGATGAAACCTAACAATTTGCCGGCTGGAACCCCGAAGACACACTTCCTAGGGTTGAGCATCATGTTGTACTTTCGGAGATTATCAAAGGTTTCTTTTAAGTCGAAGATTAAGTCGTTTGATTTTTTAGACATCACCGTGATATCGTCCACATAGGCGTGAACGTTCCGACCAATTTGGTCGTGAAGGCAATGTTGCATTGTCTGCTGGTAGGTAGCACCTGCATTTTTCAGCCCAAAGGGCATTGTGACATAGCAAAACGTGCCGTATGGGGTAGTGAACGAAGTGGCCAATTGGTCCGACTTCCTCATATTGATCTGGTGGTATCTTGAGTATGCATCGAGAAAACACAAAATTTCCGAGCCAGCCGTCGAGTCAATGACTTGGTCAATGCGAGGCAAAGCAAACGGATCTTTGGGACATGCTTTGTTCAAGCCGGTGTAATCAACGCACATTCTTAATTCATTGGTTCCCTTTTTGGGGACAAGTACAGGATTTGCCACCCATCGGGTGTGAAGGACTTCTCGGATAAACCCAGCCTTAAGTAACCTAGCTATCTCTTTGCCAATGGCGCGTCTCTTCTCATCTCTGAAGCGTCGTAGAGGTTGTTTCACTGGTTTGCATTTTGGATCTATGTTTAAGCTGTGCTAGGCAAGTTCCCTAGGTACACCTTTCATGTCGGCAGGTTGCCAGGCAAAGATGTCCCTATTCTCACGGAGGAACTCGACGAGCGCGCTTTCCTATTTGGGATCCAGGTTCGTTCCAATGGCGACGGTCTTGGAGGCATCGCCTACCACAAGTTCCACCGGCTTGGTCTCGATGGCGGCCTTGAACGCAGGAGCGGAGTCGGAGATTTGCTTCTTCGACGCGGGCATCTCTGAGTCATCGACCTTGCTCTGGATCTCCTTGAATTCTTTGCTATAGAGGATAGCTTCTGCAACGGCTGCTTCATTGATCTCGCAGTCCCTTGCCTTGGTAAAGCTTCCGGATACGGTGATGACACCGTTTGGTCCGGGTATCTTGAGCTTGTTGTAGACGAAGCATGGCTTAGCCATGAACGTGTGTAATATTTCGCAGCCGAATATGACGTGGTACACGCTCTTGAAGGGGACTACCTCAAAGGTCATGCGCTCTTGGCGGTAATTATTAACGTCGCCAAAGGCTACCTGAAGTGTGATGCACCCAAGGGACCGAGCCTCCCGACCGGGCACTACGCCATGGAACACGGTGTTGGTCCGCCTTAGGTTTGCCTCCGTCAAGTTCATCTTCTGCAGTGTATCCAGGTACATGATGTTGATGTTGCTTCCACTATCCACCATGCACTTGGTGAACTCCACGCCGTCAATCAATGGGTTGATGACCATGGCATACTGGTTCTTCGTGGGCACAAGGTCTGGGTGGTCCGTCCTGTCCCAAGTTATTGGAACCTCCGACCAGCGCAGGTATTGGGGAACTGGGGGGAGAGTAGCCATCAGGATCCTTAAAGAGGTCTTCTGTTGTCGGACGGTGGGGGTGCCAAGGAAAGTGTGGTAGACTGGGGCCTTCTTTGCGAAGGGGTTCTTGCCCTTGTCGTCGCTTTTGGCGGCGTGCTTGGGGTCAACGTCCTCGTCCATGTCACTTGAATCCTTGGACTCCTCATCCTTCTTCTTCCCCTTGCCCTTGCCTCGCGGCCTGTTCTTCCGACTTTGCTTGTAGCCGGACTCCGGGTCTTCCTTGAGGTCGTTGACGAACTTGCAGTGTCGATTGGTATGGGTGGCCTTGCCGTTGGCATCGAGGTGTACGAGGCACGGCATATCGCGGTACTCTTTGTAGGTTTGGGGAACGCGGAGCGGCGCCGAGTTAGTTTCACTTCCTCCCTACTGCCCGCGGCCTGCTCCCCTTCCTCGGCCACGTTGTCCGCCTTTGCCTCGTCCTGCAAAAGTCATGGCGACCATGTCGGTAGATTGCTTTTATTCTGGAGCGGTTTTCCGCTTTGTACTGCTGTTCCTCCGAGCTTGATTTGGAACGGCCGTTGCCGGCAAAGATCCATGAGCGTCGTCGTCGGCAGCTGCGAACTCATTAGCTAACTGGATCATTTGATTCAAGTCAAGCTGATGATTGTCCTTCAAGCGCTTCAGCTTATGTCGGAGCAATGTGCCCCTTTCCAACCCATCGATGAAGGCGGCCATGGCGGTCTGAGCATGCACTCCTGCGCAGGAATTCTTCATATCCATCCAGCGGGAGAGGTAGGCGCGAGATGTCTCGTCTTTCTCTTGCACGCACCGCTGTAGATCGCCCACAGTGCAGGGACGCTTGTGTGTACCCTCAAAGTTTTTGGTGAATGCTTCTTGCATGTCCAGCCAGTTGTAGATAGATTTCTCCGGCAAGTTGTCGATCCATTGACGGGCCGTGCCTGCCAACATTAATGGGAGGTACTTGACGGCGACGTTGGGGTTGGATCCGGTAATCTCCACCGCGTTGCCATAGTCCTGCAACCATGTGGCATGTTTGGCTATGCCGTCATAGGGCTTGATGGTCTTGTCAATCCGGAAACCTTTGGGGTAAGTTGCGGACCGTATTCCAGGTCCAAAGCAACATGGTCCCAGGTATGGTCCTTCCCGGGCCTCGTGGATCTTATCGATCCGTGAACATGCATCGTATGGCTCCGGGTTCTTCTTCTTCTTGTCAACAGGGGATGGGCTGCGTGAACGACGCGGGCCTCCTTCGCCATGGTGACTGCTTGGTGGCGACGGAGGCGGAGGTGGCGGTGGGTTAGCTTTCTTGCTGTTACCCTCCTGTGATGCCTCACGCCTGTCGCGGTTGCTTGTCGGACGCGGAAGGTCATGGCGTGACCTGCTCCTGTGTCCTTGGTTGCGCTCTCCGCATGACGGGTCTGCTCCGCGTTGTCGCGAATGACGATGCCGCACTGCTTTGGTGGAGGCATATCCGTGTGATGGCGAGCCTTGTAGTCTTCCTGGCGCCGGGGGGATCGGGGCGGTGGCGATGGGCGGCGAGGTTGGGCTCTTTCTCCGTGGTCGGAGGATATGGGGATAGCATTCTTCCTGTTGCGCGCATCCCTCCGTCTTCGTTCTGAAGAACCCGTCTGTGATCTGACATCCTGAGGAGATCTGTCCCTTGGCGGTTTGTACTGGCTAGATCGGCAGAGCGCTGGGTCAGACTCAAGCCTCTGAGAGGTGGCCTTTTCCTGCTGCTTTACCGCCTTGGCCACTAGGTCATAGACCTGCTCTACTGCCTCAGGCGATCTATCCTGCTCCAGAAGGGTCTTGGCGACGGCGAGGTTAAGGAGTGGGGTGGGCATCACCTATTTGCCTTCACTGTCAATGTATGGCTTAGCCTGTGCCGGCTTCGAGGGAGCCCATCCTAGGTTGCGTCGTACACCAGGATCGTTGATGACGCGAGCCGGAGCTTTCTTAGCCTTCTGCTGCTAAAGCAGAGTCTTGTACTCGGCCTCCATTGCTCTAGCTTTTTCTATGGATTTCTGCGCGTTGACCAGATCTCGATCTAGTTTAGCGCCTTGCTCCGCGATGGCTTGCGCTTCCTCCAGCAGCTGCTGGCGCTTCTCTTCAAGCTGAGTCACGTTCCGGATATGATAAATAGTTAGTGGCTCAACGAGGAGGTTGCCGTACATCACTCTATCAGCTGGAGTAACATTGGCTGCTGCCGACGTGGATGCTGGAGGCGGTAAGTTTGCGGTGTTGTTGTTGCTCGGACTGTTGGCGAGTTCCTGCGGCTGTTGCACTGGGTTAGGTGGAGGAGGCATGACTCTTGCGCAATCATCGTCAGCAGCAATAAGTGGCCCCTTCCCCTTATCCAGCGCCGTAGGCGGAGCTTGCCCGGGCTGGTCTTCATCCATCGCTGTCCCGATGGTGACGAACACACCTCGAGACATGACGGTGTTATTAGCTTGTTCATCTCGCGAGTACTCCTCCTCCATCTCCTGCATAGCAGAGTCTAGATCTTCTGGACTGAAGTCTATCTCCTCTGAATCTGCACTAAAATCAGCATAAAGTGCGTCAATGACAGAGTCGGGGGGTGCCAGGATTTCCTCGATGGCGGGCGGTGGAGGTGCAACGGCCTCGACGATGACTGGAGGTGGTGGCTCTGCTACGACGATGGCGGCCGGAGGCGGTGGTGGTGGCTGAATCGGAGGGGCTCCATCGATGAGCGCAAGCGCTGTCTGAGCTGCCGCTTCGGCCTCCGCATAGGTGTTGACGGTGTTCACCATGCCTTCGAAGGTAAGTTGGCCTGATGCCTGCTGCCGCCTTAGAGAATGTCGGAGAAGCGTGCCATGGTCCAGTCCTTCCACAAAGTGATAGATGGCATCATCATTGGGGTAGTTGGCCAGGTCGCTCCGTATACGGAGCCATCTGGCGAGGTAGTCGCGGGGGTTTTCGCCCTCTCTTTGAACGCAGCGCGCCAGATCGAAGATGGTAACCACGCCGACGAACTTGGATCTCTGCTATCCAGACGCACGGGCGAAGCCGGCGGATTTGCAGTGCTCTTCCACCTTTATATCCTGCACAGGGGCGGTTGGGGTGGGCCTTGAATTTTTCCGATCTTTGCCGGCAAACTCAGAGGAGAGATCCGACATCGATCCTTCCGCGAACGTATCCTGCCCGTGGGCGGTCCGTGCGGGCCTTGATGTTTTCCGATCTTTGCCGGCAAACTCCAAAGAGAGATCTGACATCGATCCTTCCGCGAACGTATCCTGCCTGTAGGCGGTCCGTGTGGGTCTTGATGCTCCTCCGACTCCCAGGGAACTAGTGCCCGAGTCGGTTGCGCCGATGAAGAGGTGGATGTCTCTGATAGGAACGATCGAACACCGCGTAGGGTTCGTCTTCGCCGGGATCCAGAACTCGTCAGGAGGGACGATCGGAACGTTGCCGGAGAAGAGAACGCGATCGATGGCTATGGTCACGCCGATTCCCGCGAAGATCTTGGTCCTCGCCCGCTGAAGAGCCTGAAGCGCCTCTTGCCCCACGGTGGGCGCCAACTATCGTGGTATTGCCAACGAGTACGCCATGGAGGGGTCCTCACAGTGCGTGTTCAGAGACGTGGGGTAAGGCGGACGGTTGACGGGTACGAGGTAGCACAGCTTACCCAGGTTCAGATCCCACGATGGTGGCGGAATCTTACTCCTGCTAGAAATCACTATAATGGCAATACACCGAGTTACAGAGATAGGTTCGCTGTGCGAGGTTGTCTAAAGTTATGCCCTAAAGGCTTCCATAGGTCCGACTTATATAGTCGTCAGATCCTAGGGTTACAGGGAAAAGTCCTAGCCGAACAGGTTACAGAGTCCTACACCGTCTATCACTAGTCTTGTGTATCTTGTACTCCAAGGCTCCGGGTACGCTGGTGACTCCACCGTAGCCTTCCTTTATCCGGCATGGGCCTCCCTTCTGGATCCACCTAACTGGGCCGCCCAGCAGGCCATAGGCCATGCTACCGACTATGGGCCACCCGGGTTAGTCGGGTAAGAGTCATGTTATGAGGATACCCATATAGCATATCCCCAACATATAGCCAGTTGACTAGGACTTATCATAGTTGTTCTTACAATGGACGGTTCTTACTGGTGTATTCTAGGCACTTTGCACTAGTAAAAACATGTCACTTGTCCCGGTTCGGGACGGCCTCTAGTCCCAGTTGCCCAACCGCAACCTGGACTGCCAAATCAGAACTAGAGCTACTCCTCCTTTTAGTACCGGCTGTATTACAAATCGGGACAAAAGGCCCTACGTGGCTCCACTGAGTGCGCTGGGCTAGAGGACCACCACTGCGACTTACGTCGCTAGCCGCCAAGTGATCTAGGTAGACAACTCATTGTCAATCGTATCTCATACGACTTCTGTTGGTCGGTGGCATCACATGCCTCGGCTCACGTCCGACTTTCCCAGAGTCCCACAACCATTGTGATATACCCGTCTAGCTTGCCGAGTGTTTCTGTTGTAAGAGTCTGACTCGAACTCACCTAGTCGGAAAGAATTGGTAGCACTCCAATTTTATGAGTTCACTATCAAAAATGTCTGACTTGTGATGGTGCAAACACTGGCGGAAAAACCGACTAGACCTTATTTGAGGGATTAAATTTTATCGACTATATAATAGAGGTAAAATAGAGATATAACAATAACACAAAATAAAACAATTATAATGTGAAATGGTATGGCTCTCTTCATGACGATCTCCATTTCCACAAAGCCTGTAATCCGACTCGTGCCAACTCTTATCACTTGTCATCTTACTCCATGTCACCGACTTGTACATTGACTTGCATGACATCCGGGTTCTCCAAAAGCTACACTAGCTTAGTAAATGAAAATTATATAGAGAATCTGACACGTAGGTCGTTATGCAATAAAATGACAACACTTAGGCTCCAGCCGGCTTACAAAACCATGATTCACAGATCACGTATGGATTACACACATCACATGAACATAAGCCATACCATTCACAACTTTCTGCAAAAACAAGTTATGCATAGATACAATATATACCGGCGTTGTGAAACTCACAACAACATCTAAGGTGCTACGACAGGGCGAAGCCGGTGGTCCTGGACATGGATTCCAATCATTGTTCTGATTCGATCAAGCTCTTTTGATCTCCGATCACCGCTCCTAGATTTACGTGTCACAACCTACCCCGATGGAGGAAACTGACCGGTAGGGTTATGTCATTTCACGACCGCAGCGGTATGATCACGGAAATCAGATCTTCCATTCCCCGAGTATAGTTGATCCAATCAACCTCGTACAAAACCGATCTATCTCATAGATCCAATCTATAGTTAACCGCATATCACATATGCGAGATCTCGAGAATAAAACCAGAAGCTATCGCTCTGATACCACTGTTGGGCCATGTAGAGATAAAACAAAACTTTTTTCCCTACACGGTGATCCCAAGATCTAGCTGAGGTAGAAGGCCACGAGGATTACCACTAGACGCTAAATTGCAGAATTGATGAAGCGCATCCGTTGAATGCAGTGCATTCCTCATGATCCGATCCAATCACGATCATCCTGGTGTTAATTGTACAACACTGCTGCTGGTATCCACACGTACGAGGAGGAGCACCGGTTTAGGTCAGTCTAACTCACTGACTCAGTCCAAATCCGATTTAGGGCCAACACAAATAGATTTACGATTCATATCCAATCCGAACATGCTCCCTCTCTTAAGTGTGTGACCCCGTAGGCTCATGGCAACTTGGACACGATTGGAGTCCGACTCTCAATCTATAGCGGCTCCTAGCAGAATGTGTCGACTCCCTAGTACCAAAGAGTCATGACGACATGTATTTCCAATGCGACTTACGTCCTAGTCCCTTTTTTCTCAGGATATACCTTGCCGAGTTATAGGCGAATGATCATCATCCCTTAAATAACCCGACTCTCTTCTCGATCCGAGATAAGTGATTTATCCGACTAACTCTTAATCGGTTGCCTTAGTTAACACTTAACTGAGTCGTGTATGCCCATGCTTTTCGAATCATATCATCCGAGGGGTCCTAGAGAATATCTCTCCAAGTGGAGGGGCAAAATCCCATCTTGGTTATTCATAGCATGCAGCTTGATTGAGACATACAAATGACGACTTGTTTGTTGTTTCTCAATATGGGTCAATCCGACTTGCTAAACTCTTTAGACGAATCTGTGTAAGTCGGAATAGCATCACCATGCCCATGACAAATGGAACAGAGTCATCATCCGACTTTCGCATTGGTCTAAGTTATGTGTCCAGCACAACCTCGATGACCAAGGATATTTAGTATGAACAACATGAATATATAGTTCCACAAGTGAATCACATATTTAATGATATACATCAGATGTTCATGCAAGGACAACTTAATAACTTAAAGAATACAATGGTAATTACGGCATACATGATTGTCTCTAGGGCATATTCCCTACACTCCAACGGTTGAACATATTTAGAGATTAATTCAATTGTGAGATGCACACCATCGGCCATATTTCTGGCCAGGCCTCATTTCCTTTTAGAAGATTGGTCCGATGCGGAGGTCTAAGAGAAGAAACATTTGTTAATATATATATACATATACAAATCAAATAATGCATCTACTAGTGATTACCACAGACTTAATATACCTCGCCGGACTTTTTGTTAAGGGTCCAACATTTTGTGAGTCATTATCGCAATTAGTGCTTGTTTGCACTTCGTTTCTTTGTTCTACTAGCTCCATTCCATCACCTGAATCGTTCAAATATTATGAGCCGTCATCTGGTCCACCGTTTTCTGCTCCACCGTAATGTGCTCCACCCTCATTTATAATGTCGAGCACATTCTCTTCACTGTCTCTACTGCCATAGTCCATAGCTTAACTAATACAGAAGAAAGATAAAATAATTTTGCATTAACATAATATTTCTATAAATCCTATTTTTATTTCTATTTTCTACCCTAAACCCTAAATAATCCTATTTTTCTAAGCAATAATCCTAAATAATCCCTTTTTTCTTAATATTTTGATATATTACACTTGTTTTTCTGATTTACAAAATAAAACATATTGAATTTATAAGATTAATACAAATTAAATCATAAAAACTAAATGCAAAAGAATCCCCTAAACACTTATTTATAAGATTAATACTACTTAAACCCTTATTTTTCTAAACTATTTCTAAACAATCCCGTAAAACAAACTATTCTATCTATCTATCTACCCTAATTCTAACTATTTATCTACCCTAAAACATTCCTATACATTGCCTAAAACAATACCCTAAAACCATCATAAACAATACCATAAAACAATACACAAGAAATATCCTAATAATAATCTAAATACCCTAATATCCTAATAATAATCTAAATAACCTAATAATAATCTAACTGAAAGAAAACAGAAAAATGGAGTTGATCGAGCTCACCTTATAGTGTTATCCCGTGAGCTTCGGCCAGGGCTGCGAGTTGGTGAGGAAGGAGCGGTCGGGGCGGGAGGCGGCGGATGGGCGGAGATAGAGGAGGTGGCGGGGGCGGCGACAGAGGAGGTGGCAGAGGGGAGGCGTGTTTGGAATGTGCCCTAGAGGCAATCATGTATGATGATATTTCCCATTGTATTCATATAGATATTAAGTTGTCTTGTATAAACATTTAATGTATATCATTGAATAAGTGATTCGGTTGTGGAACTATACATTCATGTTATTTGTACTAAATATCCTTGGTCATCGAGGTTGTGCTGGACACACAACTTAGACCAATGTGAAAGTCAGCTTGATGACTCGGTTCCACTTGTCATGGGCATACAGATGCTATTCCGACTTACACAGATTTGTCTAAAGAGTTTAGCGAGTCGGATTGACTCATATTGAGGTACAACGAACAAGTTGTCATTTGTATATCTCAATCAATGTAATCCTTAGACCTGGGGTTGTTGCACAGTTCGATTTGAGGATCACCGACTTAGGTTCTGTCAAACGCTGATTCGTAACTGGACAGTTATAAAGGCAGAGTTCGGGTCGACTGAGAATCAAGCTGCGTGATGTGAATAACCAAGATGGGATTTTGCCCCTCCACTCGGAGAGATATTCTCTTGGCACTCTCGGATGATATGATTTGGAAAGCATGGCCATGCACGACTCGGTTAAGTGTTAACCGAGGCAATCGACTAAGAGTTAGTCGGATGAATCACATATCTCGGATCGAGAAGAGAGTTGGACTATTTAAGGGATAACAAATATTCGCCTATAGTCTGACAAGGTATATCGTGAGGCAAAAGGGACTCGGACGTAAGTCGCATTGAAAAGGCAAGTCGTTATGACTCTTTGGTACTTGGGTGTCGGCACGTTCTGCTAGGAGCCTCTACCGACTTATTGATTGAGAGTCGGACTCCAATCGTGTTCAAGTAGCCATGAGCCTGCAGGGTCACACACTTAAGAGCGGGAGCAAGTTTGGATTGGATCTGAACCAGAAATCTGGTTGGGTTGGACCCGAGCCGGATTTGGATTGAGTCAGTGAGTCGAACTCACAAGGACTAATATTATATGGGCTTTAGTGAATGGGCCACGAGAGTGTTCACTACCTATATATAGTGGGTCGAAGAAACCTAGAAGGGTTGATCAGTTAGGTCATTTCATGAGTTGGAAACCCTAGCTCCACAACAGTCCTGTCGTCGTAACGAACCTAGCAGTTCGCCGCCGGTGCTCCTCCTTGTACATGTGGATACCAATAGAGGTGATGTACGATCAGCACCAGGACGATCGGATCATAAAGACTGCACTGCATTCAATAGACGTGCTACATCAGTAATCGGCAACTGCGCGTCTAGTGGTAAACCTCGTGGTCTTGTACCTCATCTAGATCTTGGGATCACCATGTTAGAGGAAAAAGTTTTGTTTTATCTCTACGTGGCCCAACAGTGGTATCAGAGCGATAGCTTCTAGTTTTAGGCTCGAGATCTTGCATATGTGATATGTGGTTGGCTATAGATTGGATCTATGTGCTGTTTTGGTGGTCGATCTATGAGATAGATCGGTTTTGTAAGAGGTTGATTCGATCAACTTTACTCGGGGAATGGTAGATCTAATTTCCGTGATCATACTGCTGAGGTCGTGGAATGACATACCCCTACCGGTCGGTTTCCGCCACCGGGGTTGAAAGTACCGACTTGATACGACTAGAGGGGGGTGAATAGGCGTCTACCCAGTTTTAATTTGTTTCTCACTTTTAGGCTCAACGAGAAGGAAAGTTATCTAGAGATGCAACTAAGTGAACAATCCTAAATGCAAGAGAACAAATACCAACCACAAAAACGATAAATAGCAAGAAGTAAAGGAAGGGAACGAAGTAACCGGAGCAGGGACACGGAGATGTAATTCCCGTAGTTCACTCCCAAGGAGCTACGTCTACGTTGGAGAGGTGTCGGGGCCACACAAGGTCACCCGAGCGCCACAAAGGCATCACCTTCTTCTCCGGTGAGCTCCCCCACAAAGGAGGCCTCACAATCCACTAACTGGTGACCTTGAAGGCGCCGACCGAAACCTTTACACCAAGGTTGAGGGGGAGGCTCCACAACTCAATTGGAGGCCCTCAACGACACCTCGAAGCTTTACAACACAAGCCTTAGCTCCGAGGATGACCTACACCGTCTAGGGTTCTAAGAAACCCAAGAGCAACAAGATCCACAAAGGATGGGTGGGGGAAATCAAATCTTCTTTAGTGGAAGTGTAGATCTAGGTCACCTCCCTCACCTCTCAAAACATCAAGTCATTTGAGTGGCTAGAGAGAGAGATCTAGTGAGGTGAAGCTCAAGCATTAATGGAGGAGAGAGAAAAATTCGAGAGGGAGTGGGAGGAAGAAGAGGGGTGCCTTAAATAGGCCCCCTCGCGCTGAACCGTTACAGCCCCCGCGACCTCACCGGAAGTTCCGGTGAGAGGCCAGAAGTTCCGCCCAGCCTGGCTCCAACGGTCATCAGACCGTTGACGCCCGCTCTAGAAGCGCAACCGGAAGTTCCGGTCAAAATAGACCGGAAATTCCGGTGAACTTCCGACGCAAGTTCCGACCAAGTTCCGGCAAATAGAACGCTTCAAAACAGAAGGTTACTGAACCACCACCGGAACTTGGAGCGGAACAAGGGGCAGAATTTCTGGGTCACGAACCGAATCTGGCCGGAAGTTCCGGCGTCTGGACAGAAGTTCCGCTCAGGATCTTTTGGCAGGACAAGTTCCGATGCAAGTTCCGGCCCATGTTCCGGCAAATAGAACACTTCATACAAAAGGTTACTGATTCACCATCGTAATTTGGGGCGGAACTAGCGTCGGAACAAAGCTTAGAACAGCCCGTAGAAAAAGCCTGAGCGGAACTTCCGGCGCCAGGCCCGAAGTTTCGGTGAGACACAGAAGGCTCCAACAGAACAGGAACACGCTCTCTCACTGGATAGTGGGATGGCTGTGGCGGTGCATATAGGTTGGTGCACGAACAAGTGATTTCCCACAGCCTTCCAAGATGGACCCCCTCTTAATAGTACGGTGACCTAAAAACAACAACCGGAGAGAAACTAGGAGAAGACTAAAAGGCCACCGACTTCATGAGATCCCAAGAGAGCATCCACCACAATAGAAGGAGACATCAACAGCGTTTCCCCTGAAACTCAAGCACACAATTAAAACCACAATTGGGATTATCATTAACACCAAAAACATCATGGGAAGATATAGTCCTTTCAATCTCCCCCTTTTTAGTGTTAGATGACAATCCCAAAGATTTGCATAGAATCAAAGCAATCTTTGCAATGGATGGGACAAGCTCCCCTTGTATGTGTGCAAGGTAGAGAAAAACTCTAAGGACAAGACTGGCACACATAAACAGAGGCTCCCCCTACCAATTGCAAAGATAGCACAAGTGCAAGGTACAAGAAAGGATAGAGATCATACCAGAACCAACCAAATGTGGTGGAGACAAAAGGAGTAATAATAACAATAAGACCAATGAGGCTCCACCACCATAAGCATGTGCTCATAAGATGACAACAAGATACCACACTCACGGCATTGCATAAGATACCACAAAGATACCACATAGTCTCAAACATAACATGGTCCACAAGCACACATAAGTTCACGGACATAAAGCCACAAGCACACAAATAAACTAGAGAGTTCGCGAGCAAGAAAAGATCAAAGGCAAGAACAGGCTCGCGACTCAACCCATGCAAATCCTGTAGACAACCTAATAGACACCTTTCTACCCCTTTGGCATCGAGACACCAAAAAGGAAGAGAAGATCAATCTAATCATCCCAGCCATGAAAGGGAGGAGGAGAATACTCAGGGACCCAAGGACCCCACTCAGGCGACGGACCAGTGACCTCCTCCTCAGACTCATCCTCGGACCAGTGGCAGCTGTCGCGAATCCAATCATCCTTGGGAACAGTGACAGAGCTAGTGACCGGTGAGCTAGGAATGTTGAGAGCTGTCATGATGGCCTTCTGGCGCTGAACATTGTGACACTGATCTACATAGGCCTGATACTCGCGGTCCTGCAGAAAGCAGAAAGTTTTCTTCACCTTCCCAAGCAGCTTCTTTGCCCAAGACGGCTGCCTCTGGAGAGACGAACCACCAGCACGAGAGCCCTAGGAGCAGAGGAGGGACCACGAGCTTCATCTCGAGCCTTCTGGAGTTCAGCTTCCTTTTCTTCTTGAGAACGAGGCTTTTGGTGCTTACTCACACGCAGCTTCTTCTCCTCATGAATGGTGATGTTGTCTTCAGGAAAGCGAGTGCCAGTCGTCTCAAGCCACTTGTGATTGATGAGAGTCTGAATGAAGGGAGCATAGATGCAGGAGCGCTTTTCAATAATAGCTTGCCACAGCTCAGAGTAGATGAAGTGCATAACATCCATGGGACTATCAGTGTCACGGCGGAGAAAACTCTGATGCATGAGGTCAACCTGATATCCATGGAACTGATCAAAGTTACCAGCCTTGGGAGAGATGGTGTTCAAGTACACCCTGCGCATGATGTCAAAAACTGGCAGCAGATGATTCACAAACCCAACAGTTCCACACCCTTCAATGTAGAGAGGCTCCAGGACCTCAGGATCAGCAGCTTCGGGACCATGAACATGCCAACCATTTGCCCCGCGGCCAGGCTGAAGGGGATAGCCAAGAAGCTCAGCAAACTCAGACCAAGTGGTGGTAAGAAACACTCCCCTAGTCATCCACTTCAACACACCTTCAGTGGAGGACTGCATGTGAATAAACAGAGTTGAGTAAAACTGAGCAATAGCATTCACATCAAAGTTCTAACGGTGCTCCATGAGGGGAATCAGCCCAAACTTCTAGCAAATATCAAGAGCCTCGCCAAAGTATGCTTGCTTCTCTTCCATGTGAGTCACATTGATGTACTTTTGAGGAGCAACCACGAACCTCTTCTTTGATGCATAGATTTCTGCAAATATCTGTTCCTGACGGTAGTTGTGAAAGTGAGGGTCCAAGCAAAGACGGTCACGAGCCACGAGGTAGGGATCTGTGTGCCTGAATGCAGAGTAAGCTTTCTGAGACCATTTGGAAATATTGGCTTTGGTCATGTCTGGCCCAGCAGCAGTGGCCTTCTAAGCAAGAGCAGGACTCTTCCCTTCAGCAGCAGCAGCACGGCGAGCAGCAGCAACCTTCTGACGACTAGTCTGAGTGGTTGGACGCACAACCTCAACATCTTCTTCATCAATCTTAGGAGGAATGTCAGAGGATGGTCGGCGGGCATGCTTGCCTTGGCGGGTACCTCCTTGCCCTGAGAAGAAAGCACAAGAATAGGGAGGGAAGGTGGGATAAGTGCACAAGTTCGGAAGAGGAAACAAAAGAAATAGATTGGAAAAATACAATCAGGAAAAAAATTGCATTGTTGCCGGAACTTCCGCTGAATCGCCGGAACTTCCGGTGAAAATAGTACACCGGAAGTTCCGGTCGTGGCTCACCGGAAGTTCCGGTGAGACCACGAACTGACGGTTCCAAACAACAGTTCACTAGATCTAGATCTAAAAGCCACAAGTGCAAAGATTTTCAAGAGTGTATTGGACCAATCTACTCTAGCATGATACCCTAGGCCTAACAATATCTCCCAACAAGTTCTAGCCAAAGAACTAGCCTAGACATGGTGTGCCCTAACTCAAACCATGGTGAGAGAGCAAGATCTCCATTAATGGAGGGAGTTGAGGGCAAATACCAGAGTCCATGGCGGGAGACCGAGGTTGGGAAGGTTCCCACGGAGCAGATCTGCGGAGGAGTGGCCGGAGGCGAAGGGGCCGGAGCACCTTCGTGGAGAGGTCCTAGCCGGCGGCTGCTCCAAATAGAGGATGGGTCTTGGGGAAAAAGGAAGAAGATCCTGTTTTCCCCCAAGGCCCACCTTATATAGGACAGGGAGCACCACCAGAAGTTCCGGTCAGGGACCGGAAGTTCCGGTGGACCGGAAGTTCCGGGTCAGGCTGAACATGTTCCAGGTGAGCAGGTGGTTCAGACGAACAACCAGCTGACCGAAAGTTCCAGCAGCTGACCGGAAGTTCCGGTGACGCCAGGAAGACCTTCTCAGGTTTGGAAGATAACAAGGAAGAACTTGTGCAGGGAATAGAGAGGGCTTGAGGAAAGGAAAGGCTTAGGATAGAGAACTCAAACTGTGAAGAACCAAACACAACAAAAACCAAGAAAAACACAAAAAGGTCAAAGACACAAATAAAAACGGGTCAGTGGCCGAGGCCACCTTATATAAGAGTAAATGGCTGGACACCGCGAAGATATATCTTGGGTTCATTACCAACACTCATCATGAAGCTCAAATGGTCTCCTATAGAGACTATAGAGTATGGAAACTTTAATGTGCGCATAATAGGGATAGTGTTTGTTCATAAGAGGAACTACACTCCCCCTAAATCCATGCCTACATCCAAACAAGATACACATTGAGACGTGGGTAGGTGTGCAAGGTACTCAAGCAACATTGCTCGAATCAATGATATTTAGCTCATGCCTTAACTCCCGGAACCTTGCTTCATCAAGAGGCTTCGTGAAAAGATCCGCAAGATTTGCCTTGGTGGGAACATACTCCAAAGAAATGTCTCCTCTAGCAACATGGTCCCGAATAAAATGATGACGAATCTCAATGTGCTTGGTCCGGTTGTGTTGCACGGGATTGTGAGCAATAGCAATGGCACTCTCATTGTCACAAAGAAGAGGCACTTTGTCAAAAGATAGTCCAAGATCCTTCAAAGTTTGCTTCATCCATAGCAATTGAGCACAACAGCTTGCGGCAGAGATGTACTCAGCTTCGGCAGTGGACATAGACACCCAGTTCTGCTTCTTCGAGGACCAACAAACCAAAGATCTTCTGAGAAACTGACAAGCTCCGGAGGTTGACTTTCTTCCCACTTTGTCACCAGCCCAGTCCGAGTCCGTGTAACCAATAAGATCAAAGCTGGCTCCCTTGGGGTACCACAACCCAAAGTTTGGGGTATGAACTAAATATCGAAAGATTCTCTTGACCGCCACCATGTGACTTTCCCTTGGTGCGGCTTGAAATCTTGCACACATACCCACACTCAACATAATATCTGGTCGGGATGCACAAAGATAGAGCAAAGACCCAATCATAGACCGATAGAGTTTTTGATCCACTTCCTTACCCTTGGGATCGAGATCAAGATTAACCTTAGTTGGCATGGGAGTCTTGGCACCTTTGACTTGATCAAACTTGAACTTCTTGAGCATGTCTTGGATGTACTTGGCTTGGTTGATGAAAGTCCCTTTCCTCAATTGCTTGACTTCAAACCCAAGGAAAAACTTCAAATCCCCCATCATGGACATCTCGAAGCGATCGGTCATGAGCTTGGCAAAATCCTCATTGAAAGTTTTGTTAATAGACCCAAAGATAATGTCATCAACATGGATTTGGCATACGAACAAGTGGCCTCCAACTTTCTTAGTAAAAAGAGTGGGATCAATGAGGCCCACTTCGAAGCCACGATCTAACAAGAGCTCCCTAAGGCAATCATACCACGCACGTGGGGCTTGCTTGAGGCCATAGAGTGCCTTATTGAACTTGTAGACATGGTTCGAAAAAAGTGGATCCTCAAAACCCGGAGGTTGCTTGACGTATACCAACTATTTCAAAGGACCATTAAGAAAAGCACTCTTAACATCCATTTGATGCAACTTAAAGTTATGATGGGTAGCAAAGGCAAGAAGTATACGAATGGATTCAAGGCGAGCAACGGGGGCGTAAGTCTCACCGTAGTCGATGCCCTCAACTTGTGAGTATCCTTGGGCAACTAACCTTGCCTTGTTGCGCACGACAATTCCATTTGCATCACACTTGTTCTTGAAGACCCACTTGGTTCCAATGACGTTTTGACAATCTTTGGGCCACTCAACCAATGTCCAAACGTTGTTCCTCTTGAAGTTGTGAAGTTCCTCGTTCATAGCTTCAAGCCAATCATCATCTTCAAGAGCTTCGAAGACTTTCTGTGGTTCCACAAGAGAGATAAACGCATGGTGAGAGCTAAAGGAAGCTAGTTGCCTCCTAGTAGTGGAACCTTTATTGAAATCTCCATAGACATTATCAAGGATATGGCCATCTCGAACGAGCTTGGCAAGACGATAGGCTTGACGGCGGGCTTGTGCTTCAACACGAGATTCTGAGCTACCACTTGGTCATTGCCACCAATTGAGCCGCCGCCTTGACTATAAGCACGAACACGAGGGTCATCTTCATCAATTTCCACTTCGGGGGATTCATCATTTGGAGTGGAGACTTGAGGATCATTGACTTTCTCTTGATCTTGACGAGCTTGACCTTGGGGAGAGCCGTGACCTTGAGGAGGATCCCCATCTTGGGGAGGTTGATGAGGTTGATGAAGAGCTTGTCCGTGGGAGGTGCCTTGAGGAGGATCCCCATCGTGGGGAGGTTGATGTTGTTGATGAAGAGCTTGATCTTTGGAGTTTGGAGAGTCATGAGCATGGGAAGCTTCGGAAGAGCTTGAGGGAGCTTGTGCCAAAAATGTAGGTCCTTGAGGGGCAAGATGATCTTGTGAAAGTGAGGGCTCCACTTGAGTAGAGCTTGGTCCTTCTCCTTCATCCATAAGGGGATCCTCAATGGGGAGGTGGAAACCCACACCCATTCTTCTTATGGCCTTAGGAGGAATTTCATCACTTGGATCACAAGCACCATCTTGCCTAACAAGAGAATCATGATTTTCATCAAACTTCACGTTGCTCGTCTCTTCAACTCTTCCATTGGCTTTGTTGTAGACTCTATAAGCATGGGACTGATTTGAGTAGCCAACGAAAATTCCTTCTTGAGTCTTGGATTCAAACTTGGACAAACGAACTCCTTTCTTGAGAATGTAGCACTTGCAACCAAACACCCTAAAGTAGCTAACATTAGGCTTTTTCCCGGTGAGAAGTTCATAGGAGGTCTTGTTCTTTTTCTTGCGGAGATAAAGCCGGTTGGGTGCATGGCAAGCGGTGGAGATGGCCTCGGCCCAAAAGTTGTATGGAGACTTGAACTCAGCTAGCATAGACCGAGCCGCATCCATCAAAGTGCGATTCTTCCTTTCGGCAACTCCGTTTTGTTGAGGAGTATAGGGAGTGGAGTATTGATGCTTGATTCCTTCATCACTAAGAAACTCATCCAAGGTATAGTTTTTGAACTCGGTGCCATTGTCACTTCGAATTGAGAGAATAGTTGCATTGTGCTTCCGTTGAACCTCATTAGCAAAATCGATGACGGTTTGTTGAGTCTCACTCTTGTACTTGAAGAAGAACACCCAAGTGTATCTTGAGAAACCATCCACAATAACCAAGCAATACTTCTTGCCTCCAAGGCTATCATGAGAGGGTGGACCAAAGAGATCCATATGCAAGAGCTCCAAACACCTCTCGGTGGTGATTTGATTAAGTGCTTTGTGAGGAGTTTCATGCATCTTCCCTTCAATACAAGCCCTGCAAACACGATCTTTGGCAAAAGAAACATCGTTAATTCCAAGGATGTGGCCCTCAGAGTGAAGTCTTTGCAAAGTTCTCATGTTAACATGGGCTAGGCGGCGATGCCACAACCAGCCCTTGTCGGCTTTAGCATAGAGACATAGAGCATGAGGAGTAGTGGTCCCTGAAAAATTCACCACATACAAGTCATGTTCTACATATCCTACAAAAGCCACCTTGAGAGACTTGCTCCACATGAGGACCACGGTATGAGTATTAAAGAAAGAAGAAAGACCCATAAGAGCAAGAGCACGAACTAAGAGTAAGTTGTAACCAAGAGTTTTGACAAGCATGACGTCAACCAAGGATACATCCGGGGTTACCACCACTTTGCCAAAACCCAAAACCTGAGAGCTTGTTTTGTCACTGTAGGAGACCATGGTGTTGGCAATATTAGGCCTCAATTCGGTCATGATAGACTTGCTTCCGGTCATATGACTCGTGGCACCACTATCAAGCACCCATTTTGATCCACCGGAAGCATAGTCCTACAAGAAAATCAAGCCTTGGTTTTAGGTACCCATTTTTCAATGGGTCCCCTTTTGTTAGTGACAAGAGCCTTTGGCACCCAAATGGCCCAATGATAATCATGCGTGTAAGACGTTCCCACGTATCTAGCATATACATGACCATCATAAGATTTGCAAAGAATATAAGAGGGATTGTTCTTTCCGGCAAAGTTCTCACTTTGCAAGAGGGTTAGGACATTTGGTACCCCTTGGGCCATGCCCTTGTTCTTTTTCTTCTTCTTGTTCTTGTTCTTGTTCTTGTTCTTCTTCTTCTTCTTCTTCTTCTTAGTCTTGGCAAGTTGATCCTTCAACACCTTGACTTCCTCTATGAGATGCTCATGCTTGCAACAAGGGTTAGGAGTGCTAGAAAAGTCTATAATTTGCACAGCGTAAGACTTAGCGAGATCACAAGTTAATTGAGTTTGAAGCTGTTCATGGGCTTCAAAAAGATTTGAGAATTTACTCTCCAAGGCTTTGTGTTCCTCTTTGAGTTTCTCAAGATCCTTTTGAGTCCTATCATGACCACCCACAAACTCAACATTTTCTTTCTTGAGAACCTTAATAAAAGCAAGAGCATGATCACGTTCTTTAATTATAGAGCACAAGGTGTTGTTATGATCATCTACAAGCTTAGACACATTTTCTTCAAGATTAATTCTCATATTTTGTTCATCCTCAAGACTTTGAGTGAGAGAGGCAATTTCATCGGTGGCATCTCTTTCATTTTTACTTAGCAAGTCAAGAAGTTCTTCCTTTTCATCTAAGGCATCCCTAGCATTGTCAAGTTGTCCAAGCAAGGACTCAAAATAAGTTTTAGTTTCTTCATCTAAGGTAGCAACAAATTCACACATGTCAATCATCTCTTTCTTCACCTCTAGACCAACAAGATCAAGAGAGGAAGGCTCACTAGAGATAGGTTGAGGAGTGGGTTTCGGTGTTACCTCGGTGGCCTTGGCCATGAAGCACTTTTGGTTGGAGCAGATGACATTTTCATTTGGCGAGTCGAAGAGGGATAGACGTGGAGTTGAGGTAGTGGCAATAGCAGCAACTCCCACAATCTCTCCACCATGAACTTCATCATCATCATCTTCATCCGTGCCCGAAAGGTATTCTTCATGGACCACAATTGCTCATTCCTTGTTAGTGGCGTTCTTGACGGCGTAGTTCTTGTTCAAGGTATGAGGAGGTCTTGACTTGATCTTGCGAATGAGACGACCACCATTGTCTTCACGGTTCTCAAAGGGACACTTGGCCACAAAGTGACTCTTGTCGTTGCAATTGTAGCACGACCTTGCCTTGGGAGACTTGTTGGGTGAGTTGAATCTTGAGTTGTCCCTTGATCTTGACTTGAAACCGGACTTGTTCCAAAAGTCCCTTGAAGCGAGAGCAAGATGTTCGTTGAAGGCACATTTGAGGTCCTCTTGAGACCACTCACTTGATGTATCATCATCATCAACTTCAATAGCCTTGGCCTTCAAAGCAAGATTCACTTTGGTTGACCCAATGGCTCTAGATCGAGCGGACTCCGCATTCTTCTTGGCAATAGTCATGGCAATTACTTCACTCAAGACTTCTTGGGAGGTCATTAGGTGAAAGTTGGTTCTTCCCTTGATAGAGTTGAGCTTTTGTTCTTCAAATGGAAGGAGAGCTTGGATGAACTTCCTCTTCATAAACTTGTCATCAACATAGTGGGCCCCAAGGTCCCTCATAGTGGATCAAAGGACCTTAAGGCGCCTATACATGTCTTCGGGGGTCTCATCATCTTGCATTGCGAAACCATCGCACTCGTTGTTGATTTCATCAAACTTGGAGCTTTGGATGCTTGCATTCCCAACAAAGAGCTCGGTGAGTTGATCCCAAGCTCCCTTGGCGGTGTCGAATTGGCGAATGTGAGCAAAGTCCTTTGGAGTCAAGGCCTTTTGAATCATCCCCAAAGATGTGGCATTGAGTTGCTTGTCCACCACTTCACCTCGTGTCAACTTCTTTGGGCCATATGGAGAGAAACCATCCTCCACAATCCTCATTAACTCAATAGAGGAGCTGGAAATATGTGAGCGCATTAGATATTGCCAATTGGAGAAATTAGAAGTATCTAGCATGGGTGGTGCTCCTTGAGGTATAATGTGTGGCATGGGAATGGGTGGATCCGGAGTGTACTTCGGCGGTGGGGGTACCGCCGAGTAGTCCTTTCCTCCATTTTCCTCTTTGGAAGTTGGGTTCTCGGGCTCCTCGGTGTTCTCACTCGGAACCTTGGTAGAGGTTTGAGCAACAAAACCAAGTCCCAAGCAAGTGGTGGCGGCCGGGGGAGTAACCTCGGGGGCGGACACCGTTACGGTGGGAGGAACCTCGGTGGGTTGGGGTGTGTCAAGAGCAACCATGGGGTTTGGCTTGAGAGACTGCAAGATAGTCATCATTTCCTCGAACTTGGACATCATGGATGACTCCAATTGCTTGAGGTCATCCATAGTGGCCAAGTTCTTGGATTTTTCGGTTTCACTACCCCCTTCGTCGGCCATAGTCTCTTAGGCGGTAAAGCCCGAAATAAGAGCCTTGGCTCTGATACCAATTGAATGTACCGACTTGATACGACTAGAGGGGGGTGAATAGGCGTCTACCCAATTTTAATTTGTTTCTCACATTTAGGATCAACGAGAAGGAAATTTATCTAGAGATGCAACTAAGTGAACAATCCTAAATGCAAGAGAACAAATACCAACCACAAAAACGGTAAATAGCAAGAAGTAAAGGAAGGGAACGAAGTAACCGGAGCGGGGACACGGAGATGTAATTCCCGTAGTTCACTCTGAAGGAGCTACGTCTATGTTGGAGAGGTGTCGGGGCCACACAAGGTCACCCGAGCGCCACAAAGGCCTCACCTTCTTCTCCGGTGAGCTCCCCCACAAAGGAGGCCTCACAATCCACTAACCCGTGACCTTGAAGGCGCCGACCGAAACCTTTACACCAAGGTTGAGGGGGAGGCTCCACAACTCAATTGGAGGCCCTCAACGACACCTCGAAGCTTTACAACACAAGCCTTAGCTCTAAGGATGCCCTACACCGTCTAGGGTTCCAAGAAACCCAAGACCAACAAGATCCACAAAGGATGGGTGGGGGAAATCAAATCTTCTTTGGTGGAAGTGTAGATCTAGGTCACCTCCCTCACCTCTCAAAATATCAAGTCATTTGAGTGGCTAGAGAGAGAGATCTAGTGAGGTGAAGCTCAAGCATTAATGGAGGAGAGAGAAAAATTCGAGTGGGAGGAAGAAGAGGGGTGCCTTAAATAGGCCCCCTCGCGACCTCACCGGAAGTTCCGGTGAGAGACCGGAAGTTCCACCTAGCCTGGCTCCAACGGTCATCAGACCGTTGACGCCCGCTCCAGAAGCGCAACCGGAAGTTCCGGTCAAAACTGACCGGAAGTTTCGGTGAACTTCTGACGCAAGTTCCGACCAAGTTCCGGCAAATAGAACGCTTCAAAACAGAAGGTTACTGAACCACCACCGGAACTTGGAGCGGAACAAGGGGCAGAATTTCTGGGTCGCGAACCGAATCTGGCCGGAAGTTCCGGCGTCTGGGCGGAAGTTCCGCTCAGGATCTTTTGGCAGGACAAGTTCCGATGCAAGTTCCGGCCCAAGTTCCAGAAAATAGAACACTTCATATAGAAGGTTACCGATTCACCATCGGAACTTGGGGCGGAACTAGCGTCGGAACAAAGCTTAGAACAGCCCGCAGAAAAAGCCTGAGCGGAACTTCCGGCGCCAGGCCGGAAGTTCCGGTGAGACACAGAAGGCTCCAACAGAACAGGAACACGCTCTCTCATGGGATAGTGGGATGGCTGTGGTGGTGCATATAGGTTTGTGCACGAACAAGTGATTTCCCACAGCCTTCCAAGATGGACCCCCTCTTAATAGTACGGTGACCTAAAAACAACAACCGGAGAGAAACTAGGAGAAGACTAAAAGGCCACCGACTTCATGAGATCCCAAGAGAGCATCCACCACAATAGAAGGAGACATCAACAACGTTTCCCCTGAAACTCAAGCGCACAATTAAACCCACAATTGGGATTATCATTAACACCAAAAACATCATGGGAAGATATAGTCCTTTCAGGGGTAGACTGTGACAAGTAAATCTAGATGCGGTGATTGAAGATCGAAGGAGTTTAATCGAGTTGGAATCCATGTTTGGATCGTAGATGGGACCATCGGCTTCGCCCTGTCGTAGCGCCTTAGATGTCGTTGCGAGTTTCACAACGCCGGTAGATAGCGTATCTATGCATAACTTGTTTTTGCAGTAAGTTGTGAATGGTATGGTTCATGTGCATGTGATGTATGTGTGTAATCCATACGTGATCTGCGAATCACGGTTTTGTCAGCCAGATGGATCCTAGGTACTGTCATTTTATTGTATAACAACCTTCGTGTCGGATTCTCCATGTAATTTACTTTACTAAGCTAGTGTAGCTGTATGGAGAACCTGGATGGCATACAAGGCGATGTACATGTCGACGACATGGAGTAAGACGACAAGTGACAAAAAGTAGGCACGAGTCGGATTACAGGCTTTGTGGAGATGGAGATTGCCATGAAGAGAGCCATACCATTTCACATATAATTACTTTATTTTGTGTTATTGATATGTCTCTATTTTTCCTCTATTAGAGTCGGTAAAATTTAATCCCTCAAAGAAGGTCTAGTCGGTTTTCCTGCCAGTGTCTGTACCATCACAAGTCGGACATTTTTGGTAGTAGGCTCATAAAATTTAGGTGCTGCCAATTCTTTCCGACTAGGTGGGTTCGAGTCGGATTCTTACTGCGGAAACACTTGGTAAGCTAGACGGGTCTATCACAAGGGTTGTGGGACTTGGGGAAAAGTCGGACGGGAGCCAGGGCATGTGATGCCACCCGACCAACAGTGATGGAGGGGTTAACCTCTTGGGTGGACCGATCTTCACGGATCTCGTGGTTAAATCAATGGGAAAGCGAGGGAAAAGGGAGAAGGTAGCGGAAGCGAACACACATCTCACGAAGAACACGATGAACACACGCAGAACTCACACGATACAAGGCCGATTGCTCCCGAACGGCGGCCACCGGTCCAATAGAATCCTCGCAAGGAAAGATCGGTCAACGTGCTCCCTCAAATCCACATCGGAGAGGGAAGAACACCTTGGGGAGGGTCTTGACAACTTGGAGACGAGACAATGAACTCCAAGGCCTTGTTCAACGATGGATGCGTGATGCAAAGTCCAATCGAGGTTGGTGACGATAGTCGGTCCCCTTGGTAAAGGGGATGAGGCAAAACTAGAGATTCCACAATGGGGGTTGTCTTTAGTCTATCATCTATGCCTAAGGGATACATGAGGGGTGGGGGCTCTATTTATAGGCCAACCACTAAACAAGGGTAGTTTGGGGATAAACTAGGCGAATAGGTAAGTAAAGGGGAATACATGGGCTGTGGCCCAACTGGTGTGTGCAGGTACAGACATGACCGGTAGTACCGGACTTAGGACCGGTAGTACCGGTCATCACCAGTAGTACCGCTCTGGGACCGGTAGTACCGCTTTCGGTCCTGGAGCGATGATTGGAGCCGTCAATAGCGAGCGGTAGTAGGGGCGGTAGTACCGTTGAGCGGTAGTACCGGTTCCGACGACCGATAGTACCGCTTGGACCTGGCAGCTGCCGATCTGTCTTCTTCCGCCTCCTCTTCCAAGCCTCCGTCTTGTCGGGCTTGATGTTTCGGGCTTCCTCCCTTGCCTCTGTACTGGTCGGTGTGAACCTATCATGCATATGTGACGGAGTATGAAGTAGCATACCATTCCATTGGGTAGGAAGTGGGCTCGCATAGAGGAACGGATTCACCTTTGGAGTCCATGACGACTTGGCGTAAGTTGGAGACCTTGATGTAGTAACGACCGTAGGTCGGGCTGCATCATCTCCCCCCTTCAAAAAGAGTCATCCTCGACTCTCCATGTTCATCACGAAGTAGAAGAGGTCGAAGGACATCCTTGATCCTGGGGTTCACCATATAGTCGTCCTCGGGAAGAATGACTTGACAACACTTCAATGTCCCTTCACCTTCCATGTAGCCTACAAAGCTCACGACAAAAGCAAAGAAACACTCAAAGCGTAGCCAATTCATGAAGATTATCGCATGAGTACTCAAGTAGAAGGAAGTCACCTTATCTTGTAGATATAGCTCGAAGATGTGTAGCCATAGGTAACTCTCTTCGGTTCTTCTTGTCAACACGTAGTTGGTAGAGGTTGACGTGTATGCACTTGTACCTTCACACAACAAAGACCAAGCAACATATGTTTGTGTGTGATAGAGGAGCATGTCATTTGTGGCATGTCCATTCTTGTTCACAACACAATTAGCACAACTCAAGTATAGCAAACGGGATGCATATGCAAGGTCAATGTGCATGGAAATCATTTGAACATCATCCAAATGTGGGAACTCAAAAACTCCATATAACATCTTATTATGGCATTCAAAGCAAACGAATAGAAATTTGATCAACAACTGTGATGCAAAACTAGGAGAATTTGGCAAAAACACAAAAGGAAGAATGTCCAAAACAACATCATTATGTGTGCAAACCAACCATTGGAAAGAGAAATTGTTCGACATGTTGGATGTCACACACAAATCATCGATAGCAAATATCATGGGAATATGAGTATCCCAAGCGGAAGCAAAAACAATATGTTTGCAAACAAACCAAATGAAAGAGCAAGTGGTCCTTATGTTTGTTGCAACAACAAGACGAGATACTTGGAAGCTCTCATGACAATACATGCTCTTAATGGCATTATGGTTGCACACAAAACATCGGAAAGAGAAATTGTTCAACATTTTTGTTGCAACACACAAAGCATCAATATCCAATAGCAAAGAAACATGAATGTCACAAGGTGAGATAATACCATCAACATGCTTGCAATCAAACCATAGGAAAGAGAAATTTGTCAACATGAAAGATGCAAAGCATGAAGGTATCAGAGCTGGGTTCGATCTTGAACTCACTTGTGGGATGCTCTCTAGAGCTCTTTTTGTCAACTCGTGCTCAACCGAAGTTGACATTCTCGTGCGGGTACCTACACACATCATACACAAAAGGAAGAACGTGTGTGCATGGTAGAGATACACATCATCCATCATGACGTATCTCTTCTTGTGCACATCACCATTAATGTCAATCAAGTATGAAATAGGTGCATGGTGAGTATGCAAGTGGGGAACACGCTTATCATGGCAATCATCAAAATATCCAAAAATTGAGAAAGCTATGGGGCCCATATCATTATAATGCATGTGATCAATATTGTTGCAAGCAAAACAAGTGAAATAGCAAGCATTCATCTTATTGCAAGCAACGAAAGAACTTGAATGACTAGCATGGCAAGGAAAGTCCGAAGCAATTGGAGGATACACACAAGATGCATAGCATGGCATGTTTATGGCAATGATATTGCAATCAAACAATTCCACATGATCAATATTATGCAAAGGCAAAGCATCACATGGGAAAGTGGATGAAGCATATGTAATGTCACAAGTATCATCCATAGCATGCATATCCTCACAATTCATCATGTCCACTAGTGGGATCATGGCATTATCAACACCCTTATTGTTACTTTGTTCATACCTCTTATATGAAGTGGGTGTTGTGGAAGTAGTGGCCTCCTTGTGGACGACTTCGTCTTCTTGATGTAGCCATGGCATAGCATCCTCTTCATCCACCATGTACATCTTCTCCATTCGAGGCATCATTGCTTCATGGCTTGGAGCGTCTTCATTCATGGAACCTAGCACAACATAAGAGAATACACTAGAGGTAGAGCGTAAGTTGTTAGAAATCAAAATGGCCTAACTTGACCTATCAACTACCACTCTCAACTCACTAGGAGTATCACTCATGCCCTCCAAGTGGAAGCACTCAATCTCACATAAGGTGGAGTCACTCATCTCACTCTTGTTCTCACTCAAGTGGGCTAAGTGGCTCTCATACTCACATGGGATTGGTACCACATCATCACTCAAGCATATGGGGATAGGCTCGGTTTCCTCAACTCCATGTGCCTCCTTTGGTGAAGGGAAAATCCCATGCTCACCATGCTTGACCTTGTCGCCTTAAAGGTTGGATGCCATAAGATGGGCATCATCGCTCGCCTCCATGGTCGAAGGGAAAATCCCATGCTCGACCGTTTTGTGGCCATCTCGTAGTAGTGGTAGAGGTAGGCTCATGCTATCCAACTTGGCGAAGTAGAGGTCTACATTTTCCTCGTTCGCGAGGTCGTGGAAGTCAAGCGTAGGCGTTGAAGCTTGAGGGCGTGGAGGAAGGGTTGCTCTTGGTGCCATTGTGGTGGTGGCACGAGTAGTTGAAGGTGCCCTATGATGGTGTTGACGGAGGTCATTAGCGTGCCTTGCCGATGGTTGGTGTTGGTGAAGCACTTGGTCATCCACATGACGCTCACGACGGTGATCATTTTCCTTGGCACTCTTCTTGTGCTTGTGGTGCCTTATTGAGCTTGCTTGAGAATTATGGTTGGTGCTCATCATGAATTATTCGTCTTGGTGGCGAAGATGCTTTTGACGATGTCTTGTATTCTCTTTATGGTGGTGATGCTCATGAGAGGATATTTGTCGATGAAGATTCTTGTATCTTGGCGTCCCTTGATGTATATGATGTTTGGACGCCACTCTTCTTTGGATAGGTGGCTATGGGTGGCGAGGTTGGGCTCTTTCTCCGTGGTCAGAGGATATGGGGATAGCATCCTTCCTGTTGCGCGCATCCCTCCGTCTTCGTTCTGATGAACCCGTCCGCGATCCGACATCCTGAGGAGATCTGTCCCTTGGCTGTTTGTACTGGCTAGATCGGCAGAGCGCTGGGTCAGACTCAAGCCTCTGAGAGGTGGCCTTTTCCTGCTGCTTTACCGCCTTGGCCACTAGGTCATAGACCTGTTCCACTGCCTCAGGTGATCTATCCTGCTCCAGAAGGGTCTTGGCGACGGCGAGGTTGAGGAGTGGGGTGGGCATCACCTGCTTTCCTTCACTGTCAATGTATGGCTTGGCCTGTGCCGACTTTGATGGAGCCCATCCTAGGTTGCGCCGCACACCAGGATCGTTGATAACGCGAGCCGGAGCTTTCTTAGCCTTCTGCTGCTGCAGCAGAGTCTTGTACTCGGCCTCCATTGCTCTTGCTTTCTCTATGGACTTTTGTGCATTGACCAGATCTCGATCTAGCTTAGCGCCTTGCTCCGCGATGGCTTGCGCTTCCTCCAGTAGTCGTTGGCGCTTCTGATCAAGCTGAGTCACGTTCCGGATATGATCAACAGTTAGTGGCTCAACGAGGAGGTTGCCGTACATCACCCTATCGGCTGGGGTAACATGTGCTGTTGCCGACGTAGATGCTGGAGGCGGCAAGTTTGCGGTGTTGTTGTTGCTCGGACCGGTGCCGAGTTCCTGCGGCTACTGCACTGGATTAGGCGGAGGGGGCATGACTCTTGCGCGATCATCGTCAGCAGCAATAAGTGGCCCTTTCCCCTTGTCCAGCGCCGTAGGTGGAGCTTGCCCGGGTTGGTCTTCATCCATCGCTGTCCCAATGGTGACGAACACCCCTCGGGACATGACAGTGTTATTAGCTTGTTCGTCGCGTGAGTACTCCTCCTCCATCTCCTGCATAACGGAGTCTAGCTCTTCTAGACTGAGGTCTATTTCCTCGGAATCTACACTGAAATCAGCATAGAGCGCGTCAATGACAGAGTCGGAGGGTGCCATGTCTTCCTCGATGACAGGCGGTGGAGGTGCAACGGCCTCGACGATGACTGGAGGTGGTGGCATTGCTACGACGATGGCGGCCGGAGGCGGTGGTGGTGGCGGCTGAATCGGAGGTGCTCCGTCAATGAGCGTAAGCACTGTCTGAGCTGCCGCTTCAGCCTCCACGTAGTTGTTGACGGTGTTTACCATGCCTTCGAAGGTGAGGCATCCCGACGCCTGTTGCCGCCTTAAAGAATGTCGGAGGAGCGTGCCATGGTCCAGTCCTTCCACAAAGTGATAGATGGCATCATCATTGGGGTAGTTGGCCAGGTCGCTCCGTATACAGAGCCATCTGGCAAGGTAATCACGGGGGTTTTCGCCTTCTCCCTGAACGCAACGTGCCAGATCGAAGATGGTAACCACGCCGACGAACTTGGATCTCTGCTGTCCAGACGCACAGACGAAGCCGACGGATTTGCAGTGATCTTCCACCTTTATATCCTGCACAGGGGCGGTTTGGGTGGGATTTGAATTTCTCCGATCTTTGCCGGAAAACTCCGAGGAGAGATCCGACATCGATCCTTCCGCGAACGTATCCTGCATATAGGCGGTCCGTGCGGGTCTTGATGCTCCTCCGACTCCCAGGGAACTAGCGCCCGAGTCAGTTTCGCCAATGAAGAGGTGGATGTCTCCGATAGGAACGATCGAACACCGCGTAGGGTTCGTCTTCGCCGGGATCCAGAACTCGTTGGGGGGGGGGGGGACGATCGGAACGTTGCCGGAGAAGAGAATGCGACCGATGGCTACGGTTTCGCCGATTCCCGCGAAGATCTTGTTCCTCGCCCGCTGAAGAGCCTGAAGCGCCTCTTGCCCCACGGTGGGCGCCAACTGTCGTGGTATTGCCGACGAGTACGCCATGGAGGGGTCCTCACAGTGCGTGTTTAGAGACGTGGGGTAAGGCGGACGGTTGACGGGTACGAGGTAACACAGCTTACCCAGGTTCAGATCCCACAACGGTGGCGGAATCCTACTCCTGCTATAAATCACTATAATGGCAATACGCCGAGTTACAGAGATAGGTTCGCTGCGCGAGGTGTGCGTAAAATGATCTATGCTGGTTACTATCTTGTGCCCTGAAGGCTCCCATAGGCCCGACTTATATAGTCGCCAGGTCCTAGGGTTACAGGGAAAAGTCCTAGCCGGACAGGTCACAGAGTCCTACACCGTCTATTACTAGTCTTGTGTATCTTGCACTCCAAGGCTCCGGGTACGTTGGTGACTCCACCGTAGCCTTCCTTTATCCGGCATGGGCCTCCCTTCTGGATCCACCTAACTGGGCCGCCCAGCAGGCCACAAGCCATGCTACCGACTATGGGCCACCCGGGTTAGTCGGATAAGAAACATGCTATGAGATACCCATATAGCATATCCCCAACATGCAGCTTGTCGCCTTGGAGGTGATGGAGCTTGACGCCTTGGAGATGGTGGAGCTTGACGCCTTGGAGGTGATGGAGCTTGGCGCCTTGGAGATGGTGGAGCTTGACGCCATCTAGGTGGTGGTGCTTGTCGCCTTGGAGGTGGATCATCGAAGTAGGTGGTGCCCTTTGGTGTGGCACGCTTGGCCTTGAAGGTCATGGAATCTTGATGATGCGCCTCCTCTTGCTTGGCGTAGTAGGCTTCCATCTCCACGTGGTGGAGGAATTCTTCATGGCTCATGGAGGAGCCATCAAAGTCGATGAAGTTATCCATGTCCTCCATGCTCGGCGAGGCGTCGTCGATGTCGCACTCAAAGTCGTCCATGCTTGGGGAGTAATTGTTGGTGTAGTACTCCATATCACCCAAGCATGTGGAGCCATTGTCGGTGTTGTGCTCCATATTCTCCATGCATGAGGAGCCATTGTCGATGTAGAGATCCAAGTCTTCCATGCTTGAGGAGCCATAGTTGATGTCATGCTCCATGTCTTCCATGCATGTGGAGCCGTTGTCGGTGTAGAAAACTCCGTCATGTCCTCTATACTTGTGGAGTCGTAGTCATGGTGGCTCATCATGGATTCTTCATAGATATAATCTTCGGTTTCGGAGTCCCTAGACATGATTCACAAGACCAAGTGTTGTATATAGAAGTGGTAGAGGGTGTTGGGATGCAAAGTCAAACCTTACTTTACCTTGGAAGATAGTATCGTCCAAGTGGCCACACTTGAGAGCAATAAACCAAGCAAAGTGAAGTTCACGCGGAACACCAAAACCAACTACTAACCAAAAAACACACACACACAAGGCCTATGGTGGATAGGTATGGAAAGTGGCATGTCAAGAACCAATCCAAAATCAAGATGTTGTATTGGCAAGTAAAGAACCACAATGATCACAAAGCAAACAAGTCAATCCACAAGATAGGAAATATGTACAAGGAAACACACACGGTGGGATAAATAGGACTTGTGCGACGGATAAAGTGAGATAAGAACCAAATGATTACCTAGCGAAGACTATAAGCTCGTGTCACACAAGTACAAGGAGAGATGCTAGTTCGATTGCACAAAATTGGTGGGCTACAAGATATGCACAATAAGTACCACATATATGACATTCATCGAGCTTGCGCTTCCTATTCTATGAGGCACATGTATATTTATTTCTTTTTCTCTTTTCCTTTTTTTATTTTTTTTATTTTTCTTTTTATTTCTTTCTATTTTTCACTTGCCTCTTCCTTGTGCCAACAACTATACAACATAACTATATGAGATAGCGCTCACAATGTTTGCTCGGAATCTACAAGGTATCAGATATGCATATCCCAAGCAATCATAAGAGGAACTAGTCTCAATAGGTGTTTGTTGCTCGCAAAGATAGTGGGGTTCACAAAGGAATGCAAGTGGGGAGAAGTCGCCGAATGTTTATACCTTTCGTCGACGATCTTCACCCTTTATTGTTGGATTCCGCCTTGCTCACGGAATTTGGATGTAGTAGATAGAATGAACAACATGGATGATGATGTATAGCTCCTTCTCCTCTTCGAAACGAGCTAAAGAACACCAAAATCCGAGTTCGAATGCAAAAGTTATGCTCAAAACGGTGAGCGGCTGAAATCTGGGAACCTGCTGTTTTTTTCTGTACTGGGGGGTAGTACCGGTTTTCTGAGTGGTAGTACCGGTTAAGTGCGGTAGTACCGGATTTTGAGCCCGGTAGTGCCGGTTGGTCCAGGGACGCCCAGATTTGACGCGTTTTCGCGATTTTGGGGCGATTTGGGCGGAAAATCTTCAAGAAAAACACCAAATCGAAGGGGAAATCAAGGAATTAGGCTATGGGAACGCAAAGGAAGGTAGATCAACAAGTTTTGCAAGTAATCCATGGATCAAAACCTACCAAAACACACTCAAATGACAGATCGATCCAAAACACGAATTGGGGCTATTTTTGGTGGAATTTTCGAATTTATGGGGAAAAGACCAAATCGATGAGAAATCCGACCAAAAGCTGCTGATACCAGATGATGGAGGGGTTAACCTCTTGGGTGACCCGATCTTCACGGATCTCGTGGTCAAATCTATGGGAAAGCGAGGGGAAAGGGAGAAGGTAGCGGAAGCGAACACACACCTCGCGAAGAACACGATGAACACACACAAAACTCACACGATACAAGGCCGATTGCTCCCGAACGGCGGCCACCGGTCCGATAGAATCCTCGCAAGGAAAGATCGGTCAACGTGCTCCCTCAAATCCACATCGGAGAGGGAAGAACACCTTGGGGAGGGTCTTGACAACTTGGAGACGAGACAATGAACTCCAAGGCCTTGTTCAACGATGGATGCGTGATGCAAAGTCCAATCGAGGTTGGTGACGATAGTCTGTCCCCTTGGTAAAGGGGATAAGGCAAAACTAGAGATTCCACAATGGGGGTTGTCTTTAGTCTATCATCTATGCCTAAGGGATACATGAGGGGTGGGGGCTCTATTTATAGGCCAACCACTAAACAAGGGTAGTTTGGGGATAAACTAGGCAAATAGGTAAGTAAAGGGGAATACATGGGCTGTGGCCCAACTGGTGCGCGCAGGCACAGTCATGACCGGTAGTACCGTACTTAGGACCGGTAGTACCGGTCATCACCGGTAGTACCTCTCTGGGACCGGTAGTACCGCTTGCAGTCCTAGAGCGAAGATTGGAGCCGTCAGTAGCGAGCGGTAGTAGGGGCGGTAGTACCGCTGACCGGTATTACCGGTTCCGACGACCGGTAGTACCGCTTGGACCTGGCAGCTGCCGATCTGTCTTCTTCCGCCTCCTCTTCCAAGCCTCCGTCTTGTCAGGCTTGATGTTCTGGGCTTCCTCCCTTGCCTCCGTACTGGTCGGTGTGAACCTATCATGCATATGTGACGGAGTATGAAGTAGCATACCATTCCATAGGGTAGGAAGTGGGCTCGCATAGAGGAACGAATTCACCTTTGGAGTCCATGACGACTTGGCGTAAGTTGGATACCTTGATGTAGTAACGACCGTAGGTCGGGCTGCATCAAACAGGAGTCGTATGAGATACGATTGACAAGGATTTGTCTACCTAGATCACTTGGCGGCTAGCGGTGATGCTAAAGCTCACTAGCTGACTTGCTTATTTAGGATCCTGAATCACTAAGTAGCCATCGGAGGGGTGTTGGTTCTAGTGGGAGCATAAAATATTAAAGTGTTTAATATGCTTGCTCTTTCATGAATACATGTCTTAAGTGTTTTTTTCATATTTCTGTTATAGATCATGGCACCAAGTAGCATTCACTCTCAGATATTCGGTTTTGCGTTGAGAACCATTCTTGAGAAAGAGAAACTGAACGACACTAATTTTACCAACTGGTATCAAAATTTGAGAATTGTTCTCAAACAAGAAAAGAAGGACCATGTCCTAGACAAGCCACTTCCAAATGAGCCGAATGAGAATGCGACTGTCGCTGCCACCAATGCCTACCGTCGGGCTAAGGATGAGTCCACGGATATTAGTTGTCTTATGCTTGCTCACATGGAACCGGACTTGCAAAAGCAGTTCGAGAATGTTGAGGCCTACGATATGATCGAAAGCCTCAAAAGTATGTTCCAAGCTCAGGCGAAGACTGAGAGGTATCAAGTCTCTTAGGCTTTGCTGAGTTGCAAGCTTAAGGATGGTGGTCCACTAAGTCCGCATGTGATCAAAATGGTTGGTTATGTGTAGTCTCTGGAGAGGCTTGGCTACCCCATTAGCGAAGAGTTCGCTACGGATATAATTCTGAACTCTCTTCCTAGTGCATACGGGCAGTTCATTTCGAACTACCACATGCATGGTATGGATAAGAAGCTCACTAAATTACATGGGATGCTCAAGCAGGCAGAGGCGGATCTCAAAAAGGGCGCCAGTCAAGTATTGATGGTGTAGAATAAGGCTAAGTTCAAGAAGAGTTCTTGGACTAAGAAGAAGGCTAAGTCGGGAGGAAAGCAGGCTCATGACATGGTCCCAAGCGCTTCCTCAGGGACTAAGCCATCTCCTTCAGCTGGATCCAATTGCTTCTATTGCAAGGCGGATGGCCACTGGAAGAGGAATTGCAGCAAGTACTTGGCCGACAAAGCCAAGAGTGGAGGTATGACTTATAACTCAAGTACACTTGTTTGCAATGTTATAGACATTTATCTTGCTGATGCACCTAATAGTTATTGGGTATATGATACCGGATCAGTTATTCACATCTGCAACTCATTGCAGGGACTAGTAAGAACTAGGAGCATAGCAAGAGGCAAGCTTGATATTCGAGTTGGCAACAAAGCAAGAGTTGCTGCGTTGGAAGTCGGCACTATGCAGCTTCATACCTTCTAGATTCATTATGGAACTGAATAATTGTTATTATGTTCCAGTGCTTAGTCGAAACATTATTTCTGCTTCATGTTTGATGAGGCAAGTCTATGAGTCGAATATCAAGAATAATGGTTGTTCTTTATATTTGAATGATATGTTTCACGGCTTTGCACCCGTCCAGGACAGGTTATTTATTTTTAATCTTGATGGTGAGTCGGTTTATAACATAAATGTTAAAAGGTTGAAACAAAATGATCTGAATATGACTTAATTTTGGCACTGTCGACTTGGTCATATAAGTTGGAAACACATGAAGAAGCTCCATGATGATGGACTCCTAAGTTCGTTCAACTTGGAGTCTTTCGAGACATGTGAATCTTGCCTACTCGGCAAAATGACCAAGACACCTTTTGCAAAGAGTTGCGAAAGGGCATCCGACTTGTTGGGACTAGTACATAGTGATGTATGTGGACCAATGAGCACGACAACTAGAGGTGGTTATGAATACTTCATTACCTTCACTAATGATTTGAGTTGGTATGGATATATCTACTTGATGAAACATATGTCGGAAGCCTTTGAAAAGTTCAAAGAATTCCAGAATGAAGTACAAAATCAACTCGACAAGAAAATAAAGTTTCTTCGGTTGGACCGAGGAGGCGAGTACATGATCCATGAGTTTGATGACCATCTGAAAAGTTTCAGAATAGTTCCTCAACTTACTCCACCAGGAACGCCACAAAAGAATGGTGTTTCAAAAAGACGGAATCGGACCTTGTTGGACATGGTACGATCAATGATGAGTCGGACAGATCTGCTTTTATCATTTTGGGGTTATTGTCTAGATACATCAGCGTTCACACTAAACAGAGTACCATCAAAGTTGGTAGAGAAGACACCGCATGAGATGTGAACAGGCAAAAAGTCAAGTTTGTCTTTTCTTAAGATTTGGGGTTGTGAAGCATTTGTCAAGCGACTTTAGTCGGACAAGCTTATGGCCAAGTCGGATAAATGTATTTTCGTGGGGTATCCAAGGGAAACCTTGGGTTACTACTTCTACAACCGAGAAGAGGGCAAAGTGTTTGTCGCTCTAAACGGTGTCTTCCTTGAGAAAGAGTTTCTCAATCGGGAAGTCAGTGGGAGTACGGTGCAGATCGAAGAAATTCGAGAGGAACCGACTAGTAGAGAGTCGGCAAAAACCTTGTAGGTTGAGTCGGTCATGGTAGCTGAGCCTGCAGCGGCACCTGTACTACAAAGATTGGCAAGATTGTGAAGTGTTCGTGATGTATTACTGTTAGACAGTGATGAGTCGGCAAATTATTCGGAAGCGATGGTGGGACCTGATTCTGAGTCATGGCTTGGAGCCATGAGATCCGAGTTAAAGTCCATGGATGAAAATCAAGTTTGGAACTTGGTTGATCTGCCAGACGGTGCAAGACCCGTCGAGTGCAAATGTGTCTTTAAGAAGAAAACTGATATGGATGGAAATGTTTCCATCTATAAAGCACGTATTGTCGCGAAGGGGTTCCGACAAGTTCAAGGAGTTGATTACGACGAGACTTTCTCGCCCATAGAGATGCTTAAATCAGTTCGGATCATGTTAGCTATAGCAGCCTATTTCGACTATGAGATATGGCAGATGGATGTCAAAACGGCTTTCCTTAACGGAAATTTAACCGAGGACGTGTATATGATACATCCCGAGGGTTTTGTCGATCCGGCTAATGCTGACAAGGTGTGCAAAATTCAAAAGTCCATTTATGGGTTGAAGCAAGCATCTTGGAGTTGGAATATTCGCTTTGATGAGGTAGTCAAATCGTTTGGCTTCATCAAGAGTGATCATGATTCTTGTTTATATAAGAAGTTTAGTGGGAGCAAAGTAAACTTTCTAATCTTATATGTGGATGAAATATTATTGATTGGAAATAATGTCCAGATGTTGTAAGAAACCAAGGAATCATTGGAAATAGTTTCTCAATGAAAGACTTGGGTGAGGCAACATACATCCTCAGAATCCGGATCTATAGAGATAGATCAAAACGGCTCATTGGATTGAGTCAGAATACTTATTTGGACAAAATGTTGAAGAAGTTCAACATGGAATCGTCTAAGAAGGGGTTCTTACCGATGTCCCATGGTGTAAAACTTAGCAAGACTCAGTGTCCTTTGACAACTGATGAGCGAAGTAAGATGAGTGCGATTCCGTATGCTTCTGCAGTCGGATCCATCATGTATGCCATGATTTGTACTAGGCCGAATGTTTCATATGCTCTAAGTGTTGTGAGTAGATACCAGGCTGATCCTGGAGAAATCCACTAGACAACGACTAAGGATATGTTTTTGGTTTATGGTGGTGAAGATGAACTCAGTGTAAAGGGTTACACGGATGCGACTTATCTTACCGACTCTGATGATTCTCGTTTGCAATCCGGATACGTGTTTATTATAAACGGAGGTGCTATGAGCTGGAAGAGTTCCAAGCAAGATACTGTGTCTGCATCTACAACAGAGGTTGAGTATATTGCCGCCTCGAAGGCAGCAAAGGAAGCTGTTTGAATGAGGAATTTCCTCATGGATCTTGGTGTGGTTCAGGGCTCATCCAATCCGTTAGACGTGTATTGTGAAAACAATGGTGCTATTGCACAAGCCAATGAACCTAGACAACACCAGAAGAACAAGCACATACTCATGCGGTACCACCTGATTCGCCAGTTCGTGGATCAGGGTGATATCAAGTTATGCAAGGTACACACGGATGCAAATATTGCAGATCCATTGACAAAACCGTTACCACATCCAAAGCCTGAGGCGCACCTGAGAGCCATGGGCATTAGATGCTTAGACATGTGATGTCGAAAGATTGACTCTAGTGCAAGTGGAACATAATCATTGAATATTTGCCTAGAGGCAATCATGTATGATGATATTTCCCATTATATTCATATAGATATTAAGTTGTCCTTGTATAAACATCCGATGTATATCATTGAATATGTGATTGGGTTGTGGAACTATACATTCATGTTATTTGTACTAAATGTCCTTGGTCATTGAGGTTGTGCTAGACACACAACTTAGACTAATTTGAAAGTCGGCTTGATGACTTAGTTCCACTTGTCATGGGCATAGAGATGCTATTCCGACTTACATAGATTCGGCTAAAGAGTTTAGCGAGTCGGATTGACCCATATTGAGGTACAATGAACAAGTTGTCATTTGTATATCTCAATCAATGTAATCCTTAGACCTGAGGTTGTTGCACAGTCCGAGTTGAGGATCACCGACTTAGGTTCTGTCAAACGCTGATCCGTAACTGGCAGTTATAAAGACAGAGTTCGGGTCGACCGAGAATCAAGCTACGTGATGTGAATAACCAAGATGGGAATTTGCCCCTCCACTCGGAGAGATATTCTCTGGGCCCTCTCGGATGATATGATTCGGAAAGCATGGGCATGCACGACTCCGTTAAGTGTTAACCGAGGCGATCAACTAAGAGTTAGTCAGATGAATCACTTATCTCGGATCGAGATGAGAGTTGAACTATGTAAGGGATGACAAATATTCGCCATAGCCTGACAAGGTATATCGTGAGGCAAAAGGGACTCGGACGTAAGTCACATTGGAAAGGCAAGTCTTCATGACTCTTTGGTACTTGGGAGTCGACACGTTCTGCTAGGAGCCGCTACCGACTGATCGATTGAGAGTCGGACTCCAATAGTGTCTAAGTAGCCATGAGCATGCAGGGTCACACACTTAAGAGTGGGAGCAAGTTTGGATTGGATCTGAACCGAAAATCTAGTTGGGTTGGACCCGAGGCGGATTTGGACTGAGTCAGTGAGTCGGACTCACAGGGACTAATATTATATGGGCTTTAGTGAATGGGCCACAAGAGTGGAGCCCATGTTCACTCCCTATATATAGTGGGGCACAGAAACCCACAAGAGTTGATCAGTTAGGTCATTCCATGAGTTGGAAACCCTAGCTCCACACCAGTCCTGCCGTCGTAACGAACCTAGCAGTTCACCGCTGGTGCTCTTCTTTGTACGTGTGGATACCAGCAGAGGTGTTGTACGATCAGCACCAGGATGATCGGATCGTAAGGACTACACTGCATTCAATAGACATGCTACATCAGTAATCCGCAACTGCGTGTCTAGTGGTAAACCCCGTGGCCTTCTAGCTCAGCTAGATCTTGGGATCACCATGTTAGAGGAAAAAGTTTTGTTTTATCTCTACGTGGCCCAACAAGGCGCGGGGCAGTGCATCCTTCTCCTCTACGGGTGGTGCGAGGCAACACGTCGTTCTCCTCCACAGGCGGCACGGGGGCGGCGTGCCCCTTCTCCTCCATGAATGGCAGCGACACTCCTCCTCCTAGTCGCGAATCTGCAAAGTCCCGCTTCGTGGCTCAAACCGGGGCCTGGACGCAGTCTTTTATATAGCCACATACCTTTAGTTCCGGTTGGTGGCGGCAACCGGGGCTAAAGGTCCTTTAGCCCCGATTGCAGCCACCAACCAGGACTAAAGGTCTGGCGCGGGACGCGGGGCAGAAGGACTGGCAATCGGGACTAAAGTGGAAATATTGGATACCACAAAGGGAGGAAATATCTAGTATATATGAGTGAGATATCTCCCAAGGTGTGGAGTCGGAAAACCTGCAATATCAAATACGCAATAACATATAAGAGAGAAATCCGTTTTTGATGAACTAGAGCTTGCAGATTACCATAAGATCTAGAACCACACATGGTTAATATCAAAATAGCAACCAAGAAATATGATGCTAAGTATGCAAAGGTTTGAGCTCTCTTTGAAAGATACGATCGAGTTACTCACTCGAGAGCCCCTCTTGATAGTACGGTTAACAATCATAAACCCGGTCTCCCAGCTACCAACATGAGACTAGTAAAAGGGAAAACCTATCAAGATTATACCTTTACCTTGAGCATTCCACTTCAGCTTGATGTAGACGATCTTGTCCTCCTCAAGATGGAACACCTTTTTTGATTGCTCTTGCTCACGCTCTCTTGATGAAGACTTGCAACTTTCTCCCCATACACCATAGGGAAACCTCTTCTTTGAACTTGTCTTCATCGATCCATGATCACTGAGAATGGCAAGCTTCAAGGATGAGATATTCTAAAGATGGCGTATCTTGAGTTTGTACATCATTTCTTCTAACTTCATTGGGATGATATCTTAAAGATACACATGAGAAACTCCATCTTCTTATTCAAGACACTCTTGGTCTTCTTTTTTTATTCTTCATCTACTATATGATTCCAAAAGACCCAAAGACTTTGGACATTGCTTCTTCTTCATTATTTCTACCTTAAAGCCAACACATGGTCCAAGCGATGCCAATGGAGGGTACAAGTGCAAATCAATGCAAACATTAGTATATATAAATTATCATTAATTACCAAAAGCACACATGGAGGCCCACATGCTCTTTCACGTATGAAAATCAACCTAAAAGTAGAGCCTCATACTATGTATTGGATGCAAAATAATTTTAGGGACGACGTAAGCGAGCTAAGTAGGATGCACAAATTATTTATTTGTTCATCTCACAAGGCTCAGTCACATCATCCCCAAAATTGCATCCTACCATTTTTAATCATCGGCCATATGAAGGTAGAAAACCAAAATCAACCTAAATTCATCTAGATTTTGTACCCCTACAATTATCTAAATTTCCTATACAACTAAAATCATCTAGATTTTGTACCTCTGTAATAAAATCACATAAATTTGCTATACATCTAAAATCACCCAAAATCACTAAACTAAATACACTAATTAAGAGAGGGGCGGGAGTCTACTTGCGGCGGCGCGAGGTCGGGGGAGGCGCGGGTCAGCGGAGAGGATGGGGGCGGATAGGACGGTGTCGCCGCGGGGCTGGTGGATCTGTCTCTGTGTGGACCGGTATGGGGCTGGGCCGGCGGCGGCCAGGGATGGGCAGACGATGGTGATTTCAGGGCCTTCACCTAAGAACAAGTTTTTTTTTTGCAAATGAGCATATATTAATATCAGATGATACCAATTACACCCAGCCTCTGCAACAACGCATTGCCCTAGCGGCCACACGGATGCACACAGTCAAAAAAGAAAGAAGAATTACAAAAAAATCCCGCTAGACTCATTCATTGAAACAACAGTACTACCACCACCAAAACAGCACCAGAAGTCCAGCTTCTCCAAAAAGACGCCTCCAAGAAGGGAACAATGCACAAACACCTTCATCGCTCGATCAAAGATATAGGTTTTCACCCTGAAGAAAGTCCGCGCTCTCAAAACAATACCTTCAACAAGGCCATTGCCAGGCACAACCAATTAAGGCCAGACCCTGGGTTTTCACCCTGAGAGTTAGGACCATTGTAACACCCTCAGAATCGGCCCTATGCAAGTTTTAGCGAAAACCGCCAAACCCGCATAGAAACTATTCAAAGGTGCCCACCAGGCACTTTCGTGCGGGTGGAAAATGAAGTAATAACATTACACAACAGTCCTCGATGGGACCCACAGAACAGATATATATACAACAGCGACTCAAAGAGTCAAGAATACAGATATAATATACAAAGATCCAAATCACCTTGAAAATGGTAGAGCGTCCGACTACAGACAAGATGCAAATTGAGCTAAGAGCCCTGAAGAAGAACCAATGGCGTCCATAACCCTGCCCAGGCCAAGCCGGAAGGGTAACCCTGCTAACGACGTCGATCTCAAAACCTGCTTAAACAAAAGGGGTGCCGACAAAGGGCAAAGGAAAAAGAGGAGCGTCAGTACTGAGGCCAGTACACGGCGAGACTAGAATTCGGCGGTCCTCGCCTACATAGGTATGGTGGACTGAAGCGGCAGCGCGGCATGCACTAAACAACCTATAGAGACTCGATATAACTGACGGCTATCAGAGAGGGGTAAGGAAGACCTATTCGGAACCAACCTGATGCTACCATCAAACAAACCCATCCTGGTATTTCCCCCTCGAGACCAAACGAGGAAGTCAACCGAGGAACTCACACAGTTGGCAGTTTTACTCATTCCATTATAGTGGCGGTATTTACTAGTCAATATAGATAGCATGAGTCATCCTGATATAATAAGCAGTGGTAGTTTTAGTTGACCATTCCGTTGTAGTTGCAACACTTACTAGTCAAATACAATTAGCATGAGATATCCCCAAAACCCAGTAGTTGTTGGTACTTTTATTTAGCCATTCCGTTGTAGTGAAGCTGATTACTAGACATATCGGATACAAGTCAAATTATAACAGTAAACTTTAGTTATAGTTGTCTATGATCAAGCACTGTGCTCCAAGTCGTCCATAACCGCGGACACGGCTTCTCGAAAAGATTTAACCCTGCAGGGGTGCACCAAAGTATCCACACGCACTTCAACCCTTTTTGCCAGATCAGTTAACATACACCCATCGGTATGTCGGCGGGGCCTAAGTCATGACGTTTCCCAGACCCAAAGCAAGCACGGGGGGCCACCCCACTAAGTACACCCGCAACGAAGTCGGCCGGTCTCCGAGACGGACTCAGGGTTTGCGCCAGTGGCTGTAAACGACAGGGAATCCCAAAACTGGGACTGTCGATACCGCGGAAACACTCCGCTTCCTAAACAGTACAGCGTGCTCCTCACACAATCGTAAATAAAGCGGTAAGCATGGCATAAGTACAGGATAGTAAATAAAGCCCCAAACTACTTGTGGCCCCTAGTACAGTACTTTGAAATCAGGTACTAAATCGATGGGGTGCCCATACATCCCACATGTGGTTAGCGCGCTCGATCTCGGAACAGGTGTCAAGAACTCGGGGTCCTACGGGACACAAGTGGACGGGCAACAACCAAATAACATCTATTGTCCACCTGTGCCTCTGCTTACCTACTCCGATTTTAGTTGTTAAACAGTAATTAAAGTGAACAATAATTAAAGCCATGATCATCTCCAACATTGAACATGCGGCAATTCTCCAACAACTGTGGTACTTGACGACACGCAACAGCACTCGAGCAAGCGACTACGACGCGCAAGTCCAACTATCTACCAAACAACAGGTAATAGGATGTGTCCAAGGCAATATAAGGCTGCAAGGGATATCACGGACACGAAAACTAGAGCATCGCCACACAGATAGCAATAGATCAATAGGAGGGAATAAATACTATAAAAGTAAGATAGGTAGAAAGGGGGAGATGCTCGCCTGAAAACATTGCCGAAGGTTCAACCGACGATCGGGTCGACACTCGCATCAACTCAACGGCCTTATCCGCGAAGAACCAAAACACTAGAATAAACACCGGATGCAATATTTAATACTTCGGCAAAAGATCGGGCATGATGCATGTATGATGTATGACATGGCAAGGTGCGATGCAAGTAGATCATATTAAGCGGAACCGGGGTCCCGACAATTAATTAAACGGTTTAAGTTATTTATCTACCCCGCAAATTAAATGTTGTAATAACAGGACAAGATAAGTTACCGTTTCGCTACACAAATTTAAATGAGGCCAATATAAGGCTAGATTTGCCCGCATATGGACCCCATATTTAATTATGAGGTGAATCGTCATAAGGCCCCCAAACCCACACAATATGCATGCAAGATGAGTGATTAATATGCAACAGGTTTTATATTTAGCATTTATAAAATAGGGGCTCGGGAAAAGGTTCACACATTAGGGGGTCTCGACGAACTTGGGGTTCCGGGGGGTTCGGGGTCCGACAGAGTTCAGGGTTCGACGGGATCGGTCTCGGGCATCGGAAGCAGGTCTTGGCGCATCCAAGAAGAAGGATTTGGTTCGGCGTCGGGGCGCTTCGAATTCTTCCGGGCCGGTGCCGATCTTGTCGTCATGAAGACCTTGTCGGATCCGCGGGTCGGGTCGGACTTGACATCCGGGGTGAAGTGCTCGGCGTTCCGTGTCGGCGGCCTTGGCGTTCGGCAACCCCACGAAGTAGACCCTGGAGTTCCACGATGATCTTGTCGATTCCCTGTCGAAGGCCTTGGCGCTTCGGATCGGTCTTCGGTTCGGGGTCTCAGGGTCTTGGGATTCGCGTCCGTGTGGCGATCTTGCCATCCCGTGTAGGCGTCCTCGGTGTCGGGGTGGTCGAGGTCGGACTCAGATGGGCACCGGGGTTCATCGGATTCGGGTAGGAGGACTTGACGTTCCATGTCGGCGTATATGGGGGTTTTAGCTCATCTGACGATCTTGGCGAGGTGGTCGGACCCGTGCACCGAACGGGCGTCGCCGCCAGAGGTTGTTGCTGTTGAGGACGCGTTGGACGGCGTCGAGTGAAGCAACCTGCAGCACGTGCTCGAAGGCAGGCAGATGTGGCGGTCATGGATGTGGGCGTAAGGGTGCGGGGTCCGTTAGAGGAGGCAGCTGCTCGGCAGGGCGCGTCGCGGGCAAGGAGGCGTCCGTCGTAGGGAGGAGACGCCGGCGGCGCAGAGGCGCTCGCGGTGGGATCGGCCAGGTCGGGAAGGGCGAGGCCGACGCGTAGCGGAGGGGGGGGGGGTTGCAGAGGGAGGGCGGCGGACGGAGGTGGTGGCGCGGGACCACGCGGCGGTGAGGACGGCCGAGGGAGGAGCTCGGCGGCCAGACGGTGCTGAGGGCGGCGGCTCGACGAGGACGGGGAGGCGCCGGAGACGGGCGTCGGAGATGGAGAAGGAGGTGACCTTGGCGGCGGCGGGCGGCCGAGGATTGCAGGCGATGGTGCTCGGGAGGAGGGGAGGAGGAGGCGAGGCGGGCCGGAGGAAGGAGGCGACGGAGAGGGAGCCCCGGCGGCGAGCGGGGCGGCGGCCGGCGCTGAGAGAGGAGGACAGAGGCGTGGGTGGGAGCTCGGGCGGTGGAGGGAGAGGGGTCTAGTGGGGGGCTTGATGCGGGGGAGGAGGAAGGGCGACGGGGCGCGGTGGGGACGACCGGCGACGAGGAGGGAGAGGCGGCGGTAGGAGCTCGACGGGAGGCAGAGCTCGCTGGGGGAAGGGAGGCGCGTCGGTGGGGAAGGCGGTCGTGGCGAGAGGAGGAAGGAGGAAGAGAGAGGAGCGAGCGGGGGACCGGGAGAGGAGGTGGGGGTGGGCCAGGAGCGGGGGCCGCTGGCGGGTGGGGCCGCGCGGGGTCGGTGGGACCCGGGGTGGGTCGGTGTGGGGGTGGAGGACGTGGGGCGCGTGGGGGAGGGGTGGGTTGCTGCGGGTGGGGCCCGGGTTCCAGGGAGAGGTGAGGGAGTGGGTCGGTTGTGGGGAGGTGGGCCGCTGGGTGTGTGTGTTGGGGGGTGGGGCCAGGGTGTAAGGGAGAGGGGTAGGAGGGCTGTGTGTGGGTGTGGGCAGAGGGGAGAGGGAGGATTAGTGAGGTGGCGGTGGGTGCGATGAGGTGGAGGGAAAGGGAGGTGGCAAGCTGGGGTTGGTGGGTAGACTAGGATTGGGTGAATTTAGGACTAGAAATTTAGACTAGGGTTTTCTAATTATTTTAAAAGCCTTTTATAAATTGCTTTTGGTCCAACTGAGATATCCGGAAGCACCGGTGTTTAATTTGAAATAAAAGGGAGGGGGTTAATACAGAAAACAAAATAGGGTTTCAGCAAAAATAGTTTTAGACAGATAGATGTATGATGATGTCATGGTGATGCGATGCACAAAATCAACGCGATTTTCTAGTAGTGGTTTTTTGCGGGATGCCACAATTCGACACCACTAACAATGGATCTCGCCCTCGAGATCCGCCTCATGGTACCGGAGGGAAGGTCGGCGATCTGCGTCTTCTCGCTTCGTGTAGATCCTCGCGACACCACTAACAAGAGGTCGTTGTCCGTGATCGTCGATAGAACACTCCGGAAACAAAAGGTCGAAGGTAGAGGCATCAACAAATAAAGCCACCCCTAACTTCCGTGGAAGGAGTAAAATTACATTAATTCACCAATTCAATGTACAAGAGAGAATGATAAGAGTAGTGGTATGGTAGCTACTCCATCCCGCACTCAAACCATTACTCTGCACACGAATAGGCGGATTATGCAACAAACTCTCGGAATTCAGATTGAAGATCTCGACCAACGAGGTTCAGAAGCAAAAAGGAGTGATGCAGACTCTGCATCGGATCTAGCGTAGATGATGTCGTCGCGTCGGAGAACACCGGAAGGCACAAACAAGGAACAAAGAATGGTACCACTGATAAAGGATCAGTCAGATAGCATGAAGACCGGATGTAGCAACACCGTTACCAAAGAAGGAAGCGAAACCCTGAAGGTACGACGGAACCCAACCACGAGAAATCCTGGACTCGAAGAAAAGATAAGAGGTGGATTCAAAACACGCAGAGGTGAGAGGAGAGCAGGAGAGGGGTAAAGAGTAAAATCAGACCTAATCAGAACTATCCAACCGATTTTTCAAAAATAGTTTTGACACTCTACTTCGGCCGTTAGCTAGGTTATCCTACAGGCTGGACTTGTGGGGTATCGCAACTGCTGAGCTCTGATACCACTCTGTAACACCCTCAGAATCGGCCCTATGCAAGTTTTAGCGAAAACCGCCAAACCCGCATAGAAACGATTCAAAGGTGCCCACCAGGCACTTTCGTGCGGGTGGAAAACGAAGTAATAACATTACACAACAGTCCTCGATGGGACCCACAGAACAGATATATATACAACAACGACTCAAAGAGTCAAGAATACAGATATAATATACAAAGATCCAAATCACCTTGAAAATGGTAGAGCGTCCGACTACGGACAAGATGCAAATTGAGCTAAGAGCCCTGAAGAAGAACCAATGGCGTCCATAACCCTGCCCAGGCCAAGCCGGAAGGGTAACCCTGCTAATGACGTCGATCTCAAAACCTGCTTAAACAAAAGGGGTGCCGACAAAGGGCAAAGGAAAAAGAGGAGCGTCAGTACTGAGGCCAGTACACGGCGAGACTAGAATTCGGCGGTCCTCGCCTACATAGGTATGGTGGACTGAAGCGGCAGCGCGGCATGCACTAAACAACCTATAGAGACTCGATATAACTGACGGCTATCAGAGAGGGGTAAGGAAGACCTATTCGGAACCAACCTGATGCTACCATCAAACAAACCCATCCTGGTATTTCCCCCTCGAGACCAAACGAGGAAGTCAACCGAGGAACTCACACAGTTGGCAGTTTTACTCATTCCGTTATAGTGGCGGTATTTACTAGTCAATATAGATAGCATGAGTCATCCTGATATAATAAGCAGTGGCAGTTTTAGTTGACCATTCCGTTGTAGTTGCAACACTTACTAGTCAAATACAATTAGCATGAGATATCCCCAAAACCCAGCAGTTGTTGGTACTTTTATTTAGCCATTCCGTTGTAGTGAAGCTGATTACTTGACATATCGGATACAAGTCAAATTATAACAATAAACTTTAGTTATAGTTGTCTATGATCAAGCACTGTGCTCCAAGTCGTCCATAACCGCGGACACGGCTTCTCGAAAAGATTTAACCCTGCAGGGGTGCACCAAAGTATCCACACGCACTTCGACCCTTTTTGCCAGATCAGTTAACATACACCCATCGGTATGTCGGCGGGGCCTAAGTCATGACGTTTCCCAGACCCAAAGCAAGCACGGGGGGCCACCCCACTAAGTACACCCGCAACGAAGTCGGCCGGTCTCCGAGACGGACTCAGGGTTTGCGCCAGTGGCTGTAAACGACAGGGAATCCCAAAACTGGGACTGTCGATACCGCGAAAACACTCCGCTTCCTAAACAGTACAGCGTGCTCCTCACACAATCGTAAATAAAGCGGTAAGCATGGCATAAGTACATGATAGTAAATAAAGCCCCAAACTACTTGTGGCCCCTAGTACAGTACTTTGAAATCAGGTACTAAATCGATGGGGTGCCCATACATCCCACATGTGGTTAGCGCGCTCGATCTCGGAACAGGTGTCAAGAACTCGGGGTCCTACGGGACACAAGTGGACGGGCAACAACCAAATAACATCTATTGCCCACCTGTGCCTCTGCTTACCTACTCCGATTTTAGTTGTTAAACAGTAATTAAAGTGAACAATAATTAAAGCCATGATCATCTCCAACATTGAACATGCGGCAATTCTCCAACAACTGTGGTACTTGACGACACGCAACAGCACTCGAGCAAGCGACTACGACGCGCAAGTCCAACAATCTACCAAACAACAGGTAATAGGATGTGTCCAAGGCAATATAAGGCTGCAAGGGATATCACGGACACGAAAACTAGAGCATCGCCACACAGATAGCAATAGATCAATAGGAGGGAATAAATACTATAAAAGTAAGATAGGTAGAAAGGGGGAGATGCTCGCCTGAAAACATTGCCGAAGGTTCAACCGACGATCGGGTCGACACTCGCATCAACTCAACGGCCTTATCCGTGAAGAACCAAAACACTAGAATAAACACCGGATGCAATATTTAATACTTCGGCAAAAGATCGGGCATGATGCATGTATGATGTATGACATGGCAAGGTGCGATGCAAGTAGATCATATTAAGCGGAACCGGGGTCCCGACAATTAATTAAACGGTTTAAGTTATTTATCTACCCCGCAAATTAAATGTTGTAATAACAGGACAAGATAAGTTACCGTTTCGCTACACAAATTTAAATGAGGCCAATATAAGGCTAGATTTGCCCGCATATGGACCCCATATTTAATTATGAGGTGAATCGTCATAAGGCCCCCAAACCCACACAATATGCATGCAAGATGAGTGATTAATATGCAACAGGTTTTATATTTAGCATTTATAAAATAGGGGCTCGGGAAAAGGTTCACACATTAGGGGGTCTCGACGAACTTGGGGTTCCGGGGGGTTCGGGGTTCGGCAGAGTTTAGGGTTCGACGGGATCGGTCTCGGGCATCGGAAGCAGGTCTTGGCGCATCCGAGCAGAAGGATTTGGTTCGGCGTCAGGGCGCTTCGGATAATTCCGGGTCGGTGCCGATCTTGTCGTCATGAAGACCTTGTCGGATCCGCGGGTCGGGTCGGACTTGACGTCCGGGGTGAAGTGCTTGGCGTTCCGTGTTGGCGGCCTTGGCGTTCGGCAACCCCACGAAGTAGACCCTGGAGTTTCGCGATGATCTTGTCGATTCCCTGTCGAAGGCCTTGGCGCTTCGGATCGGTCTTCGGTTCGGGGTCTCAGGGTCTTGGGATTCGCGTCCGTGTGGCGATCTTGCCATCCCGTGTAGGCGTCCTCGGTGTCGGGGTGGTCGAGGTCGGACTCAGATGGGCACCGGGGTTCATCGGATTCGGGTAGGAGGACTTGACGTTCCATGTCGGCGTATATGGGGGTTTTAGCTCATCTGACGATCTTGGCGAGGTGGTCGGACCCGTGCACCGAACGGGCGTCGCCGCCAGAGGTTGTTGCTGTTGAGGACGCGTTGGACGGCGTCGAGTGAAGCAACCTGCAGCACGTGCTCGAAGGCAGGCAGATGTGGCGGTCATGGATGTGGGCATAAGGGTGCGGGGTCCGTTAGAGGAGGCAGCTGCTCGGCAGGGCGCGTCCCGGGAGAGGAGGCGTCCGCCGCAGGGAGGAGACGCCGGCGGCGCAGAGGCGCTCGCGGTGGGATCGGCCAGGTCGGGAAGGGCGAGGCCGACGACGGGACGGCGAGGACGCGCGGGGGGGGGGGGGGGGGGGGAAGCTCCTGCGGTGGACGCTGGCGGGGCGGCCGCGGGAAGATGACGCGGCGGCGGGCCTGACGGCGGGGCGCGGAGGGCATCCACGGCGAGGCCGACGCGCAGCGGAGGGGGGGTTGCAGAGGGAGGGCGGCGGACGGAGGTGGTGGCGCGGGACCACGCGGCGGTGAGGACGGCCGAGGGAGGAGCTCGGCGGCCAGACGGTGCTGAGGGCGGTGGCTCGACGAGGACGGGGAGGCGCCGGAGACGGGCGTCGGAGATGGAGAAGGAGGTGACCTTGGCGGCGGCGGGCGGCCGGGGATTGCAGGCGATGGTGCTCGGGAGGAGGGGAGGAGGAGGCGAGGCGGGCCGGAGGAAGGAGGCGACGGAGAGGGAGCCCCGGCGGCGAGCGGGGCGGCGGCCGGCGCTGAGAGAGGAGGACAGAGGCGGGGGTGGGAGCTCGGGCGGTGGAGGGAGAGGGGTCTGGTGGGGGGCTTGATGCGGGGGAGGAGGAAGGGCGACGGGGCGCGGTGGGGACGACCGGCGACGAGGAGGGAGAGGCGGCGGTAGGAGCTCGACGGGAGGCAGAGCTCGCTGGGGGAAGGGAGGCACGTCGGTGGGGAAGGCGGTCGTGGCGAGAGGAGGAAGGAGGAAGGGAGAGGAGCGAGCGGGGGACCGGGAGAGGAGGTGGGGGTGGGCCAGGAGCGGGGGCCGCTGGCGGGTGGGGCCGCGCGGGGTCGATGGGACCCGGGGTGGGTCGGTGTGGGGGTGGAGGACGTGGGGCGCGTGGGGGAGGGGTGGGTTGCTGCGGGTGGGGCCCGGGTTCCAGGGAGAGGTGAGGGAGTGGGTCGGTTGTGGGGAGGTGGGCCGCTAGGTGTGTGTGTTGGGGGGTGGGGCCAGGGTGTAAGGGAGAGGGGTAGGAGGGCTGTGTGTGGGTGTGGGCAGAGGGGAGATGGAGGATTGGTGAGGTGGCGGTGGGTGCGATGAGGTGGAGGGAAAGAGAGGTGGCAAGCTGGGGTTGGTGGGTAGACTAGGATTGGGTGAATTTAGGACTAGAAATTTAGACTAGGGTTTTCTAATTATTTTAAAAGCCTTTTATAAATTGCTTTTGGTCCAACTGAGATATCCGGAAGCACCGGTTTTTAATTTGAAATAAAAGAGAGGGGGTTAATACAGAAAACAAAATAGGGTTTCAGCAAAAAATAGTTTTAGACAGATAGATGTATGATGATGTCATGGTGATGCGATGCACAAAATCAACGCGATTTTCTAGTAGTGGTTTTTTGCGGGATGCCACAACCATGAACCTCTCCTGTGCAGTCGCCCCCACTTGCATGCCACTGCTCCAATTCACAAGTCACCTAGCCAATTCCTCATCACCACCTAGACTCGAATCACCATTGTCCGTCCTCAGATCTCGGTCTTCATGACTTTCTCCGTCAGCACCATGGAACGAGAACATGCCCCATGATAATAACAACCAACAAAGCTTTAAAGCACACCCTCTGAAACCAAACGGTCAGGGTAAAACATGGGTGCGTACGACCGAATTCAATCCTTCCAGCAAACTCACGACATGATAGCACTTATGGAGTTTGTCGGCGGAGCCTTCCGGAACATGACACACGAACTAGATCAATGGAGACCAACATCCGACAGATCATCGTATTGGCTTGAGAGGGATCCAGGACCACCTCCTTTATTGAAACCGAGCCAGTAGCCCCCATGCCACCCGCCGGAAACTAGCAGGATCCGCCGCAAGACGGCAAGACCGCCCGGCCGACCACCTAAGAACAAGTTAGACTGCCATTATTTCCGATGCTCAAGTAATTTGAGTTTCCGTGGCATTTCTCCTTGTATGATCAGAGTTGTTTTTCTTCTATGATCAGAGTTTATTATTAAGATTTTAATCATGCATATCATTTGGTTATCTGTATCGGCCACTTGCTTTCTTAGTCCATTTGATGCTTATAGTGGCAATAACATATCATGATCCTTCCTCTGTTTTCGCTCAAACAGAGACGCCATGTGGTGAAGGAAGCTTTCAGATGGTGAGCGGCAAGGGTCCCATGAAGGAAGAGCAGAGAGCTGCATTTCCTTAGTAGCAGTTCTAACTGCGTTTTATATACTAACTTATGTGGTATTAATTAGAATGCTATTCCCTCCTTTTTTAAATATAAGATGTTTTAGGTTTGTGAAGAAAATGAATCTAGACGTTGTTTTAGTATGTAGGTTCTGTTAGATGTATATATCTGTATATTGTATTTCCCCCATATGTTAGGGGGCTTCCTGCATATTTGCCTTGTACCTGTACTATATATTGTGGCCTTTGGCCCCCAGAGGAATACAAGTTGCATATTCCTGACATGGTATCAGAGCCAGGTTAGCCTCCTCCTTCTCGCAACTTCGTCGCTGCAGCCGCCACCGTCCCTGTCGCCAACAGCTTTGTCGTTGTCGACGCCGCCGGTCGCCGCCGTTGCCCGTTTCGTTTCAGATCCGTTCCTGATTCGTATCGATCTCGATCTCCTGCTGTCTCAGATCCGTTCCGGTTGATCTGTGCACGCGGGACTGCTTCATTGGGCGGAACGATCTTGTACAGATCGCATCTAATCTCGCTGCACCCGTCGCCTGCCGCTCCAAGGCCACCTGCCTGCTCGATTGCTCCCATCTCCGTCGACGCCAGGCGGGACCCTGCTGCCTCCTGCTGCAAGACGCTCTGCTGCCTCCATCAGTTCGGCCCACACAGACTGCACCTGCAGCGGCCCGCACCAGGAAGCCCCTGTCCGCTGGCCTGCACCAGCCGCGACGCCCTGCTGCCCCCGACCTGCATCGACGCCTGCTGCCTCCCCCCAGCGACGCCTTGCCTCCCCGACGACCAAGCCTCTATCTGCTGGCATCTGATTCGTCCGCCGACGCCCGCATCTGCCTCGCCGGCCATTCGGCGATGCCCGCCTGCCCTGCCGGCCAACCGCCTCCGTCTGGTCCCCCGACGGACCCCGATCGAACCTGACTGTAGTCCTTCGTCGGTTCTCGGGTGAATCTGAGAGTTGACCAAAAAAAATTGAGAGAGCGATGCCTTCTGCATCGGGCTATGTTGCAATTCCTCGCTGCCCGGTGATCTTCGATGGCGCGAATTACCCTGATTTCGCTGCCTTAATGCGCGTTCACATGCGCGGTCTCCGTCTTTGGGGTGTGCTCTCCAGTGAGGTCCCCTGTCCGTCGTGCCCCCTGCTCCTGTGGCTCCTCTTCCGCCGACGCCAATTGTTCTTGGCGTTGATGCTTCTTAGGAGGCCAAGGATGCTGCTCAGAGTGCTGATGATAGTGCTGTTGCTGCTTATGACCTGAAGTTCAAGCAGTACTCTGCTGATCTTGAGTCCTATCGCTACGCTCTGACTGCCTACACTCAGTGGGTCGATGAGGATGCTCGTGCTGCTGCTGTTCTCACCTCCAGTGTTCTGCCCCAGTATGCTGCTGAGTTCATGAGTCTTCCTACTGTTGCTGCTCAGTGGGCACACCTTCGTCAGCGCTATCAGCCGTCTGGGGATGCTCTTTACCTGTCTGTGGTTTGCCAGGAGCATGCTCTTCAGCAAGGTGATTCCACTATTGATGAGTTCTATACTCAGAGTGCTGCTATCTGGCGTCAGCTTGACTCTCTCCGTACTGCTGTTTGTGGCACATGCTCGTGCTGCCAGATTGTGCGCTCGGATTTGGAGTTTCACCGGATCTATGAGTTTCTATCTCGGCTCCGCCAGGAGTTTGAGCCCCGACGTGCCCAGCTGAATGCTCGTGGTCGTGTTCCGCTCTCTAAGGTCTTGTCTAAGCTTCGGACTGAGGAGACTCGTCTCCGTGGTGCTGGTCTTTTTGCGGTTCCGTCTGTGCTTGCTACTCGTGGTCCTCCTATGCCGTCTGCTCCCTCGACTCAGCCGCGGTCCTCTGTCCCGCCGCCGTTACTCCCTCTCCTCCAGGTTAGGGTCAGCTTCAGCACACTTCTCCAGGTCAGGGTCAGCTTCAGCACCAGCAGTCTCAGGGTCAGAGTCAGCACCAGCAGGCTCGTGGTCAGGGTCGCCGTGGTTCTCTTCGTCACTGCTCTTACTGTAACAAGGATGGCCACACTTGGGCCACTTGTTATACACGGGATCCCAGTTTACGTCAGCAGCACCAGGCTCGTGGGCAGTCGGCTCCTTCTGGATCTTCCGCAGTTGCTCTCTCCGATCAGGACATTATCAGGAGTCTTCGCGGTCTGCTTGCTGCTACAGGCTCTTCTTCGACAGGCACTGCTGGTTCTGTGACTGATTCTTCAGGCACTGCGTGACCACCACCTTCTACACAGTCAGGTACATCCCCATGGTATCTGGATTCTGGAGCTTCCTTTCATATGACCTCTGAGTCTTCTTTTCTGTCCGCTCTTCGTTCTCTCCCTTCTCCTGTCCGTGTTTTTACAGCTGATGGTACCTCTCTTCCTGTTTCTAGTCGGGGCACTCTCTCTACTTCTTCTTTTTCTGTTCCTGATATCTCTCATGTCCCTCTTCTTAAGATGAATCTGTTCTCTGCTAGCCAGCTTACTGACTCTGGTTGTCGCATCATTCTTGATGCTGATTCTTGTGTTGTCCAGGACCGTCGCACGCAGGCCCTGGTTGGAGCTGGCCCTCGCAGCCGTGACTCTTCAGGACTTTGGGAGTTAGACTGACTTCGTGTTCCCTCCGCTGCCACTTCATCTGCCAGTTCTTCTCCGGTCGTCGCCTCTTTTACCAGCTCCTTTCAGCAGTGGCATCATCGTCTTGGTCACCTTTGTGACTCGCGTCTGTCGTCTTTAGTTCATCGTGGTCTTCTGGGGTCTGTCTCAAGAGATGGGTCTTTACATTGTCAGGGCTGTAGGTTGGGTAAACAGATTCAGCTTCCCTATCCTACTAGCACGTCTGTATCTCAGCGACCTTTTGATTTAGTTCATTCAGATGTTTGGGGTCCGGCTCCTTTCGCTTCAAAAGGGGGCCATCGCTACTATATTTTATTCATCGATGATTTCTCTCGGTACACTTGGTTGTATTTTATGCGCTCTCGTAGTGAAGTGCTCTCCATATATCAGCGTTTTGCGGCCATGGTCCGTACTCAATATTCTACCCCCATTCGTGTGTTTTGTGCTGATTCTGCTGGTGAGTATATCTCCCAGATGTTGCGAGGTGTTCTTGCTGGGCAGGGCACCCTTGCTCAGTTCTCCTGTCCTGGCGCACATGCTCAGAATGGCGTTGCTGAGCGTAAGCATCGCCATCTTCTTGAGACCACTCGTGCCATGATGATTGCTTCTTCTCTTCCGCCGTATTTCTAGGCTGAGGCTATCGCTACGTCGGCTTACCTCATCAATATTCAGCCTTCTGCCACTTTGCAGGGTGGCATTCCTCTTGAGCGTCTATCTGGACAGTCTCCAGACTATTCCATGCTTCGCTTGTTCGGTTGTGTTTGCTATGTTCTCCTTGCTCCTCGCGAACGCACCAAACTGACCGCTCAGTCTGTTGAGTGTGTTTTCCTTGGATACAATGATGAGCATAAGGTCTATCACTGTTGGGACCCCGTTGTTCGTCGGATGCGTATCTCTCGTGATGTTACTTTTGATGAGACGCGTCCTTTCTATCCTCGTCCCACCGCTGGTACCTACCCGGTGGAAGATATCTCGTTTCTTCTCTTTCCTAACACACCCCCTCTATCTACTCCTTCTACTCCTATTATGTCTTCTTCAGGATCTCCTACCCCTGATGTCTCTTCTTCTACACCGTCCTCCTCTGTTCTGTCTAGTTCTCCTAGTTCTCCTCGTTCTCCGGAGTATTCCTCTGCTATTACTTCTTCATCGTCGTCTCCCGGTTCGTCATCCTCTGACGAGCTTCCCTCTACTCGTCCTGTTCGTCAGCGTCGTGCCCCCGATCGTTACTCTCCTAGTCAGTATGGTCTTTCTGTTTCCTCCGAGCCGACTTCTTATCGGGATGCTGAGCATCATCCTGAATGGCAGCTGGCCATGGCTGAGGAGATTGTTGCGCTTGAGCACACTGGCACCTGGGATCTTGTTTTCCCCCCTCCCGGTGTTTGTCCTATCACGTGTAAGTGGGTCTATAAGATTAAGACCCGCTCTGATGGATCTCTTGAACGCTATAAAGCGCGTCTTGTGGCTCGTGGTTTTCAGCAGGAGCATGGTCGTGACTATGATGAGACCTTTGCTCCTGTGGCTCATATGACCACTGTGCATACTCTTCTTGCTGTTGCTTCTGTTCGTCACTGGTCTATGTCTCAGCTTGATGATCAGAACGCCATTCTCAATGGTGAGTTGAGTGAGGAGGTCTATATGCAGCCTCCTCCTGGGTATTCTGTTCCCGAGGGGATGGTTTGTCGTCTTCGACGGTCTCTTTATGGCCTCAAACAGGCCCCTCGTGCCTGGTTTGAGCGCTTTGCTTCTGTAGTGACTGCTGCTGGTTTCTCCCCTAGTGCTCATGATCCAACGTTGTTTGTTCACACTTCTCCTCGTGGACGCACTCTTCTTCTTCTCTATGTTGATGATATGATCATTACTGGTGATGATCCTGAGTATATCGCCTTTGTTAAGGCTCGTCTTCGTGATCAGTTTCTTATGACTGATCTTGGTCCTCTTCGATACTTTCTTGGGATTGAGGTTTCCTCCACTTCTGATGGCTTTTACATCTCTCAGGAAAAGTATATTCAGGATCTTCTTGCTCGTGCTGCTCTTGGGGATGAGCGCACTGTTGAGACCCATATGGAGCTTAATGTTAAGCTTCAACCTACTGATGGTGATCCTCTTTCTGATCCGACGTGTTATCGTCATCTTGTTGGGAGTCTCGTTTATCTTGTTGTCACTCGTCCTGACATCTCTTATCCTGTTCATATTCTGAGTCAGTTTGTTTCTGCTCCTACCACTGTTCACTATAGTCATCTTCTCCGTGTTCTTTGTTATCTTCGTGGTACGATCACTTGTCGCCTTTTCTTTCCTCGTTCCAGCTTCCTCCAGCTCCAGTGCTATTCGGACGCTATGTGGGCGAGTGATCCTTCGGATCGTCGTTCACTTTCTGCTTACTGTGTGTTTCTTGGTGGTTCGCTCATTGCTTGGAAGACGAAGAAACAGACAGCGGTTTCCCGTTCGAGTGTTGAGGCTGAGTTACGGTGGTTACTTGCGGATTTTGGGGTCTCTATTACCACATCTACTATGGTTTTGTCTGACAGTACAGGTGCTATTAGTGTTGCACGTGATCCGGTCAAGCATGAGCTTACCAAGCATATTGGGTTGATGCTTTCTATACACGTGCTCAGGTGCAGGCTCAGGTTGTTGCGCTTCAGTATGTGCCTTCAGATTTATAGTTGGCGGATTTCTTTACGAAGGCACAGACCCGAGCGCAACATGATTTCTTACTCTCCAAACTCAGTGTTGTGGAACCACCATGAGTTTGAGGGGGGGGGTGTTAGATGTATATATCTGTATATTGTATTTCCCCCATATGTTAGGGGGCTTCTTGCATATTTGCTCTTAGCTGTACTATATATTGTGGCCTTTGGGCCCCAGAGGAATACAAGTTACATATTCCTGACAGATTCACTCAACTTTAGGATGAATCTACACACTAAAAAAAGTCTAGATTTATTTTTTTAACAAACCTAAGACATATTATATTTTGAAACGGAGGGAGTATATAACTCCATGAAGAAGACTCATGACCAGGTGTGTGCAGAAGTGTCTTCATTCACTGTTGTTATGACATGACATGAGACATATTGTCACTGCCTTGTCTGATCCTCCTTGCTTCGACGTCCTTGTTGTTCAACACTGCTGAGCCGGCTGCAGTTAGCGATGTGTGTGCAATAGTAAGGCTGAAGCGTTGCTTGAGGCCACATTCTTTTGCTGCACACGGAACGGAAGGCCATGGATAGGCCCTTGCTGGTACCAGCCTTTGCATAGGCCCTTGTGAATGGATGAGTACAAGCGGCAGTAATGTCTGCATATATGACATGGAAAAACTGCATGTAGGTGTTGCCTGTTATGACATGGAAATTAAGAATCGAAATGGAAATACAAGTGTCCACGTGTGATATCAACTGATGCCAGTGTTGCAAGGACGAAGTGAAATAAAATAGGGAAGACAAAACATAGCTACTGCATTGTATGATATCACAGGATGCAAGTGCCAGCCACAATACTGCCCTTGTGTTGTTGTTGTGAAGCTGAATTAAAAGGAAAGAGATGTATAGTCATGGACTCCTGGTGTTGTGGCTCTAAAACAAAGTATGTAGCCCCCATACAGAACCTTTGCAGAACTAGAATCTCTAGCCGACTAGTTCCTCCCTAGTCTTTGGAAATTCCTTGGAGGCATAGACAAGGCTGTTGTAAGGTAACCTCATCATCGTCACAACAAATTCCTTGTACCAAGAAAATCCTTTTTTAGCAAACACAACATGCATACATGGATATTATAGTTGGCACCTGCTCGTTTGGTTTTGAAACAATACCGGTCACCTTTTTTTTTGAAGTCTAACAATACCAGTCACTTTTTTGAAGTCTAACAATACCAGTCACTTAGCCGCCACCCACTGCCGCATGTGTCCACTGCCTGTCCACTGCCGCATGTCCTCCATGCGGCGCCGCCCGCCCGTCGCTTAGCCGCCGCCTCCTGCGGTCCTGACCAGTGCACACACTTCTTGGCTTGTTGCTGACCTCCTGCGGTCCTGACCAATGCACACACTTCTTGGCCTGTTGCTGACGTGCTGAACTGTTAGCGTACACTTGGCCAGCCTAGGGCTCGGTCTATCGTTCTGAAAGTTTATGCGCACACAACCCAACAATAAAAAAAGAGCTCCGTCCCAAAAGTCTGGACTGAAGAGAGGAAGGGACCTCTCCCTTATAAGCTGGGTGTGGTCTTCTTTCGTAGGCGAGGTGGGACTAAACCAAGCAGCCTCACTAGTCAACAGAGGGGTCCTAAATTCCATCTCCCTGAGAAGCCCCTCAGGAAGGCATGGCGATGCTGGCTCTGATACCAGATGTTAGCGTCCACTTGGCCAGCCCAGCACTCAGCCTACGTTCTGAAATTTTATGCGCACACAACCCAACAATAAGAAGAGAGCCCACTCCATCCCAAAAGCCCGGACAGAAGAGAGAAAGGAATCTCTCCCTTATAAGCTGGGCGTGGTCTCCTCCCGTAGGCAAGGTGTGACTAAACCAAGCAGCCTTCACTAGTCAACAGAGGGGTCCTAACATGAACTGTTTGGTTGCTCCTCGCTCCGCTGATCCCCTTGGCTAGGTAATTTCTACGCTACTTCAATTGGACTTTCAATCTCAACCGAAGCAAGTGACAAACTTTGCATATTGTGTGTTGCCAATTCCAATACTCTTCTTGCTGTTGATGAGTTCATGGGAGGCTCGGACTATCTTTTGTACTATCATGTACTACTATTTCTAGTTTTTATACTCAATCTCTTCGTGCATGTTCTTGGTCCGCCAGCAATGGATTTGTAAAAATATGTTCATCTTTGCAATCCTAGCTAATTTTTTTTGCTATTACATGAGTTTTTTGGTCCCCTTTTTTGGCTCTTAGTTTTTGATCGGGGACTTGCTCCAATCCTAGATCCACCACCCTTGTACACTCCACATTAATCAGCTATGTTGTTGTCTATCAATATACCAGCCATGTTATTAATGGTTAGACCTATACCATGATAAATCAACAGAAACCATACCTTCAAAGAGAGGGTGGAGCACACGGGACCATGCATCACAATGGGTAATCTGGCAAAATACTAGGAATTGGGCCAAGGAAACAAGACAAATCAACGATTAGATTCTTTACATAAATTATAGGAAACTAAAAAAAAATTAAGAAAAGTTCAGGTAACATAAAGGTTAGGGAATGATTCAAGAATGCTCTTTTTTTTCCGGAAAGGACATGAATGCTCAAATGGTGTGTGTAACAACAAACTTAAAGGATGAATAGCATGTGTATAAGTGATAAGAGCTTCAATATGAGTACCAATTCTAACATATATTATTTGTATTCACTGTTTAGAGATCATTTTGCTTCAACATGGGGATATTAGAACACCCAGTTATTCCATCTTCTAAAAGAAGAACGCATAATTCTTCTGAAACCATCTAACAATAATTCCTACTAAATATGTATTCAATATATTCACTGCCCATTGAGTCAACATAACATATATATTACCCTCTATGATCACATGGGTAGTCTCTCCTCCTTTTTCCGGGCTTGAGATCGGCTATGCGATTATAAGTGTTATCGTAAAATGGCATAGGCGGAGTTCCCTACTTACCCTAAAACGAAAGAGAAAATATAAGAATAAATGTAGAAAATTCCCCTAAAAAAGACAACACGGTTTTTTTATCTTTTTAAATTTATCAAATAATTAAGAGAAACAAGGTACAAACAGATATTTTTGTTTTTTTACTAGATAGCTACTCTAACAACACAAAACAAATAACTATTTTTTTATATTTCGTAGTTTCTAAGAAAAGTCCAACTCTAATGCCTACATTTTTTTTCTCACACAGATATTACAATTTTCTGAGTTTTTTCCCCCAAAACCACTCACTGCTATTTTTTTTTTTTGGTTTTTTATGGATTTGTATTGTTTTTTGGTTTTCCTGTTGCAATGGATACACCATTTTCTTGGCAGCAATGGACCAAATCCACTCAACGAGTTCTGAGTAATTGGTTCTTCTTCCAAGTGGTTACAACAAGATTGTAGAAGGCTTCAATCTCTCATCATCCTGTGAACAGAAAATTCAAGTTTTGTAATTAAAAAGGATTTGGGAAGTTGAAATCACCAAAAAAAGAAAAGACTGATTTGTCTACAGACATGAATAAGAATAGTACTCCTAATAAACTAAGTGGCACTCTGCCTGATGCCAGCATGTAGAAGTGGACAGAGGGACAGAGAGGCGTGCAGTGTACCTGCTTGATGGCATGAAAAAAGGAAGAGTAATTATGCGATTCAAGGTTGGCCTGCTGAGCCTTCTTGATCCCCACAATTTGTGGCATCGCCATTGCCTGCCTGCATATATGACATAAATTAAACCGGCCAGCAAGCAGGCCATCAGCGACCTGAAAACTTAATGAATTTCTATACAGAATATGTACTATACAACATAGTAGTATATGCGTATATACCTCTTCCTGGTTGATATCATTGATCCAGTTATGGTCATCATCATTATCGTCGTCATCAGTGTCAGTGTCATTGGCATCGTCATTGCTTTCCTTGGGATCGCGGTTGTCCAGCTAGACACAAGACACACATAAACCGGTGAGCCAGCAATCAGTTACTCCCTCTGACCCATATTAGTTGACTTCAATTTAGATGTATCAGATTGATACATCCAAATTGAAGTCAACTAATATGGGTCGGAGGGAGTACATGATGTGTATGTACAACGATGGATCTCGATAAGATGTACCTTCCCTAAAAAAAATCATATACACGTACCTCTTCTTCTTGGTCGGTACCTGCATCATCATGTAACATACTCTTGAATTTGGTGACAAAGCTACTCAACTCTTCGTGGCCATACCTCCCGACTCGAGGCTCGTCATTATCACGTAAAAGAGTCTCAAGTGATGTAATCATGCGACGTAGCTCTCGTTGATCTGCAGTTATTTCCTCCCCATCGGCTCTGTCCAAACAAGGTAGGATCGAACTGAGTGCATCAATAAGCCGAGCTGCCTTCCGGGTGTAGTTCTGAATGGTTATGTTGAGGTCGAAAATCTTTGCATTGGGATGGGCTCTACTTGCTTTCCTGAGTACTGCCTTCGCTGCCTTCACTTCCAAGCGGCCGCTGTTAGCGCAGTCAAGCACACACTGGACATAATCAAGTAACGGACAGCTTTTATTCCAGGGCACCAAGCTATCCTTTCTTCCAACGCTGGCACTGTATATTAGTCCTTCAAGCATCGGCAATGCTCCTTCTCCAAGAGTGAACTCTACGTTCGTTGCCAACAGCCTCAGCTTCTGAAACTCATCGCTGCCAAAGGTATGTGATACGCACTTGTTCTCCGCACCGAAGAAACCGAGTGTGATGAGCGACGGGAGCCTTCCAAGGATTTGAAGGTCCTGAGCTTCAACCACCTCCACATGCAACACCAACACAGAGAGGAGCGGAACACACAAAGCATTTATCCATGACGGCATATTGGTTGTAAGTATACTCTGCAGAACAAAGGTACGAAGCCTTGAACTCGGCGTCAACTCTTCCAAGCTGCCGACACGGACATGCAATTCACTTTTATAGAAATCCATCGTTTCCTTGATCTCTTCCCTGTCGATAAACAGATCCTGGATCTTGTGCAGGTTTAAGAGAGACACTGCCAGAACCTTGACAGCGGTGTGCTCCAATCGATCTAACCGAATATAGAGCACCCTCAGCTTTGTTAGCTTTCCCACATCCCTGAAGAAGTTAGGGACCTCCTCCACCGAATATAGCAGCAGCTCTTCAAGGCACGTAAGCTTCCCTATCTCTCCCTTCATCCTTGTACCACTATCGGTCCACAAGCACCTCAAATTTTGTAGCTTGCCAACGGACGCTGGCAACTCTCTTATGGAACCTCCCCTTACGTCCAATATCTCAAGAAACTTCAGAATAACTCCTAAATCTTCCGGCAGCTCGACGAATGTATTCACTATTCCTAGATACCTCAGCTGCACCAACTTCCCAAGATGCTTGAGACTAAGATCCGGTAAAGTACAATCCTCTATAACCAGTACCCGTAACACATTAAAAATCAAAAGCGGAGGAAACCCACTACCAGTACACATGATAGCATTAAATGACCTCACATGTCCCATTTTTATGCTAGTATTGTGCTCCAATCTTGCTCCATGGAGAGCTAACCTTCGAACTCTGTTGCTTTGTCCATTTGGTGAAGACATGATGTGGTTATCTCTTGTATCATGTACCGTAATAAAGTTTACTTCCATTGACATGGTGCGGATCAGATCTAGCACCATATCATGAACACGACAACCTACTTCACCATAAGACCTTACCTCACGAATCAGGCTTTTATTCACTAACTCGTTGTAATAGCTCTCAGATTGCTCATATGAACCTATACCTTTTTTATCCAACACAAATCTCTCAGAAACCCACCTCCATATCAATGATTCCTTCTGAATAAATTTATCTTTAGGATACATGCCTAGATATAGTAGACATGTCTTTAGGTAGGGTCGTAGGTCATAATAGCTGAAAGATAATATTTTCCTTGTGTTCTGAATGACCTCACTATGTTCATCAACAAAACCAATTGCATCATACACCTTAGACCAATCTGCACTTGGTTTACCAACAAGCAAACTAGCTATTAAAATGATAGCTAATGGCACACCAGCACATTTCTTCAAAAATTTGTTAATCACTTCATCGGGTTGGTTATCTTGACTAACTCCTTCAGCACCACATGTTCTTGTATGGAATAGCATTTTGGAGTTATCATCCGAAAGTGGCTTCATGCGGTAAATACCACCAGCATTTGTGGCAACATCGTGTTTACGAGTAATTATGATGATTCTGCTATCCGGATGACTATCTGTGAATGCATTCTTAATCTTTTCCCATGTCGGTATGTCCCATAAGTCATCAATAACAATAAAGTACCTACTTATGTACATGAGAATCCAGAAACTTTAGTTAGTAAAAAATATTTAACGTACTAGGACACACTAGAATAAGAAGCATGCAGACACACCAGAACAAAAAAGACATTAAGAAACGGCGAAAAGATTGTATACAGTACATCTCAATCACTAAAAGACCCTGAATTATCATGAATTATCATTTTCAGGTTGATATTTATAAATATATGGATATGTATTGTAGGATAAAACTATAGACAGTTGACCAAGGGAGTGATCAATGTAACCATTTAACATATGCAACTGGTGGTAATCGCAAGTACAACGTTAGCAAAAGAATAGAGGTGACATTTCCACATATACTATAATAGACACACATTAATTTCCATTTCGGTGGTGTTCACTGGTAGCTTTCCATATGGGTATCAAATTAGTGAGCTTGTGGGTTTGGACAATCACGAAAAGAAATTTTGCAAATGCAATTAGGGCATCTCCACCGGGTCGACCCATCCGGTCACCCCAAACGCTCCGTTTCTGTCCGGATGGGTCGGGCCACGGTCGATTTGGGGCCGTGGTCCGGCCTGTACGGCTGACCGCGACCAGCGGCCCGACCCATATGTTCGTCTCCCTACAGCTGTCACCGGTTGACACCCTCGTGATGGGATGTTAATGACGACGCGACGTCGACTGTCCCGCCGGCGGCTTCCCACGCGGTCGGCGTTTCCCGCCATCGTTTCCCACGCGCGCCTCACTTCCCGCGGCGAGAAAACTTCCCGCGCATCCCACGTTGTTTCCCGCCTCCGCCGTGGTCTATAAAAGACGGTCGTCGGCGCGGCGAAGACAACAAGCTCCAAAGCAAGAGAAAACCAGCAGCCATGCCTCGCCGCAAGATCGCCACATGGTCCAAGATCCGGGAGATGTGCCGCACCCGCTACCCGGACGTGGAGGTCGACAAGGTCCACCTCGAGGCCATCGTGCTGTCCTGGCGCATGGACGAGGTGCAGGTGCTGGCCTTCGAGAAGGAAGGCGAGATCGCCGAGTGTGCGCTGCAGTGGGTGGTGGAGGCGGCGGCAACAGTGTAGGCCGTACAAACACTAGTGCAGGAGCAATATCTGGAGGCCATGGTGCTTAGAATGGACCACCAACAGTGTTTGGTGGTCAATCCTAGGGTACTGGCCCATGATTGGGCAAAGTGGCCTCGGCTACCAAAGAGCATAGCCTTGTCAGTGCACTGTTTATGAACATTATGCATAGCGTGTCAACTTAGGTTCAAAACTTGGCAGTTGTGCGGCTCGGCCGTGTGTGTATGTGTGCAAAACTTCTTTGGAGGATACCTAAAGGTCACCGGTGTCCCCGGCTGATTTTCCATCAGTGCCCTGATGTACTTTTGATATCCGAACATGCTGGAAATGAGGGAGAGAAGAGGTTCTTCGCCGTGGAGGAGGACAAAAGAAGCATAACCTCTGCTGAAAAAGAATCGCCTTGTAAATCGCCAGCTAAACCACCTGCTGGAGGCGCTTTGCTGCCCCAACTTCCCTAGCCGAACCCTCAATTGATCCGCTGTGCACCGACCGTCCATACTTCTAAGAGCATCTCTAACAAATGACCTATTTTAGGGCATGCCCTATAAAAACCATTTTGAGGGCACCGGCAAGGAAACACGCATCTCTTAACAGATGATGTATCCCTATCCTTCCCCCCGGTGATGTATATGTTGGGCACGCGATAGGGCATCTGCGTCCGTGCCATATCTCTACCGCCGCTCTGAAACTTCCCCGCCTCCATCTCGCCTCTTGCCTGATGCACATGACCGCGCTGCCCCGCCTCCGGTTCGTGTGGCCTCAGCCCCCCATGTGTCGTCCTCGTCGTATATCTGCATGTTACCGCGCTACTGTTGAGCCATGTCGCTCTGTTTCCCCTCCTATTTTGGCCTCTGCCACCCAACTCTAGCTGCCACCGCCATTGGTATGCCACCTAGGACTGCAAACGAGTCGAGTTCGAGCAACTTATATGCGGCTAAGTTGAACTCATATTAAACTCGGGCGAGCTGTGACTGAGTTGAGTGGAAGATCGAGCTATAAATTAACTCACTCAGCTTGTAACGATCTCGAGTCGAACTTGAGCTAATTTCGAGCTGACCTAGAATATTCCTATGTTCAAAGTAATTATTTCATCTAGTTGAACACACAATGACATCATAATAAAACACTTTAAGTAGTGTTCCAGTCGAAATCAATATAATAAATAATTATGCACACTTGATTAGCCTTCCAGAATTACTAGCATGTACACGGGAGAAAATCCCGTTTACAACATATAAGGTAACAAATTATCTCATTTTTATTCAATATATATATATATATATATATATATATATATATATATATATATAACAGAATCACATACATAATTATAATATTTTGAGTTATAGAGCCAAAAATTGAGAGGTCTAGCTCGTGCGCTCAAGATCATCGCGTTTCCTAGTCGAGCTACATATGACACCCATACCAGGCTCATTTGTTTTGGAGTCGAGCAGAAATACGCGTGGCTCCACCGGTTTCCTTGGTGTCCGCGAGTGCCCGTCTGGCTATTTCGCACCCAAAATCACTGCCAGGGCGAGCAACTGTGGCTTAACATGTTCTAGTCAGCGCACGAGGCCGTCCATGCCTTCGCCGCTGCCGCGTGGAGGTCCAGCCGTTCGAGGACCAATCTCAACTTCCCGGAGATCAAGTCTAGCGAGTACGCAGAGATGCCTGTGCCCCCTCCCCACAGATTGCAACGCGCGCGAAGCAGAATCGGCATGAGAGGAGCAATCCGAAGATTGCCATCGTCAACGCCGATGGAGCCGCCATGAAGTAGAACGCTAAGGAACATCCCGAAGATGTTTAGTCGGAGATGGAGTTCTTCGGTGCTAGGGACGCGTATAAGAAGGCGTAGAGGGCCAGAAAGAAGAGGAGGAGGAAGATGAACATGCTCAGTGGTCCTCTTTGTCCCTCTCTTGGTGTGATGTGTTGCAAAAAAGAGAAAATAAGAAATGAGGGAGAGGAGAGAAAAAATAAGGAGGTAAAAGGGATGGGGCCCACATTGGTGACCTTGTTTCGCACGTCGAGCATGGATACAGTTGCCATGAGAAGAGCTGTCTTATAAAATTCCCTACTAAATTATGAATTGGCTCTAAGAGAAGCAGAAAGATAAGTACAACGAAAGTTTGCTCCTGCTTTTGGCCGGAACCAGCCACGAATATGTCTGAGGGCATCGGTTCCCTCTTGATATGTTGCCTGACATGCGTGCGCATCTCCCTCCCGTCTTTGCTCCGAGGGGAACCTCAGATCCGGTTCCCCAAATCGGACGATGGTGGCATCTAGGCCATGACCCTCTTGAGGGCATCGTTTTTGGAGTCGGACGTGGGCAACGGTTGAGCGGCTTCGTCTTGCACGGAGATTTTGGCGAAGATGTCAACTCGTGCTAGCCGACAGGTGCTACTCTAAGTCATGCCTATTCGATAGGTGCTATGCACGAAAGATCTTCCGAGGCCTTCAAGATGTGTCGGCCAATGGCACTAGGCGGCATGGTGTATACGTTGTGACCGTGAAGTCCGTAGGTGATCACGTGCAGGGTGGTGGTGCTGCTTGGCACTGTGGTGGTCTCATTGGCTAGCGTGGCGATAGTCTTTGCATTGGTCTACACAATTAAGTAGGATCATCAAAAGATAGCAGAGGCGGCGACATCCAAAGCGAGCGCATTGCTATAGCTACGCGGATATGCTGAGGCGAATCTGGGCTCTTGGCTTGCCCAGAGCGGTTGGAATAAATGTCGTGAGCATCGCTTGATGCAGAGGTCTGGTCTCGGTTCCCTTTTCCAAAAAAGTTGAATGAGCTTGCATACTCCAGACACCGTGATCTCTATGTCTCCTTGCATGTGTTATTTTTGTTTTGGACTTTTCATCGATATATTGTACTTGTGGAATACTGTAAATAAGAATTTGCTACATAAAAAATATAAAAAACAAATGAGAAAATGATGTTTATATATAAATGTTATAGTTTTTTATTGCATGAAGTGAACAAAATATCATAGAAGAAATTATATCCAGTATATAGTATCTTCCTTAATTGTTCGACCCAAGCCTGAGAGTTGCATTGCGAGTTTGCTACTACGTCTGGCGTTTTAGCTAGTACGCCATACATATTGATTAACCACACTATATCTTGTCACAACAACACAAAACCCATATAGTGTATCTAGAGGCATAGGTCACATGCGGAAATTATTGACTAGCATATGTTGAGATTTATGCGTACCTCTGGCCTGCAAGGATTCCTCGCAGCTGGTTGATCAGCTGTCTTTCGTCCAATATTTGTGCGGCTTTGTGCAGCTCTTTGTCAAGTTCAAAGAGGATGTCACGGAGAACTTTCTTCACGCATTGGTTCTGACCAACTGGAACAAAACCCTGACAGTCGTATGTTTTGCTAACCTTGTCATACAATGCTTTTGCAAGGGTGGTCTTGCCCAAACCTCCAAATCCAACAATGGAAACTATCTTGGGATTTTTTTGGGGCGTCTCAGCACCCTCGGACAAGATCTTCATTAGCTCATCAATTTGCTCCTCGGTACCAACAAGGTCAGAGACCTTGTTGTATAGAGCCGAGAGACGAGGATCAACTGTAGTTGTTGCATGATTAGAAACAACATCATCGATCTTGTACCTATCATATCGTTCCTTTATCTTTCTAACCTGGCTCTCAAATTCTTCCATGTCATTGGCTATTTCATGGCGTGCCTTGAACTCGCTGAACATGTTGCGGGCTTTCTTCAACCAGTTCTTGAATTTGGGCTTGGTTGGCTCAACACCTTCAACACGGGTCACAAAGGAGTCGAGGCTATCCTCGATGACGTAGGACAACTCCCTGACCTCATTAGCCCAAATCTTCACCTGTAGGTCAAGTTGATCCACAGGCACACTGGATACCTTCACAAGGAACCCTTGCATGCTCTCGAGCTCGGCCTTTAGGTCTCCAATCCCCTTCTTAACAGTATCCTTCAGGTTGTACTCATCCAGGAGCAGCTCGCCCAGCTTAGGGATGAGGGTGCCCATAGCACCCGTAGCGAACTCCATGGTCGAATATCAGGTTCTCCACCTGCTCTGCTAGCTTCTTTGTTGTTCCTGTTTTCCTCTTCTCACCTGTATATCAGGATCCAATTAAGAAGAGGATTAGAGCAGCAGGCAGGAAGATGGAGGAGATATATGCGGACAGAGATAATTACCAACCAAGTGCGCGCTGTATCAAACTAGCAAAACTAAATTCAGCTGGACCTAACTAACATCCTCCGGTGAAATTACTCGTTCAGCTGAAGAACAAGGCTAGCTACGATCTAGATCTTGGGAAGATGAAAGCAGGGAGGAAGACTGTGTGAGGAGTGGATGTGGATGGAGTCAAAAAGCTGTAGAGTAAATTCAGTGCGCTACAGGTCTGGTCATTGAGTCATATGATGAGCCCACTATGCTGGTACAATGTATTGAACCGCATGAGCCCAATAGGCGTGGGATCCCACCTAGACGTGTCACTCTCCTCTTTACTGGATTGTGTCAGGATAGATGCTCCACTATATATGGTCTAAGCTTTTCCACACAGGCCAGTCCCACTCCATGAAGACTATGAATTAATTTACCTACTGTGCGTCTACATGGGCAAAGGTACTAATAAGTTCTTTTATGAGCATGCACGACCTGGGGAAAAGTCTTTCCACAAGATCTGCAACACAGACTTCACCAGAGGATCCTAGGCTATAGTGCTAAGTTAATATATTTATGTCGAATAACTAAACTTACAACAAGAACGTATGGTGCAGACCGAATATGTATGCTGAATAATCGACGAAAGATACATTCAAGATTAAATAACATGTTCAAGCAATGTAAGTGTAACCGATTGAAACAAGACATGAATAACTGCAATATGTGAAGTATTTTTCATGTTTTTCTGTTTTCTACTTAATTAAGAAATTTAAGAAATAAATGCAAGAGACAACATAAAAACCTTTTCCTCGTTGTAAAGCAAGTAACTATTTTTTCTCTTTCAAGAATTTTTTATTTTTGTTTAAAAAACCACTTTAATGCTAACCAAACAACATTTTTTATGAATTATGTAGCTTTTGTTTTGCATTATTTGTGAAAGTAAACCCCACAAATAATGAGTTATTTGGTTTACAGACCGGTGATTTGGAAGACTTCGGGAGTACCACGAGTCTGCAAACAAGGCAGCACATAATTTTAGGATGGCCAAGTAAAGAGGCAAAACATATGCATTGCTATGTATTAGGCAACAAATGGAGAAAAGGTCTCTTCATTGACATGTTTGGTGGAAAAAAAAGGCCCAGTAATCCAGTATAAAAGGTATTCAGACCTGTACCTTATACAGACTGATCTGTGGGGAACTATATGTATTAGGCAGGACTATATGAGGAGTGGATGGACGCTGCAGCAAATGTATGACGATCGACTTGGAGGCAATTGCTGCAGCAAGATTACTGCATTTCAAAAGGGCAGTATTTTTTGCCAAATCTGACCTTTTGATGAACTATTTCTACGTTTAACCCCCCCTCGAAACCAATTCGAAATCTGACCCCTTAAATCGGCGCCATTTAAAATGGTGTCGAAGTTGTGCATGTCGGTGCCAAGTTGTAGCAGCGAGGAGGAAGACCAAGAGAGGTCGGCACCATTTGATACGGCACCGAACTTGGCGCCGACATACACAACTTCGGCACCATTTTAAATGGCGCCGATCCAGAGATCAGATTCCGAATTAGTTTCAGGGAGGAGTCAGATTTGGTTGAAGCTACGAGATTTGGACAGATTTGACAAAAAATACAAAAGTTAATCAATGAGTTATGCCCATAGTAGTATGTACTGCTGAATCCAGGTCGGTACCAACTGTCAACCTCAGTCAATATCAATGAAATATGCTGCCACCTCCATGAATGATTGATATGATGATACTGGGTCCTGCCAGCCTGCCCTGGCTGATGAAAGTCAGTCGCGTTCACATTCATTTCCATAGCATTATTTACATTGGTAAAAGGACAGATGATTAGCTCACTACCGTCATTATTTTTTCAGGATACAAGAAATGCCACTCTGGAAGTTATATATGTCAAATAACTATACATACAACATAAGAAACGGACACCAACTCAAATAAAATCATACATCCAAAGAGAAGGTATACTGCAGATCAAATATGCAGACTGAATAATTGACAAAAGAAAACATTCAATAGCGAAAGCATCTCCACCGGCGCACCCCAAATCGTCCCCGGCAGCATCGCCGGCACAACGCTACAGGGGATGCCGGCAGCGCTAGCCTAAATTAAGGGAGGCCCGTCACATAGTGGCGCACCCTAAACGCCGAACCCCAAACAAAATTCGGCAAACAAAATACTAAATACGCCGATCTAGTTAACTGTTTGTACATATTTTGCATGAAATAAAAAAAAAGTAAACCAAAAGATGGCGACCGCCGTAGAAACCCTAACCTATTGGCAGTCGAAGACACTGAAGTCGAGGCCACCGCCTCCGACTCCGGCTTGGGCGCTGGCGCACTTGGCGGCCCCGCTTCTGCATCATCTCACGCCGTGCGATGGCGTCGTTGTCCTCCGCGGACAACCACTGCGCGAACGCATCGGAGGTTGGAGGGACAGTGTTGTACAACACCTGCATCAGCATCGCCTTTCCCGGCTTGTCATCAAGGTTGCTGGGGTCGGCAAAGGCCACATGGAGCTCTAGCTCCACCTCCCTGTAGCTCCAGCTCCTTCTCCTTCTTTGGCGTTGGCGGGGCCCTCTCCTGCTTTGGGCGCCGCAGAGAATGGTGGTCACGCGGCGGCGATGGCGGCTTCTCCTGCTTCGAGCGCCGGAGAGAGAGATGGCTTTGGGGGAAGCAGCACCCGTGGCTCATTCCGCGCGCAGCCGTCCCAGATGACAATGTTGCCTACACGGCGAGGAGGAAAAAGGTACGACGGCGAGCACGAGGGAGTCGTGAAGAAGAGGAACGCACGTCGGAGACGAAGCGGGGAAGCCGGAACGTAGCAACACTCGCGCAGCGTCTCACCGACGTTGCGCTCGTGCCACCACGTGTGCTGTCCCACACGGTTCCACCGGCCTGCGTAGGGGCCGAAGAGGCGGGCAAGCTCCCGCTCCCACCGTTCTTGGAACAGCTGCAGCCAGAGCACCGAGTAGGCGGTGCTCGTTGATGTAGGCGGTGAGCGCGTCCCGCTCCAAGATTGGGGGAGCGGCGTAGCTGGCGGCGGAGATGTTCCAGCCATGTGGCAGCCGGTGGTCGGGCGTCACGACGAGGTGGTTCTCGTAGAGAACCATCGCCTCCTCAAGGTTGATTTTGTGTCCACGCGGCTCGTCCTCCACGAACTCCTTGCCTTTCCGGGAGCCACCAATGTGCACCATCGCCGGCAAGGTTAGAGGATAACTGAGATGGGAGGAGGATGAGGCGACGGTGTGAGGATCGGCGACACGGAGCGGAGAGGGGTTTTATTGTCGGCAGGGCAGGCGAGACGGTGGGGCGGCATTACTCTGGCGTCGGGAGCTGCGCCGGCACGCATCAGAAGCGATGGGACAAGTCGCTACCGCGGCAGGCCGGCCATTAATTTCGTTGACCGCCACTGACCGCGCCCCCTCTCGCTGCCGCTCTCTCGCTGCCAAATGGGGCCGACTCGCTGTATCCGACGTGGTTGGACGTGTCGGCCCCACTTCTGCATCATTTGGCGCCATAGCGAGGTTGATGGCGGCGTCAATGTCCTCCGCGGACAACCACTGTGCGAACGCATCGGAGGCTGGCAGGACGGTGTTGTACGACGCCTGCATCAGCATCGCCTTTCCCGGCTTGTCGTCAAGGTTGTTGGGGTCGGCAAACGTCACATGGAGCTCCAACTCCACCTTCCTGCAGCTCCAGCTCCTTCTCCTTATTTGGCGGCGGCGGAGCCCTCTCCTGCTTCGGGCTCCGCAGAGAAAGGTGGTCACGTGGCGGCGATGGCGGCTTCTCCTGCTTCGGGCGCCGGAGAGAGTGATGACTTTGGGGGAAGTAGCACCCGTGGCTCATTCCGCACGCCGCCGTCGCGGATGACAATGTTGCCTGCACGGCGAGGAGGAGATTTGTTGGTGAGGAGGAGGGCTGGAATGGGTTTGTTGGCGATTTTTTCTGGGTTGGAAAACTGTCGGTGCCCTATTGGCCGTGCCGGTGTGAGCCCAAAACGCGTCTGGGTGGAGACGCTCTGAATAACATGTTCCACTAGCGTAACCCATTAAAACCAGGCAACCTGAAGTGCTGCAATATGTGTAACCTAGATTGAACCGAAAGTCCAAAACAACTAGTAATATTAACGACAGTAGCTACTCCATCGACAGTAGCTCCTCTTTGGCTTCAATTTGGAGATTTTTTTCTTCTTTGTTATAGAACATGTAGTTTATCCGACAAGTTCCTTCATTTCTCCTATACAATAGCCAGTCAACAGAACACAAATTATCCTCTAGCGTACACGGTTGGCCCACCTCCTTTTTCTGTGCTTGGGATTGGTTATGTAATTGTAAGTTTTACCTTAAAAGGGCATAGGCGGAGTTTCCGACCCACCCTCCAACAGCAACAAAAACACAATAAAACTAACAACAAGACACGAGTTTTTATGTTATTCTATTTTTTTTATTATTTACTAGATGATTGAAAAACACAAGGCAATAATGGTTGCCGACCAAATAAACATCTTTTTATTTATCGAGCTTTTAATATACAACTCTAATTTTGTAAATAAAAATAAACAAAACTTATGTTATAGATTTTGGAGTTTTGTTTGAGAAACTACTCTAATGCACAAATTATTATCTAAGAGAATGTGGAGTATGACAAAATTATGCGATGCAGAGCTGTACAATATATATACTGTTCTTTAAGAACTGCAAATTATGCTCTGGATCAGAATTTAAAACAGTTCATTCAAATCTGGTTAACATTCTTTCTTTTGTTTCACCCCCTCTACAAAAATAATTCTTGGACAGTGGCATTCCATCAGAAATGTTCCTATGTGCATGCATGTGGATCAAGACGAAACAGATAAACTGAGACAAGCACCTTTTGAACATGAATTCTGAACTTCAGAGCAAAGATTCAAGTTTGGCTTAACGTCGCTACCTCCTTCTCGAAGGAAAGATCCAACGAGGCATACACGAGTAGGGATCACTAAAATTACTTTCTTCTATGTAAATGCACACCGTGTCCATGTTCGCCATCATCATACTGTCAAGCGAGAAAATTGAGTAATGAAGGAATAATCCTATGGAGGAATATATATATATATATATATATATATATATATATATATATATATATATATATATATATATATATATGTTGGAATGGCAGAAAGATAAAACAGTACACACAAACGTTACCTGCCTGGAATCGTGGCTGTTTTCATCATTCTCAGACCAAAACTAAAGAATTAAGCATGCAAGAATTAGCTATAGGAATGAATGGACCGACATATGTGAAATGACAGTAAACTTGGTCAAACATTCTCCTTCCCAATAGAAACAATCGGTGACATGGTTATACCCCACGGGTATGTGATCTTAGTATACCTGGTCCAGCCCAAGGAAGGCCCACGAGAATATGCGCCAGCCCATGAAGACTTCCGGGTGGCCTGGGCCCATGGCGCCTTCGGATCCTTGGAGATCAAGACTAGATAAGATAGAATATTTAAAGGGGCAAACCCTAAAAACTATAACCGACTCGGTCTGTGTCTGGGACCTGCCTATCTCTATATAAAGGCTAGGAGGGCACGACGAGGAGGGCACTTCATACCATAGCATACACACCTCCACGCCAGATTGCATCTGCGCACCCCTGTACTTTCGGTTCCGCCATAATCAAGAGCAGACAAGAAGGAGTAGGGTTTTCCCTCCGGGGGTCTGAACCTGGGTAAACCTCGTGTCCCCGTGTTGGTTGTTTGCTAACCGTTCCGCGATCTCCAGCATCCCCATCTTCTCCAAAACCCAAGCTCATAACAATGGGCATTAACGAGATTAAACCTCGTCAATTGGCGCCGTCTGTGGGAACTGGGGGCGCTGATTGTGCGATCGTGACGGTCCCAACCAAAGCGATCTACAACTCCTCGGCGACGGAGAGCCATCTCCTCTTCGGCGCTTTCGACTTCACCGCCCACTCGCCAGCCACTCTAAAGGACTTCGAGCCCGTTGGCGACGGGCTCAAGATCCTGTTCGGGAGCTTCTACTTCCAGGTGGGCCAGACCGGCACTCTCCATCTCCCAGAGTGGGTGCCCCTGCCATCGATCAGGCCCGCTTTATGGGCTCCGCATCCCGTGCTACGCACATCACCATCGACAGATGAGTCCTTTGACAGCAGCAGCTGCAACTCATATCTGTGCGATCCACCATCGGATGAAGGGACCTACGGTTCCGGATCTGAAAGCTGTGGCAGCAGCGATCTGATCTACAAGCACTACCAATGAGTCGCGGTCATCGAGAGCGATGTGGATCAGCGACAACCCAACCCGCCACCCAACCCGCAGGGTAGAAACGGCGAGAACAGGAGAAACCAGTCCCCCCGCCCAACGAGGAGGACACTAATCCTAATCGGGTCATCCACCTCAGCGAGGAAGGATGGGCTCAAGCAGGCGAAGCCGTGGCAGGAAACAAGATCCTGCCTGTGAGTGCCTCACGGGACCTACTGATGGCATACCACCTACTCCTCGTCGAAGAGCACAAGAAGCAGGTGAAGATGCAAGAGGAGCTTGACAAACGCAAGCAAGCGGCCGCGGAGTCCAGTGCGCAGCGAGCTGCGCTCTCCGCCATGGGCGGCTCCAGCTCACACGGCAACAACACCAACAAGCACCTTTCTCGCGTAGAGAACATGGACCCCACTGCACGTCGCGAGGTGACCCGAACCCTCAACACGTCCTTCATGGAGATGGATGCCAACGGCAACATCATCCCGAAGACGCCGCAAGCTACGATCATGGCAGCCACCACATACCTCGTGGCCCATCCACCTCCGGTGGGGGACCCGAAAAGGGCCATGCACAGATCCGCACTAGCCGGACTAGGACTCGTTGGATCTGCGCTCCACGGAGAAGCTCCTACGGAGCCAAAAAAGAAGGCTGCAGTCAGGTTTAACCGCAGTCCCACGCCTTCATCCGACGAGGAAGAGCACGACCTACCTTGAAGGCACAAGAGCTCGCGACATCGCAGTCGCGATTACGACGCTTGAAGTGAGCTAACCCAATGCAAGATCGACAAAGCGCGCGCCAAGCGCGTATGCTCGTCCGAATCCGAGGAGGACGACGACGAAGGAGCACTTTGCGGAGCTCGGTGCTTCAGCAGATCCGTCCGGCGGACATGGATGCCGCGGAACCTCAAGCTTCCTTCGGACACTCCGAAATTTGACGGCACATAGGACCCCAAGGCGTGGCTCAGCGACCACCTGTCGTCCGTCAAGCTACACGGCGGAAACAAGGACACCGCCCTGCAATGCCTTCAGCTGCAGCTGACAGGCGCATCCCGGATCTGGCTCAGCAGCCTATCCTCGGGATCCATCCGAAGCTGGGAGGAACTAGCGTACAATTTCATCCGAAACTTCAAGGGCACCAGCAAGAGGCCAGCCTCGATCGAGGAGCTACGGGCCTGCACTCAACGAACGGGCGAATCCATTCGCTTGTACGTACTACGCTGGTCCAATACCAAGAACTCCGTGGCGCACATCTCTAAGGAGAGAGCGATCGACGCCTTCAAGGATGGTGTCAAACGCCAGGACTGCAAGGAAGAACTTGGGTGTGTTAAGCCCAAGACACTTGACCACCTCATGGACATTGCCAACAGGTGGGCAGATGGTGAGGACTCCGTCCACCGAGCGCACTCGGAGGAGGAAGATGACTACGGCCATCGACGTGAACGCCGTAGCAAGAGAAGACCGCGCGTCTATGACAATCGTGACGGACCTGACATGGTCGCGGCTGGCTACGCCGACCGCCACAGCGACGGCAACCGCAGCAGCGGCGGATACCATGGAAACGAATTCCGCGACGGAGGACGCCTAGCACAGTCATGGCAACACCGCAGACGCGACGACGGACCCTCAGCATACGACAAACTGTCGGGTCCATGCACCATCCACTTCTACATCGACAAGCAGGATGGTAAAAAGAAGGCAAGCCACATGCTCAAGGATTGCCGAGAGTTTCAGAAACTCAGCGAGACCATGTCCCAGATGAGATAGCAGGCCCCGAATCCCGGATACGGGCACGCACCCGCACCAGGAGATATCGCTCATGGAGCTCCTCCCCCACCACCCGCGGGACCTACGAATCATCAAATCGCACCTGCACAGAACAACGGCGGAAACGGGTACCCCGTGCCAAAAGGATCGCTGATGATCCAAAAGGGGCGCCCAACAAACAGGGTGCAGAAAAAAATCACCCGTCAGATCAATCTGGCTGTGACCGCTCCACCCGCCATCCCTGAGTACGTCAGTGGTTCGGAGTCCTACATCACTTTCAGCCATTCGAATCACCCCTGCCAGGTCCCTCGCCCAGGTCATGCTGCCCCGGTGTTCGATATGAGCCGCGTCTTCTTGGACGGCGGCAGCGACATCAATCTGATGTTCGCCAGCACCTTGGCAGCAATGCGGATCCCGCTGTGCATCCTGAAAGAATCCAACACAATGTTCCACGGCATCGTCCCAGGGAAGGGCATATTCCCCCTGGGAAAGATATGGCTCGGCGTTATCTTCGGCAAGCCCCATAACTTTCGGTGCGAGCGACTCGAGTTCGAAGTGGTGGACTGGCCATCACAATACCACGCCATCCTCGGGCGCGTGGCATTTGCACGGTTCCTGGCAATACCGCACTACGCGTACCTGCTACTCAAGATGCTAGGACCTAAGGGCATCATCACGGTCCACGGGAGCTTCACCCGATCGAACCACTGTGACAGGGACTTCAACAGAATCTCCCAGTCATTCGGCATGCAGGAGGAGCTCATACGACTCCGAGAGGTGACAGACAACAGGGCACCCCCAGTCGCAAGACATAACGCACCGGACATGTCTTTCGACTCCACCGTCAACACAAAGAAGGTGCAGGTCCACCCAACGGACGCCTCCAAGACGGCGCTGATCGCCAACGATCTCAGCCCCGCATAGGAAAGCGTGCTCGACGAATTCCTCCGTGAGCGCTGGGAAATCTTCGCCTGGTGTCCTGCGGACATGCCAGGAGTTCCTAGAGAATTCGCCGAGCACGCCCTTAACGTCTTTCCAGACGCCAAGCCCGTCAAACAGTCCATCCGACGAATGTCCGAGCCACGGGCTGAAGCCATCGGAGTCGAAGTCAACAGACTACTCGACGCCAATTTCATCAGGGAGATCAAGGAAAGCGAGTGGCTAGCCAAGACCGTGATGGTCCCCAAAAAAGACACGGACATCCTGCGGATGTGCGTAGACTTCACATCGCTGAACAAGCACTGCCCGAAGGATCACTTCCCTCTTCATCGGATCGATCAGATCATCGATTTGACTGCAGGATGCGAGAAGCTCTCCTTCCTCGACGCCTACTCAGGCTATAATCAGATCCGACTAAAGGTCATAGATCAGGAGAAAACGGCGTTCATCATGCCGTTCGGAGTGTTCTGCTACAACACAATGCCCTTCGGCCTGAAGAACACGGGCGCCACGTACTAACGATGCATGCAGGCATGCCTGAAGGACCAGATCAGCCGCAACATCCAAGTCTATGTTGATGACATAGTAATCAAAATAAGGGAGGCCAAGACACTGATCGACGATCTCCGCGAGACATTCGACAACCTTGATCGATAGAAGATCAAGCTCAACCCAGAAAAGTGTGCCTTTGGCGTCCCATCTGGTCAACTTCTAGGCTACTTCATCTCCTGTAACAACCCATGTTTCTAATATATGTACCCAGTACTTAAGCATGGCATGCATCTATTTAAATCATCCAAGTAATGCATGTGATCAAGTGTGTTGAATTAAATACAAACCCTAAACCCTAGATTCTTCCCCTCTCTTTGAAACACATTCAAATGGTTTGAATTTTGAAAACCCCCAAAATTTGTGGAGCCAAAATGGTTTAAAAGGGTCCCATAGTGTTTCAGTTATTTTTACAAAACCTTTTGTATTTTTGAAATAACTCAAAAACAGAATTTGAAAGGGAAATACCAAACAGAAATAACAAAACTTAAAAGGAAAATGTTTTGGTTAAAAAAATGAGCAGCAGCCGAACCAGGCCACGACCCAGCTTCTCTCTCCCTCTCAGAACCTTTGCTGCAGCCCAACCGTCCCAGCTCCGGCCCGCTCCAGCCCGGTACCGTTTCGCTCTCATCGTCTTCGTCGACGACGGGAAGCAGCTCGGTGGCCGCCGCGATGCCGTCCGCCGCCGCCGCTTGATCCTCGCCGCTCGCCGCTCTGGAGCATGGATAAGACCGTGCTGATGCCTCTTCTTCGCCCTCATCCCCTTAGTCTCTCCCGGTCGACCTGCCTCTCTCCCAGGTTACCCCAACCCGTAACCCTAGCCTTGCAGCTCGCCGGCACCTCGCCGCTCTCGGCCACCCCAACCCCCGCCGTGAAGCTTGGGAGCTCCGCGCTGCTCGACTGGTTCGATTGCCCTCAACCACGTGAGCCGGCATGCCTCCAGGCGTCCAAATCGACCTCGTCTCTCCGAGGTCCGGCCGCCACCGTCATCTTCAATCATCGTTGTTTAGGAGCTCCTCCGGCCTCGACAACACCACCAACACCTTCGGGGTGAGCATGCAGTGCTCCAGCACCACTCCGCGTTCTCCCTCTCCCTCTAGATCGCTCTGCCGCCGAGCACCTGCAAGCTCTGGCGTCTCCGGCGACCTCCCGCTAGTGGCGCCGCCATTTTATTGCTCTCCGTGTCACTCCGCTTCGATCCATAGCAATCCCGCAGCCCCGCACCGCCTCTGTCGCCGTCCCGCGCCGCTGTCTGGCCGTTCTCTCCGCTGAGGCCCGCGTGGCAGCCAACCTGGCCCAGGCCTCACCTGGCAGTCGCAGTGGCTAGACCAGCCCCAGTGAGAAATGCCTGACCCCATTTTGCGCGTGTGGCTGCTGATGTGGCTTCGGCCCCACCAGTCAGTCACTCTGGGTAGGTTCAGCTGTGGCAGCAAAAGCCCTAGGTTGTATTATGACGTGAGCCTGATGTAATAAATGTTTTAATAATTTTAGAAATTGTTTTGAATATTGTAAATTCAATAACTTTTAATCTGTAATTCAGAAAAATACAAATAATATATCAAAATGTTCAGAAAAATGAGAACTATCTAACTAACCTATAGTAATGCATTGTTCAATAACTTTAATGACAAGTTTAATTAGAACAACATAGTAACCCCTCTCATGTGTTTCCGGAGTTTTCCGAGTTACGGTTTTCAACCCTCGGAACCCCGTATAAATTGCCGAGCATGTTTTAAGGTTTCATTTCAATGCAATTCAACTTGTCATATCATCATCCTTGTTTGAGCATTGCATCGATGCCATGTCTTGATTGTCGCCTTTGTTTCTAGTATTGGCTCTTCGCGATAGGATCCGAACCCGAAGCTGAAGTCAACAACACCGACGATCCATACCTGTCTACTGACGGACAAGGAAAGCGTAGCCTCTCATTCTGAACCTATTTTTTATAAAGTATATTACTTTGTCGCTATGATGCACACGCCTCACATCTTTAAGTACCGGCTTCAGGATTTGACCCGTTACGGTGGAATCATGGTCTCGACGAAAGCAAGGTAAAGGTCGTGGTCAACCACCCTCTGCCGGCGTTCCAAGGAAGAGGGCTAATAATATTTGGCATTAAGAGTCGGTTGGTACGTGTGGGTAAAGTTGTACACCCCTGCAGGGTATTAATCTTTTCGAAAAGTCGTGTTCACGGTTATGAACGCTTGGTGACCAGATTCTAAGATCATAGATAACCTTAACCATTATAAAACTTGTTGATCCACGTGTGCTTAAGGATGCTTCCTCTGGGTCGAGGGGGTGATCCTAGATAGGAGGTTCTGATGAAGTGGTGGTTATCGAGATGTGACGAACAAGATGAAGAAGTCGCTATCTTATCCCTTTTAAAAGATTCTGAGTAGACGAGCCTCTTCTCTCTCTTATTTACAACTAAAGATTGCTTTCCGCAAAAGTAAATCTAGAGAAATCCTTTATAGCCAGAGCATGTAGATACTAGGTTATCTAAGACTTGCGGAGTAAATTCTCGTACTCAGCCTTGCGCCATTGTTGTTTTTCTACAGAGGATCTGGTTGCAACTGAAGGTGGCTTCTACGTTGACATCTACGAGTAGTTGGCCATCCTAGGTAGCAGCCTGAGGACTATGTGATGGACGTCGCTTTTGTTTATGGCCTCTTAGGCCTTTTGCTAAGTTGTTGTGTAGAACAACATAATTTGCTTTCGCTATGTGATGTAATGTTGGGTCTATTACCTCTGATTTGTAATAACTCTAATATCTTACTCTGTTAAGAGTTTAAAACTTATGTTGTTGAATCCGTGTGTTCTGTAATGTTACTGAATCATACTGTGATCTTCCGTGTTTGGGAGTTAAACTTATCTTAGATGGCGATCTGAGGTTAGTTTAACCCTAACCCCGGGGGGTGCTACAGGTTTTGGTATCAGAGCAGGACTGCCTGTAGGAAACCCTTTTATTGGTCGACGTTGAGTCTAGAAGTTGATAAAATTATTTGAAAGTCAAAAACTATTTGCAGAAACTCTGACTAGGATTATTTTTACTCCTTCTCTGGTGTGTTTCTGATGCTGAAGTTCTCTCTTACTTTTTTGGTTTGAAAATGTTTTCATTCCTTACCTCATATCTCAAAACTTTTAGGATCGTGGTTTTGGGGTTGTTTCTCTAAAAGTACTTCGTACTTGGTTGCTAATCTGAGAGTTCTAAGATATCTCAGTTTTGCTTGGTGTGTAACATCTTAGCATTCCATTGTTATGGTTTGTAAGTCAGCTGGTTAGTGTATACATTAGTATGCTTTGATACTACCATGCTTGATAAGATGATACTTTTAAATCAAGTACTCTTTGTTCATCTTTCCGTCTTGCTCCTTTGAATCCTTTGTCTAATATCTTCTTGTTCTTCCAGGATGGGTGATACCTCTCGTGCCCGTACTCGTGCTCACGCACGTGGTGCCGCAAATGAAGGTGAATCTTCCAACCTTCCTCCACCACCATCCATGGTACAACTCATGACCATGTACGAAACCAATCGTGCTGACAACATGAGGCTCCTTGAAAGGATTGAGCGCAACACTGCTCAACGCCAAAACAATCAAGTTGGAATCAAGGACTTCACACGTCTCACTACGCCAGTTTTCAGCTATTCCACTGAGCCACTTGATGCGGACTACTGGCTTTGCACCATGGAGCTTAAACTTCAGGTTGGTGATGTTGCTCAAGCTGATTGGGTGACTTTTGCTGCCTATCATCTGGAGGGAGCAGCTAATTCCTGGTGGGAAAATTTCTTGGCTATGCAAGAGGCTCAACATGTTGTTACATGGCAAGAGTTCACTGAAGCCTTTCGAGCTTATCATATTCCGGAGGGTCTGATGGATTAGAAGAGAGAGGAGTTCCCCAAGCTTAAGCAGGGCACTGGTTGCGTGTGTGATTACCAGCGCAACTTCAGTCGTCTTGCCTGCTATGCTACTGAAGAGGTCTCCACTGATGTTAAGAAGCAAGCTCTGTTCCGCAAGGGACTGGATCCTGAGGTTCGTCGTGACATCCATCTCACGGACTTTGTTAACTTCCAAGGTCTTGTTAATAAGGCTATGAAAGCCGAGAGTGGAAAAGTGGAGTATGAAGAAACCCGTAAGCGTCCTCAGGAGGGGTACCACAAGTCTAGTTCTGGTAATAAGAAGCGTTGTGTCTTCGTACCTTACAGTGTTGTGCCACGTGCTCCTTACACTCCAAGGACTGCTGGATATGCTCCTCGTCCGAATGCTAATTCAAACAATGCTGGTGGATCAAACTATCCTTCTCCTAGCAATGCATCAGGTTTTATATGCTTTAATTGTCGCCAGCCTGGCCACTATGCAAAGGAGTGTCCTCAAAAGAGCGATGCTGCGAATGCACAACCACCAAAGAAGAATGACAAGTATCCAGGTGCTGGAAAAGGTCGCCTGAACCATATCTCTGCTGAGGAGGCTCAGGAAGATCCAAGCGTCATAATGGGTATGCTTCGTATCAATCAAATTCCAGCTAAACTTTTGTTTGATTCTAGAGCATCGCATTCATTCCTGTGACAAGATTTTGCTCAAATGCATGGGATAAGTTTTGAGGGGTTGTCTGTTCCTTTGCTAGTTCAGTCTCCTAGTTCTAGTTGGCGTTCCACCATGGTTAGTCATGGGAATATAATTGAAGTTGCATTTCAACTTTTCCCCACTTCTTTGTTCGCCCTCAAGTCAACTGACATTGACATCATTTTGGGCATGGACTGGTTGACCCGTTATCAAGCTATTCTCGATTGTACAACCAAGTATGTGACTCTAACTAGTCTTGCTGGCATAACCGTCAAGTATTGGACCGTAGGGTCACTATCTCCTTCAGTTGTTTCAATTCCTGAAGCGGATTTGTATGCTCTTGAAGTTTTACCTCCGTTAGAGATCCAAGATGTTTTCGTGGTCTGTGAATTCCCGGATGTCTTTCCTGAGGAGTTGCCTGGCATGCCACCTTATCGAAATGTGGAGTTTGTCATAGAGTTGGTTCCTGGAACTGCTCCTGTTTCTAAAAGACCCTATCGTATGCCTCCTCATGAGCTTGTGGAGTTGAAGAAGCAATTAGAGGAGTTAGAAGGAAAAGGACACATTCAACCCAGCACATCTTCTTGGGGATGTCCTACCATCTTTGTCAAGAAGCGGGATACTAATATACCGCATCTGGTTGTGGATTATCGCCCACTTAATGCTGTGACTATTAAGAACAAGTATCCTCTCCCTAGGATCAATGATCTCTTTGATCAGTTAAGTGGTGCCACTGTCTTTTCCAAAATGGATTTAAGGTCAGGGTATCACCAGATAAAGATCCGTAAGGAATTTATTCCAAAGACTGCTTTCACCACTCGTTATGGTCTTTATGAGTACACAGTCATGTCCTTTGGTCTTACCAATGCTCCAGCACTTTTATGCGACTTATGAACTTTGTCTTCATGGAGTATCTTGACAAGTTCGTTGTGGTTTACATTGATGATATTCTGGTCTATTCCAAGACTGAAGAAGAGCACGCTGAACATCTTCGTTTGGTGTTGACAAAACTCTGAGAACATCGTCTCTATGCCAAGTTTTCCAAATGTGAGTTCTGGTTACAAGAGCTCGTATTCCTTGGTCATGTTGTTTCCGCTCAAGGGGTTGTTGTTATCCCTAATAAGGTTCAAACTATCCTCGACTGGGAGTCTCCTAAATCCGTAAAGGATGTCCGAAGTTTTCTCGGGATGGCTGATTATTACCGTCGATTCATCGAGAACTTCTCCAGGATTGCAAAGCCAATGACCGATCTTCTCAAGAAGGATAAGAAGTTTGAATGGTCTGATAAGGCTGAAGAAAGCTTCAAGATGTTGAAAACCAAGTTAACCACTGCTCCGATGTTAGTTCTTCCAGACACTGGCAAGGACTTTGTTGTCTTCTGTGATGCTTCCCACCAAGGTCTCGGATGTGTGTTGATGCAAGATGGGCATGTGGTGGCTTATGCCTCCCGTCAGCTAAAACCACATGAGAACAACTACCCAACTCATGATCTTGAGCTTGCAGTTGTTGTTCATGCTCTTAAGCAATGGCGACATTACCTTCTCGGTAGCCGTTGCGAGTTATACTCGGATCATCAGAGTCTGAAGTATCTTTTCACACAACCTTATTTGAATCTCAGGCAAAGAAGATGGTTCGAACTCATCAAGGATTATGATTTGGGTCTCAACTATCAACCTGGCAAAGCCAATGTCATTGCTGATGCACTGAGCCATAAATCTTATTGCAACACCCTGATGATAAAACAAGCTCAACCTTGTCTTCATGAGGAATTTGCTCGATTGAATCTTGAAGTAGTTCCTCGTGGATTTCTTTCTGACCTTGAAGTGAAGTCTTCTCTAGAGGATCAAATCAAAGCTGCTCAAAGGCAAGATCCTGAGATGGATACAATTAAAGAGAACATTGCTAGCGGAGTTGCTAAATGTTTCTCTGTTAACGGGGAAGGTGTCCTATATTTCGGTACACGTTTGGTAGTAGCAAATGGAAAGGACTTGAAGAAGATAATTCTTACTGAAGCTCATGAATCACTTCTTTCTATCCACCCTGGAGGTACCAAGATGTATCGGGATCTTCGTCAAAGATTCTGGTGGTCTGGTATGAAGAAGGATATCGCTCGTTTTATTGCTGAATGTGACGTTTGCCGTCGCGTCAAGGCTGAGCACTAAAGACATGCTGGTCTCCTGCAACCACATAAAATCCCTGAGTGGAAATGGGATGAAGTTGGTACAGATTTCATTACTGGTCTTCCTAAGACTTGGAAAGGAAATGATGCCATCTGGGTAATCGTTGACTATCTGTCCAAGGTTGCTCACTTCCTACCTGTTCGCGAGAGCATTACTGCTAATCAATTGGTTGATCTGTATATCTCACGAATAGTTGTCCTTCATGGGGTACCAAAGAAAATCGTCTCTGACCATGGAAGTTTGTTCACCTCAAGATTCTAGGCAAGTTTCCAACAAGCTATGGGAACTCGTCTGTCTTTCAGTACAGCTTATCGTCCTAGCACTGGAGGTCAGACCGAAAGAGTGAATCAAATCCTTGAAGACATGCTTAGAGCGTGTGTCATATCTTTTGGCAAGGACTGGGAGAAATGCCTTCCTTTTGCTGAATTCTCCTACAACAACAATTTCCAGTCCAGTATTGGTATGGCACCTTTCCAATTCTTTTATGGAAGAACCTGTCATACTCCTTTGAACTGGTCAGAAACTGGCGAAAGAAAGTTCTTTGGTCCGGATATGATCCAGGAAGCAAAAGTTCAAGTTCGTATCATTCGAGATCGTTTGAAAACTACTCAGTCTCGCCAGAAAAGCTATCATGATTGTCACCATCAACATATTGAATATGAAGTCGGTGATCAAGCTTATCTCCGGGTCACTCCTCTGAAGGGTGTCCATCGTTTCGGTATCAAAGGCAAACTGGCTCCTCGTTATGTTGGTCCTTTTCGTGTTCTTTCCAAGCAAGGTAAACTTGCATATCAATTGGAGTTGCCCGCAAACTTCCCTGAGGTGCATGACATCTTTCATGTGTCACAACTCAAGCGTTGCTTCAAAGATCCTGTCCGTGGTGTTGATCACCAAACTCTTGATCTCCAGAAGGACCTGACTTATCGTGAGTATCCTGTTCGTATCCTTGATGAAACTGAGCGAAAAATTCGTCGTCAAAACATCAAGTTCCTAAAAAATCAGTGCTCTCATCACTCTAAGGATGAAGCAACCTGGGAACGAGAAGATCGTCTTAGATCTGAGTACCCTGCCTTCTTTTCTAAAACTTTGGAATCTCGGGTCGAGATTCTTGTAAGGGGGGTAGAGCTGTAACAGCCCATGTTTGTAATATATGTACCCAGTACTTAAGCATGGCATGCATCTATTTAAATCATCCAAGTAATACATGTGATCAAGTGTGTTGAATTAAATGCAAACCCTAAACCCTAGATTCTTCCCCTCTATTTGAAACACATTCAAATGGTTTGAATTTTGAAAACCACCAAAAATTGTGGAGCCCAAATGGTTTACAAGGGTCCCATAGTGTTTCAGTTATTTTTACAAAACCTTTTGTATTTTTGAAATAACTCAAAAACAGAATTTGAAAGGGAAATACCAAACAGAAATAACAAAACTTAAAAATAAAAAGTTTTGGTTAAAAAAATGAGCAGCAGCCGAACCAGGCCACGGCCCAACTTCTCTCTCTCCCTCTCAGAACCTTTGCTGCAGCCCAACCGGCCCAGCTTCGGCCCGCTCCAGCCCGGTACCGTTTCGCTCTCGTCGTCTTCGTCGACGACGGGAAGCGGCTCGGTGGCCGCCGCGATGCCGTCCGCCGCCGCCGCTTGATCCTCGCCGCTCGCCGCTCTGGAGCGTGGATAAGACCGCGCCGACGCCTCTTCTTCGCCCTCATCCCCTCAGTCTCTCCCAGTCGACCTCTCTCTCTCCTAGGTTACTCCAACCCGTAACCCTAGCCTCGCAGCTCGCCAGCGCCTCGCCGTTCTCGGCCACCCCAACCCCCGCCATGAATCTTGGGAGCTCCGCGCTGCTCGACTGGTTCGATTGCCCTCAACCACGTGAGTTGGCGTGCCTCCAGGCATCCAAATCGAGCTCGTCTCTCCGAGGTCTGGCGGCCACCGTCATCTTCAATCGTCGTCGTTCAGGAGCTCCTCCGGCCTCGACAACACCACCAACGCCTTCGGGGTGAGAATGCGGTGTTCTAGCACCACTTCGCGTTCTCCCTCTCCCTCTAGATCGCTCTGCCGCCGAGCACCTGCAAGCTCCGCCATCGCTGCCACTTGCCGCTGCGTCTCCGGCGACCTCCCGCTAGCTGCGCCGCCATTTTATTGCTCTTCGTGTCACTCCGCTTCGAGCCGTAGCAATCCCGCAGCCCCGCACCGCCTCTGTCGCCATCCCGCGCCTCCGTCTGGCCGTTCTCTCCGTCGAGGCCCGCGTGGCAGCCCACCTGGCCCAGGCCCCACCTGGCAGTCGTAGTGGCTAGGCCAGCCCCGGTGAGAAATGCCTGACCCCATTTTGCGCGTGTGGCTGCTGATGTGGCTTCGTCCCCACCAGTCAGTCACTATGGGTAGGTTCAGCTGTGGTAACAAAATCCCTAGGTTGTATTATGACGTGAGCCTGATGTAATAAAGGTTTTAGTAATTTCAGAAATTGTTTGGAATATTGTAAATTCAATAACTTTTAATCTGTAATTCAGAAAAATACAAATAATATATCAAAATGTTTAGAAAAATGAGAACTATCTAACTAACCTATAGTCATGCATTGTTCAACAACTTTAATGACAAGTTTAATTAGAACAACATAGTAACCCTTCTCATGCGTTTCCAGAGTTTTCTGAGTTAGGGTTTTCAACCCTCGGAACCCCGTATAAATTGCCGAGCATGTTTTAGGATTTCATTTGAATGCAATTCAACTTGTCATATCATCATCCTTGTTTGAGCATTGCATCGATGCCATGTCTTGATTGTCGCCTTTGTTTCTAGTATTGGCTCTTCGCGATAGGATCCGAACCCGAAGCTGAAGTCAACAACACCGACAATCCATACCTGTCTACTGACGTACAAGGCAAACGTAGACTCTCATTCTGAACCTATGTTTTATAAAGTATATTACTTTGTCGCTATGATGCACACGCCTCACATCTTTAAGTACCGGCTTCAGGATTTGACCCGTTACGGTGGAATCATGGTCTCGACGAAAGCAAGGTAAAGGTCGTGGTCAACCACCCTATGCCGGCGTTCCAAGGAAGAGGGCTAATAATATTTGGCATTAAGAGTCGGTTGGTACGTGTGGGTAAAGTTGTACACCCCTGCAGGGTATTAATCTTTTCGAAAAGCCGTGTTCACGGTTATGAACGCTTGGTGACCAGATTCTAAGATCATAGATAACCTTAACCATTATAAAACTTGTGTATCCACGTGTGCTTAAGGATGCTTCCTCTGGGTCGAGGGGGTGATCCTAGATAGGAGGTTCTGATGAAGCTGGTGGTTATCGAGATGTGACGAACAAGATGAAGAGTCGCTATCTTATCCCTTTTAAAAGATTTTGAGTAGACGAGCCTCTTCTCTCTCTTGTTTACAACTAAAGATTGCTTTCCACAAAAGTAAATCCAGAGAAAGCCTTTCTAGCCAGAGCATATAGATACTAGGTTATCTAAGACTTGCGGAGTACATTCTCGTACTCAGCCTTGCGCCATTGTTGTTTTTCTACAGAGGATCTGGTTGCAACTGAAGGTGGCTTCTACGTTGACATCTACGAGTAGTTGGGCGTCCCAGGTAGCAGCCTGAGGACTATGTGATGGACGTCGCTTTTGTTTATGGCCTCTTAGGCCTTTTGCTAAGTTGTTGTGTAGAACAACATAATTTGCTTTCGCTATGTGATGTAATGTTGGGTCTATGACCTCTGATTTGTAATAACTCTAATATCTTACTCTGTTAAGAGTTTAAAACTTATGTTGTTGAATCCCTGTGTTCTGTAATGTTACCGAATCATACTGTGATCTTCCGTGTTTGGGAGTTGAACTTATCTTAGATGGCGATCTGAGGTTAGTTTAACCCTAACCCCGGGGGGTGCTACATCTCCTAGCGAGGGATCGAAGCAAATCCGAAGAAAATCCGAGCCATAATGGCCATGGAGAAGCCGAAGAACCTCAAAGGTGTCCAGCAGCTCGCTGGGCGCATCGCGGCATTAAGCAGGTTCATCAGTCGCATGGCCGAAAAGGCCATGCCTTTCTATTAGCTTCTACGCAAGGCAAAAAAATCGAGTGGACGCCTGAAGCAGACGACATATTCGAAGATCTGAAGCGGCTACTCTCTACCTCGCCCGTCTTGGTCACGCCAAGGGAGTGCGAGCCTCTACTACTATACATAGCAGCCACACATCAGGTGGTGAGCACCATACTCGTGGTCGAAAGACCCGAAGATGGCAAGACCCATGGGGTACAACGCCCAATCTACTACCTCAGCGAGGTATTGACGCCGACAAAGCAGAGGTATCCTCACTACCAGAAGCTCGCCTACGGCGTATTGATGACGGCTCGTCGGCTGAGCCACTACTTCCAAGAGCATCAGGTGATGGTCTTCAACGAAGCACCCCTGAACAACATCCTGAACAACCCGGAGGCCACATGATGCGTGGCCCTGTGGGGCATCAAGCTATCACCTCTAGACATCATCTATGAGAAGCGCCATGCGATCAAGTCTCAGGTCCTTCCGGACTTCCTCGTCCACTGGATGGAACTGCAGCTGCCGGACACCCCGAACATGACGCAGTCATGGACGCTGCACTTCGATGGCTCCAAGCGCGAGGCTGGAGCAGGAGCCGGGGTAATACTGACCTCCCCGCAGGGCGAAAAGATGAGGTACGTCCTTCGGATGAAATTCCGGGCTTCCAACAACAAGGCCGAGTACGAGGCCCTCATCCATGGCATGAGGATGGCCAAGATATGCGGTGCGACGCGCCTGGTCATCTATGGCGACTCGAACCTCGTCGTCCAGTAGACGATGAACGAGTGTGACACACACGCCGCCAACATGATTGCGTACCACGCACTCTACAACACACTCGAAGGAGACTTTGACGGCTGTGAGCTTCGGCACGTTGGGAGAGAAAGCAACGAAGAGGCCGACAGACTCGCCAATATCAGTTGCACCTGCGCACGGGTGCCACCAGGTGTTCTCCTCGAACAGATCTGCGTGCCATCCATTAAAAGGAAATTCCCAAAGGGATCACCCGAAGAAGCAGAACACTCGGGGGTTGCGCTACCCGAAGGACAGGAAGGACCAGAAAAGCTCGACACAGAGGTCGCAGTGGTCAACCTGATGCAGGTTATGGCAGTCGAAGAAACATGGACACAGCCATACCTCCGGTATATGATAGACGGCGAGCTTCCTGACATCCCGACAGATGCCCGACGCATATCTCGCCGGTCCAAGGCCTTCACCACCATCAATGGCGAGCTGTACAAGCGCAGCATTTCGGGTGTACTCCAAAGGTGCGTCACTATCGGTGATGGCAAAACTATTCTCCAAGACATCCACGAGGGCATCTGCGGCCATCACGCGAGCAGCCGCGCCCTTGTGGCCAAAGCTTTACGAGCTAGGTTCTACTGGCCAACGGCGATGAACGACGCCAAGGACATCGTCCGAAGGTGCAATGGGTGCCAGAGGTTCATAGACAAACCGCACGCACCAGGATCAGAGCTCAGGCCCATACCCCTGGCCTAGCCCTTTGTCCAATGGGGTCTCGACATGATGGGCAAATTGCCCAAATCTTCGAAAGGAGGTCACGTCTACCTCCTGGTCGCAGTCGATAAATTCACCAAGTGGATCGAGGCCATGCCCGTTAGTAACCACAAGGGCAAAACGGCTGTGAAATTCTTCGAATCGATAGTTTACAGGTTCGGCGTACCGCACAGCATCATCACCGATAACGGGTCGAACTTCATCTCCAAAGAATTCCAGGATTTTTGCGAAGACCTCAGAATCAACATAACATACGCCTTCGTGGCGCACCCGCAAATGAAAGGGCAGGTCGAAAAGGCCAATGGCCTCGTCAGCGGCGGCGGCTTCAAGAAGCTCCTAATGAGCCCACTCCAATGGCTCGCAGGAGCCTGGACACAAGAGCTACCCTCCATCCTCTGGAGCATGCGCACGACGCCAAATAGCTCAACAGGCTACACACCCTTGTTCATGGTGCATGGAGCCAAAGTTGTGCTGCCTGCAGAAGTACGCCACAGGGCCCCACAGGTCGTCGCCTACAGCGAAGCCGAATCGACGGCCGCACTCGAAGACGCCGTAGACACACTCAACGAGGCATGCGACATAGCCGCGGCTCGATCAGCGGTCTACCAACAGAGCTTCCGCAACTATCACAGCCGTCAGCTGCGCCCAAGGTCCTTCGTCGAAGGAGACCAAGTCTTACGAATCAAGCAAGAGCGACCGAAGAAGCTCGAGTCATCCTAGGAAGCACCCTACGTCGTCACCGAAGTCATCCCAGGTGGCGCCTACCACCTCAAGCACATGGAGTCTGGAGTAGCATACTCCAACCCATGGAACGTCACACAATTGTGACGCTTCTACCCCTAGCCACCCCCCTCCTTTTACTTTCAATAAGGCTACTCAGCCGAACAATGTACGTCCTCATTACGATATGAATAAAGATAAGTGTCTCGCCCCAAATATATCTATTATTCGCATTTTATTCATATCACAACACACTCAGGGGATCCCCTCACCTCACAACTTCGTCGACTGAGGATAACGCATGTTCACCTGAGTAGCTGATCATGTCAGGCTAACGAAAAGGGCACGCATACAAATAAAGTACCACGTGCTAAAAACAATCAACCTTTACAACAAGGGGTATAACACGCCCAGTCGAACACATACAAAGTTTTACATCTATCTTTTTAAAGGTCCTATCTATTCTGAAGAACCACCCGCGCACGATGCTCAAAGAGATCTACAATTTGTTCGACATATTGCCTTACAGCCGCATAATGCGGACGCATGACCCACATGACACCAACCGGCTTAAGAGGTGGCCCAGCCGCCACAGCAGCAAGATCTATATCAGGGTGATGCAGTCGCATGAGGGAAAGCGCAACCTTCTCCCCTGCAACCAACTGATGCCGCACTAGCTCCCTGACATGATGCACATCTCGAAACTTCGCCAGTAGGCCCCATAGAGTCGACGGTGCCTCATCCATGGGAAATATCACGTGCAGAATCGACACCAATGAAGTCTTCACTTTCCGCAGCACCCGCGAAACCTAGTGAACACGATCCTGTATAGTCGCAAGGACCATAGCACGATCACAGTCCATCCAGAAAAAGTCGCCGGCCTCCATGTCCTGCTGGGTCAGGCAGTTGATCCGAACAGCAACACGCTCCTTTTCCTCCCTAGGAACAAGGTTAGCACCTGCAAAACTCGCAAAGTAAGATGACAAGCCAACAGGCGCATCCGAGAAATGAGCAGCGGCTCGAAGAAACTCACATTGAAGCTGTTCGGCCAAACGCCGCAACTCCCCCATCAGATACTCCTCTCTGGTGGTGCTCCGCTCCGCCTTCGACTTCCAAACATCCGCGTGGCCTCGAACGCCAAGCAACTCTTTCTCAAGACTACGGATGCGGTCACGAAGAAATACAAGCTGCGACGCATCATCCAAGGATGGCCGCAGCTGCGGCGCAGATGAAGTATCAATGGGATCATCACCCAACGGTCCCTAGAGGAAAAGAAGGCAAGGATATGAACAAGAGAACGATTGAGTAAACAACTCGGAGATTCATTATATGCAGAAAAAGACACCACGTGGCACAAGGAGTGTTCATATATACATTACAACAAAAGAAACAACAACTATCCTACAACTACAGGGCCAAAGAAGCTGCATCCTGAGTAGCCTCGAAGTCGGATTTCCTGCTCTTGGCATCCCCCTGCTGCCGCATCGCGTACTCCGCTAGCAGGTCAATCAGCTTTGGCCCATAGCGTTTACAACAGGCAGCATAGAGGGTGAAGGCTACCTCGGATCTGTCGGTAGCCGTCGGCATCTGGGAGGTGACCTAGTGAAGATTCAGCTCCGCTCCAGACGCCATGGCCATCGCCCGCCCCATGGACGCACCAATGCCTTTCTTCTTGCACTTGTACACTGCAGGTACCCCAGCCGACAGAGCATCCGCCAGCATATCGACATCATCGAGGGTGACGCCCTTGGGGACGAGCTCCTTGTAGAAGCGCCGAAGAACCTCCTTAGCCTTGGCATGCAAGCTGACCACGGTATTGCAGTGGTCTTCGACCGCCACAGTGGCATTATCGAGAGCACTCCCGTGCTCTAGGGCACCACGGTCAAACTCGATGCCCGCGACATCTAGATAAACAGAAGAGGCAAAGTGAAAACCAAAACAAAACTAGAAAGACAAGGAAGCCGAAAAGGAACAGACGAAACCACTCACCCGAAAGAGCCTTGGCAGCAGCCATCAGCTTGCCGGTTACCTCCTCTCGCGAGGCCGCAGCGGTGGCGAGCTGCTCCTCGCGATCCATGGCCTCCTGCTGTAGGCGCTTTTTGGCCGCAGCCGCGTTGGCTAGCTCCTGCTCAAGGCGATCCTTAGCGCCAACGGCATCTTCAGCTTTCTTCTCCGCTCGCCCGAGGCTCTCTTTGAGAGCATCAAGCTCACGGAGGGCAGTGTTATTCTCGTCTGCAACAAAGAACAAGCATGAGATTCTGCAGCAAGCAAGCAGCCGAAGAAGCAGAAGATAGATAAAAAAACACACGAACCTTGGAGCCGCTGAAGGTTGGCCTCCAATGCCAGATGCTGCTTCACCAGCTGGTTGACACCTTGAACAAAAGGCTGCGAGAAGATGAAACTTGTCAGGAAAAAGCGTCGGGGGCTGCGCCCAAGGAAACGAGCAAAGAAGATCATCCGAAAGACGCTCGGGGGGCTCCCCCTGAGACTCAAACAAAAAATGATCAGCAGATCATCCGAAAAAATGCTCGGGGGCTCCCCACGTGGCAAGAATGAAAGCACTTACGTGATTAGACAGCGACTCCGAAGGTCCGGTTGTAGTCTTCTGGGAGATAATCACCCAAACCTCCTACGGAGAAGGGTTCGGAGCAGCGCCCCCAGAGGTGGCCACCGTCTGAGGAGGAGGAGGTGCAACCTTCGACTCCCCCACCATCTCCCGAGCATCATCGCTGAAGGAGCCATCAGAGGAGTGGCTACAAAAAAAATACTTCAGTCAAATTCAAGCAAGAAAAAACGAACGAAGAGCCAAAAATCAACTGAAGACACTTACGAGTCTATATCGCTCAAGTCGAAGATAGTCAAGGCCCTCTTGCCTTTCTTCTCTTACTTCTTCTCTTCCTTCTTCCGCTTTGCCGGTGGCTGCGGCGCCATAGCTCGCACGGGCACGGTTGGAATAGGAGAGGAAGAGCCCCCATCACCTCCACTGTGATGGAAAAGGCATGACGGGTTCCTAGGCGTTGGCGGAGTCTATGCATCCGACGATTCGCTCGAACTCCGCGTCCGCTTTCGAGTCTGCTCCTCGCTCGACTCAAAAGTTTCTTCAGCCGGTGATCGTGCCGAGGGATTCTCAGACATGGAGTCCACTACCTCATTGTCCGGTGCATCTGGAAAACGTTCAGGTAGTGGAGGCACCATGCCCGGTACCTTGAACTCCTGCACAAAAGAAAGCAAACTTTCTGAACACAAACAAGTGCAAGAAAAACGCAGTCGAAAAAGCGCTACGTGCACGTCCCAGATCTACACCTGCGGAACCAGACAAGAGGCGGCGAACGGAGGAGTCAGCGACTTCCTCGGAAGATCCTCTTCAGCTTTATACTTCAGCACCGGCCAAAGAATTCTGTCGAGATCACCCCTGGAGAGCTCCTCAGTCGAAACCCTAGTCGGATCGTGGCGGCCAGAATAAAGGAACATCGGGTGCACCCTAGCCTGGAGCGGCTGCACCCGACGTTTGAGGAAGGTGCGGATGATATCCACACCGTTCACCTCTTTATCCGGAATCACCTCGAGGTCCTCCACCCGACGATAGAGCTCCTCTATCTCCGCCACCTCACCATCCAAGATGTGGTTCTTCCAAGACCTCTTTGGCTGGATTTTCTGTGAGGGGTCGAAAGGAGCAAGGCCAAATTTTTGCCCGTCCACTATGGAGTCGCGGATGTAAAACCAACGCCTCCGCCAGTATTGGACGGACTAGGACATAGAAAAAGAAATAAGAGAAAATTGTATTTAAGGGAAATGATGCAGCCGCCAATGGGAAAAACGCCATCAGAGCCAGATTGCCTCTTCACGGAATAGAGCTTCTGGAAGAGGCCAAAGTGTGGCTCGACACTGAGCCAGCACTCGCAGAAGGTGATGAAGCAGGCGATATGGAGAAGAGAGTTCGGCGAAAGATGATGGAGTTGGATGCCATAAAAGAAAAGCAATCCATGGAGAAAATCATGGACTGGGAAAGAAAGGCCCCAAAGGACAAAAGCGACGAACATGACCCGAAACCCAGCAGGAGGACGGGGAATTACCTCGTCACCGGGAATCTTGACGGCCTCTTTCTCCTGCGAGATCAGACCCCGCTCACGGAGCTTGCGGAGATCGCCCTCGCGCGTCTCCGATCGTCGCCAGCCACCATCGGTGACGCGAGTAGCGGCGGAACCCTTCTTTCCGCCGTCGGCAGCACTGGTACCAACTGCGGTGGAGGCCTTCTTTGACTTCCCCATTGCAGTGCGGTGGTGGCAACGATGTGAGCGCAGGAACGAAGATGGGAAGGATCGAAGAACTTCCAGCGCACGACGAGAAAAGCTCAAGAAGGTGGGAGTAGTGAAATGAGAATGGCTGAGGTGAAAACAAACGAGTTTTCCCCCAATAATTATAAGGACGAAGAAGATGCACGGTGACCATTCATCGGGAAGCCCTAGAGCCAACATCAGAATCCAACCGACCACGTGTCAGCACGGCAGCGAACCGTCGCTCACACGCCATCCACTACGCACGGAAACAGAGGCGACGCCGTAATTATCTCCACGCCGCGTGTGACCAGTCAATTCAAAGTCAGAAGGTGGGACCCACGTTCGTCCATTCACGTCATCTCTGGTGCCGCAGACGCTTGAGGTCACCGATCGTCAGCACTGACATCATCAAAGCTATACTAGCAACGGTTACAAATCTTCGACTACACAACTTAAAGTACTCACTCGAATCTATGATTCAAGTAAATACTCGGGGGCTACTCCTATCAGGAGCGCTGGCCGCGCACCCGAAATATGATCAGAGTACTACACCATTGAACTATTCTTCGAGTCCTACGTTGAGTCTACGACTCCACTACGGACTCGGGGGCTACTCCCATAGGGAGGATGGATTCAAGCATCCGAAATATTTGTGTCCTATGGACCTAAAAGTCAACAACGACTAAATTAAAAGTCTCTACTCGATTCTACGACTCGAACAGACACTCGGGGGCTACTCCCATAGGGAGCGCTGGTCGCGCACCCTATGAATCCTTCGACTGCGATCCTTCGGATCAGCATGCAAAAACTTTTCGGCAACTTTGCCCCAGTTACCGCTAAATGAGTAACATCCTCTTTGGCCACCCCGAAACACCTTCGCGATGATAAACATTCGGATGCTGCATCTGCGACGCAAAGATAAGACCTATAGATACCATCTGATGGCCTGGCAACGCACACGACTGCGCTCTGCTAGTAAAAATCCGTGCTAGCAGGCGCGATGAAAATCCCGATGGACGTGTTGGGTATATCATTTGAAAATCACGGAAATTCCACTCCTGTAAGTCCTCAACGGCCTGAGTCAAATTACGCCAGCATATGTTCCGGTTTCGAGTCAAGGGACTCGAATCTGAAGAAGATCCTGTTGTTTTGTCCTAAGACAGTTAACTGGCCCTGATCCGTAGGGAGAGTCAGGAACACGCATCAACAATCCCTACACACTCAAATCACTCTCTAAACAAACAGAGATAGTTGCACCCGAAGGATTGAAGAGTTCTCAGCCGAATCTACGATTCGACTGAACACTCGGGGGCTACTGACATGGTTATACCCCACGGGTATATGACCTTAGTATACCTGGTCCAGCCCAAGGAAGGCCCACAAGAATATTTGCCAGCCCATGAAGACTTTCGGGTGTCCTGGGCCCATGGCGCCTTCGGATCCTTGGAGAGCAAGACTAGATAAGATAGAATATTCAAAGGGGCAAACCCTAAAAACTGCAACCGACTCGGTCTGTGTCCGGGACCTGTCTATCTCTATATAAAGGCTAGGAGGGCACGACGAGGAGGGCACTTCATACCATAGCATACACACCTCCACGCCAGATTGCATCTGCGCACCCCTGTACTTTTGGTTCCGCCATAATCAAGAGCAGACAAGCAGGAGTAGGGTTTTCCCTCCGGGGGCCTAAATCTTGGTAAACCTCGTGTCCCCGTGTTACTTGTTTGCTAACCGTTCCGCGATCTGCAGCATCCCCATCTTCTCCAAAACCCAAGCTCATAACAATGGGCATTGACGAGATTAAACCTCATCAATCGGTCAATTTCTAGTTCTGAACATTGGTAAATTGGATTATAATTAATCGGGAAGTGCCACTCGGTGGTATTTAATCTAGCATGTTAAGCTAGGCATTTCAGCAAATAGGACAACGACACGGAAAATACTCTAGTGCGCATTTCGTCCTGCCGTGCTGGGGTCTACATTGATCCATGAATCCACCAGGGAAGGGGGTGAAGAATGCAAGGACCATCGATCCATGAATCCATGAGGCAGGAACACACTGTCACCCAGGCCAGGGGTACGCCGAACGCGCCGCAGGGGAGGAGACGGAAGGCAACCATGCGGGAGACTCCCCATCGGATGGCCTAACGCCGGGATGCAGGAGACTCCCCATATCCATTAGTCGCGGTGGTGCATCACGCCGCGGGAGATCTAGAGGCCGAGGGAGTCGCAGTGGGGATTAGGGGACTGTTGCGAAATTACCGAAATGTTTTCTCAACGGTTCAGATTAATACCATCCCATTTATCCCCCCTGTTGGGGATATGCTATATGGGTATCCTCATAGCATGTATCCTATCCGGATAACCCGGGTGGCCCACAGTTGGTAGCATGGCTCATGGCCTGCTGGGCGGCCCAGTTTGATGGATCCAGAAGGGAGGCCCATGCCGGATAAAGGAAGGCTACGGTTGGAGTCACCGGCGTACCCGGAGCCTTGGAGTGCAAGATACACAAGACTAGTAATAGACGGTGTAGGACTCTGTAACCTGTCCGGCTAGGACTTTTCCCTGTAACCCTAGGACCTAGCGACTATATAAGTCGGGCCTATGGGAGCCTTTAGGGAACAACTTCATACAACCTCGCACAGCGAACCAATCCATGTAACTCGACGTATTGCCCTTATAGTGATTTATAGCAGGAGTAGGATTCCGCCACCGTTATGGGATCTGAACCTAGGTAAGATGTGTTACCTCGTACCCGTCAACCGTTCGCCTTCCCCCACGTCTCTAAAAACTCATTGTGAGGACCCCTCCATGGCGTACTCATCGGCAATACCACGATAGTTGGCGCCCACTGTGGGGCAAGAGGCGCTTCAGGCTCTTCAGCGAGCGAGGACCAAGATCTTCACAGGAATCGGCAAAACCGTAGCCATCGGTCATGTTCTCTTCTCTGGCAACGTTCTGATCGACCCTCCCGACGAGTTCTGGATCCCGGCAAAGACGAACCCTACGCGGTGTTTGATCGTTCCTATCGGAGACATCCACCTCTTCATTGGCGAAACCGACTCGGGCACTAGTTCCCTGGGAGTCGGAGGAGCATCAAGACCCGCACGGACCGCCTACGGGCAGGATACGTTAGCGGAAGGATCGATATCGGATCTCTCTTCGGAGTTTGCCGACGAAGATCGGAAAATGTCAAGGCCCACCCAAACCGCCCCTGTGCAGGATATAAAGGTGGAAGATCACTGCAAGTCCGCCAGCTTCGCCCGTGTGTCTGGACATCAGAGATCCAAGTTCGTCGGCGTGGTTACCATCTTCGATCCGGCGTGTTGCGTTCAGAGAGAGGGCGAAAACCCCCGCGATTACCTGGCCAGGTGGCTCCGCATACGAGCCGATCTGGCCCACTACCCCAATGATGATGCTATGTATCACTTTGTGGAAGGGCTGGACCATGGCACGCTTATCCGACATTCTCTAAGACGGCAGCAGGCGTCAGGACGCCTTACCTTCGAAGGCATGGTGAACACCGTCAACAACTACGCGGAGACTGAAGCTGCGGCTCAGACAACGCTTGCGCTCATTGATGGAGCCCCTCCGATTCAGCCACCGCCACCACTACCTCCGGTCGCCATTGTCGTAGCTGCGCCGCCACCTCCAGTCATCGTCGTTGCTGTTGCACCTCCACCTCCCTGTTGGAGATATGCCCTAGAGGCAATAATAAATGTAGTTATTATTATATCTTTGTGTTTATGATAAATGTTTACATCCACGCTATAATAGTATTAACAAGGAAACATTAATACTTGTGTGATTTGTAAACTTAAATTGAAGTCCCTAGTAAAGCCTCTATACATCACTAGCTTGTTGGTTAATAAATGATTGTGGTTTCCCTATCATGAACATTGAGATGTTATTAACAACAAGATCATATCGTTAGGAGAATGATATGATGGACATACTCCTATAGATAAGCGTAGCATAAAGATCAAGTCATTTTAATAGTTCAATTGCTATATGCTTCTTGATACATAGTAACCTAATTCCTTCGACCATGAGATCATGCATATCACCTTTACCGGATGGATGCTTTGATAACATCAAACACCACACCGTAACTGGGTGGCTATAAAGGTGGCATTGAGTGTTCGGAAAGTATTGGTTGAAACACATGGATCAAGAGTGGGATTTGTCCATCCATATGACGAATAGATATACTCTGGGCCCTCTCGGTGAAATGTCATCCAATTAGCTTGGAAGCATGTGACTGGCTCACAAGGGATCACATATCACGGGAACGAGAAAAGAGTACTTATCGGTAACGAGGTTGAACTAGGTATGCAGAGATACCGACGATCATAACCTCGGATAAGTAAACTATCGTGAGACAAAGGGAAATTGGTATCATATGTAAGTGGTTCATTCGATCACAAAGTAATCGTAGAAATATGTGGGAGGCATATGAATTTCCAGATTCCTCTATTGGTTATTGTTCGGAGAAGTGTCTCGATCATGTCCGCATAATTCACGAACCGTAGGGAGACACACTTAAGGATTCGACGTTGTTTGAGTAGTTATGGAGTAATGAGAAAGAGACCGAATGTTGTTCGGAGTCTCAGATGGGATCCGGGATATCACGAGGAGATCCAGAATGGTCCGAAGAATAAGATTCATATAAGGAAAGTCCCGTTTCAGAGTTGGGGAATGGTTCCGGTGTTTTCATCGGGAATGTTCTAGAAGGTTCCGGAATGTCCGGCACTCCGGAGGGGAAGGGTACATGAATGTGTTGTATCAAGTTGGTATGATTTCATCATGTACTAAGTGTCATCGCTGTCCAAAATAAAGGGTTTATTCAAATCCTAGTTTGAAAAGTCAAACGACTAGTTTGAAAGTCAAACGGCAGTTTTTGGAAAGAGGAGGAGGAGTGGGAAACCGAGTTGGGGAGGAGTTCCCTCCTCCAACCGCTAGCCCACCTCCAAGCCGAGTTGGGGAGGGACTCCCCTCCCCTTGGTCGCGCCTCCCACCTATAAATGGAGGGGCAGGGCTGCCCCTCCTAGCACACAAGTTCCCTACCCAAAACCCTAGCTTGGCGCCACCACCTCCTGCAGCTGCCGCCGCCTCCTAGGGTTGCCCTAGCCGCCGACTTGGGCTGCCCCAAGCCCTAGACTCCGGCTCTAGCACCTCCTCCTTGGTGTGTCTAAACCCTAGATCGCCGAGGAGCTCTCTCATAGTCCACCATACTCGCTCTGGCTTAAGGCGAAGCCCTGCGAGATCTCCCCTCTACTTCCGGTACCACGCCGTTGTGCTGCCAGAATCGCGAGGAGAGTGCTACAAACTCTGCTGCCTGCTGGAACAAGGGAGAGGAAGGTCTTCGTCGAGTACCGAACGTGTGACCGACTGCGGGAGCGCTACCGGAACGCAGCGCCGGAAGGATCGTCTACGCGATCTTGAGATCGGGAAGAGTACGACTACATCACCCACGAGAATCTGCTCTCGTTAAACACTTTGGAATCTTCGAGGGTGAGTTATTCCATCGACTCGTTGCTACAATCTAGTAGATAGATCTTGGCTTGTTTGTTTGTATGCTACAATCTAGTGTATACAAAGTGAGCAAGCCAGATTTGCTCATGCGGAAACTAAGGTTTGATATTGACGAGCCTAGCATGTACAGACATGGTCTCGGAACACGGATCACCGAAAGGTAAAGCATGAATCATATAGTAGATATGATGAACATGTCGATTGTTCGCCATTGAAACTATGTCAACTCTCGTGATGATCGGTGTTGATGTGGTGGATTTGGTTCGTGTGATCACTAAAACAATGTGAGGGATATTGTTTTGAGTGGGAGTTCACCTAGATTAATATTGTTATTAATATGAACTCAATTTGTCATAAACTTAGTCTAAACTATTGCAAATATGTTATAGATCAATGGCAGCCCCTACCATCAATTTTAATGCGTTCCTAGAGAAAGAAAAGTTGAAAAACAATGGAAGCAACTTCGCGGATTGGTTTCGCAATTTGAGGATTGTCCTCACAGCTGGTAATTTGACCTATGTGCTGGATGCACCGCTGGGTGACCCGCCTGCAGCTGATGCTACCGATGAAGTAAAGAATGTTTACCTCGCTCGGAAGACTCAGTACTCCACAGTTCAGTGTGCTATCTTGTATGGTTTAGAATCGGAGCTTCAGAAAAGGTTTGAGAATTCAGACCCACATGATATTGTCCGTGAACTCAAATTGATCTTTGAGACTCACGCGGCAATTGAGAGCTATGAGGCTTCTGAGAAGTTCTTTAACTGCAAGATGGAAGAGGGCAGCTCCGTCAGTGAGCATGTGCTTAAGATGTCTGGGCACGCAAACAAACTTCAAAGCTTGGGTATAGTGATTCCTAATGCTTTGGGGATTTACCGTGTCCTCCAATCACTGCCACCAAGTTACAAGAACTTTGTGATGAACTGCAATATGCAAAACATGAACAAAGAGTTGCCAGAACTCTTTGCCATGCTAAAATCTGCAGAAGTGGAGATCAAGAAAGAGCACCAAGTGTTGTTGGTCAATAAGACCACCAAATTCAAGAAAGGCAAGTCTAAGCAAAAGGGACACTTCAAGAAGGGTGGTAAGAAAGTTACCGCGCCAACGAAGAAGACCAAGGCTGGACCTAAGCCTGATACTGAGTGCTTTTACTGCAAGGGAGAAGGTCACTAGAAGCGGAATTGCCCAAAGTACTTGGCGGATTTGAAGAATGGCAACATCAAGAAGAATGGTATATCCGATATACATGTTATTGATGTGTATCTCACTAGTACTCGTAGTAGTGTCTGGGTATTTGATACTGGTTCGGTTGCTCATATTTGTAACTCGAAACAGGTGCTGCAGAATAAACGGAAGCTAGCGAAGAACGAGGTGACGATGCGCGTGGGAAACGGATCAAAGGTTGATGTGATCGCGGTCGGCACGCTACCCCTTCATCTACCATCGGGATTAGTTTTATACTTCAATAATTGTTATTTGGTGCCTGCGTTAAGCATGAACATTATATCAGGATCTTGTTTATTGCGAGACGGTTACTTGTTTAAGTCCGAGAATAATGGTTGTTCGATTTATATGAGTAATATGTTTTATGCACATGCACCTTTGATAGATGGTCTATTCTTATTGAATCTCGATAGTGGAAATACACATATCAACAACATTGAGGCTAAACGTTTGAAATCAAGCGATAATTCGACCTATATGTGGCACTGTCGTCTTGGTCACATTGGAGTGAAGCGTATGAAGAAACTCCATTCCGATGGACTTCTTGAATCACTTGATTTTGAATCACTTGAAAGATGCGAAGCATGTCTGATGGGTAAAATGACTAAGACTCCATTTTCTGGTATGATGGAGCGAGCTACGGACTTATTGGAAATCATACATACCGATGTGTGTGGTCCAATGAGTGTAACATCGCGCGGTGGTTATCGTCATGTTCTTACCTTCACGGATGACTTGAGTAGATATGGGTATATCTATTTCATGAAACATAAGTCCGAAACTTTCGAGAAGTTTAAGGAATTTCAAAGTGAGGTAGAGAATCAACGTAACAAAAAGATTAAATTTCTACGTTCTGATCGTAGAGGTGAATATCTAAGTTACGAGTTTGGCGAGCATTTGAAGAAATGCGGAATACTTTCACAATTGACACCGCCAGGAACACCACAGCGTAATGGTGTGTCCGAACGTTGTAATCGAACTCTCTTAGATATGGTTCGTTCTATGATGTCACTTACAGATTTACCGCTATCATTTTGGGGTTATGCATTAGAAACAGCCGCATTCACTTTAAATAGGGCACCATCTAAATCCGTTGAAACGACACCGTATGAATTATTGTTTGGGAAGAAACCTAAATTGTCGTTCCTTAAAGTTTGGGGTTGCGAAGCCTATGTAAAGAAGTTACAGCCGGACAAGCTTGAACCCAAAGCGGAAAAATGCGTCTTCATAGGATACCCGAAGGAAACTATTGGGTATACCTTCTATCATAGATCCGAAGGCAAAATCTTCGTTGCCAAGAATGGATCCTTTCTAGAGAAAGAATTTCTCTCGAAAGAAGTGACTGGAAGGAAAGTAGAACTCGACGAGGTTGTTGAACCTTCTCTCGAAATTGCGAGTAGCGCAACACCGGAAGAAGTTCCAGTGGTGCATGCACCAATTAGAGAGGAAGCTAATGATGATGATCATGAAACTTCGGTTGAAGTTGCTACAGAGCCTCGCAGGTCAACGAGAACTCGTACCACTCCAGATTGGTATGATCCCGTTATGAGTGTCATGTTGGTGGATAACACCGATGACCCCGAGACATATGAGGAAGCGATGATGAGCCCAGATTCCAACAAATGGCAAGAAGCCATGAAATCCGAGATTGGATCCATGTACGAAAACCAAGTATGGACTTTGGTGGACTTACCGGATGGCCGGAAGGCTGTCGAGAACAAATGGATTTTCAAGAAGAAAACAGATGCTGATGGTAATGTTACTGTCTATAAAGCTCGACTTGTCGCAAAAGGGTTTCGACAAATTCAAGGAGTTGACTACGATGAGACTTTCTCACCAGTAGCGAAGCTAAAGTCTGTGAGGATTATGTTAGCAATCGCTGCATATTATGATTTTGAGATATGGCAGATGGATGTCAAAACAGCATTCCTCAATGGAGACATTGATGAAGAGTTGTATATGATACAACCCAAAGGTTTTGTCGATCCTAAAGATGCTAACAAGGTATGCAGACTTCAGCGGTCCATCTATGGATTGAAGCAAGCATCCCGAAGTTGGAATCAACGTTTTGATAAGGTTATCAAAAGTTTTGGTTTTATACAAACTTATGGAGAAGCTTGTATTTACAAGAAAGTGAGTGGGAGCTCTGTAGCATTCATAATACTGTATGTAGATGACATATTGTTGATTGGGATTGATGTAGACCTTCTTAATAGTGTCAAGGAATATTTGAATAATAGTTTTTCAATGAAGGATCTTGGCGAAGCAGCTTACATATTAGGCATAAAGATTTATAGAGATAGATCGAGACGCCTAATATCATTGTCACAAAGTACATATTTGGACAAAGTTCTAAAGAGGTTTGGAATGGAAGATAGCAAGAAAGGGTTCTTGCCCATGTTGCCCAATACGACCTTGAGTAAAACTCAAAGTCCGACATCGGCAGAAGATAGAGAAAGGATGAGTAAGACTCCCTATGCCTCAGCCATAGGATCTCTAATGTATGCCATGCTATGTACTAGACCCGACATTGCATATGCTGTTAGTTTAACTAGCAGATATCAAAGTGATCCAGGAGTGGATCATTGTACAGCGGTCAAAAACATCCTTAAGTACTTGAGAAGAACTAAGGATATGGTTCTTTCTTATGGAGGTGATGAACAGCTCGTTGTTAATGGTTACACCGATGCTAGTTGGAACACCGATCCGGATGATTCTAAATCACAATCTGGATACGTATTTATTTTGAATGGTGCAGCAGTTAGCTGGAAGAGTGCAAAGCAAAGTGTTGTGGCGAGATCTTCAACTGAATCAGAATACATGGCTGCTTCGGAGGCTTCACAAGAAGCGATATGGATGAAAGAGTTCATTACAGAGCTGGGTGTGGTTCCTAGTGCGCTGGACCCAATGTCTATCTACTGTGATAACATGGGCGCCATACCCAATGCGCAAGAACCAAGGTCACACAAGAAGCTGAAGCACATCAAGCTACCTTTTCACGCTATTTGAGAACATATCCAAGATGGGGATATAAAGATTTGCAAAGTACACACAGATCTGAATGTGGCGGATCCGTTGACTAAACCTCTCCTGAGGGCAAAACATGACCAACACCAAACTGCCATGGGTGTTCGGTATATTACCATGTAATCTAGATTAGATGACTCTAGTGCAAGTGGGAGACTGTTGGAGATATGCCCTAGAGGCAATAATAAATGTAGTTATTATTATATCTTTATGTTTATGATAAATGTTTACATCCATGCTATAATAGTATTAACAAGGAAACATTAATACTTGTGTGATTTGTAAACTTAAATTGATGTCCCTAGTAAAGCCTCTATACATCACTAGCTTGTTGGTTAATAAATGATTGTGGTTTCCCTATCATGAACATTGAGATGTTATTAACAACAAGATCATATCGTTAGGAGAATGATATGATGGACATACTCCTATAGATAAGCGTAGCATAAAGATCAAGTCATTTTATTAGTTCAATTGCTATATGCTTTCTGATACATAGTAACCTAATTCCTTCGACCATGAGATCATGCATATCACCTTTACCGGATGGATGCTTTGATAACATCAAACACCACACCGTAACTGGGTGGCTATAAAGGTGGCATTGAGTGTTTGGAAAGTATTGGTTGAAACACATGGATCAAGAGTGGGATTTGTCCATCCATATGACGGATAGATATACTCTGGGCCCTCTCGGTGAAATGTCATCCAATTAGCTTGCAAGCATGTGACTGGCTCACAAGGGATCACATATCACGGGAACGAGAAAAGAGTACTTATCGGTAATGAGGTTGAACTAGGTATGCAGAGATACCGACGATCATAACCTCGGATAAGTAAACTATCGTGAGACAAAGGGAAATTGGTATCATATGTAAGTGGTTCATTCGATCGCAAAGTAATCGTAGAAATATGTGGGAGCCATATGAATTTCCAGATTCCTCTATTGGTTATTGCTCGGAGAAGTGTCTCGATCATGTCCGCATAATTCACGAACCGTAGGGAGACACACTTAAGGATTCGACGTTGTTTGAGTAGTTATGGAGTAATGAGAAAGAGACCGAATGTTGTTCGGAGTCTTGGATGGGATCCGGGATATCACGAGGAGATCCGGAATGGTCCGGAGAATAAGATTCATATAAGGAAAGTCCCGTTTCAGAGTTGGGGAATGGTTCCGGTGTTTTCATCGGGAATATTCTAGAAGGTTCCGGAATGTCCGGCACTCCGGAGGGGAAGGGTACATGAATGTGTTGTATCAAGTTGGTATGATTGCATCATGTACTAAGTGTCATCGCTGTCCAAAATAAAGGGTTTATTCAAATCCTAGTTTGAAAAGTCAAACGGCTAGTTTGAAAGTCAAACGGCAGTTTTTGGAAAGAGGAGGAGGAGTGGGAAACCGAGTTGGGGAGGAGTTCCCTCCTCCAACCGCCGGCCCACCTCCAAGCCGAGTTGGGGAGGTACTCCCCTCCCCTTGGCCGCGCCTCCCACCTATAAAGGGAGGGGCAGGGCTGCCCCTCCTAGCACACAAGTTCCCTACCCAAAACCCTAGCTTGGCGCCACCACCTCCTGCAGCTGCCGCCGCCTCCTAGGGTTGCCCTAGCCGCCGACTTGGGCTGCCCCAAGCCCTAGCAGCCGGCTCTAGCACCTCCTCCTTGGTGTGTCTAAACCCTAGATCACCGAGGAGCTCTCTCATAGTCCACCATACTCGCTCTAGCTTAAGGCGAAGACCTGCGAGATCTCCCCTCTACTTCCGGTACCACGCCGTTGTGCTGCCGGAATCGCGAGGAGAGTGCTACAACCTCCGCTGCCTGCTGGAACAAGGGAGAGGAAGGTCTTCGTCGAGTACTGAACGTGTGACCGACTGCGGGAGCGCTGCCGGAACGCAGCGCCGGAAGGATCGTCTACGCGATCTTGAGATCGGGAAGAGTACGACTACATCACCCACGAGAATCTGCTCTCGTTAAACACTTTGGAATCTTCGAGGGTGAGTTATTCCATCGACTCGTTGCTACAATCTAGTAGACAGATCTTGGCTTGTTTGTTTGTATGTGATAGAAATTTTTTGTTTTCCATGCTATGAAACCCTACACGCCCGTCATCGAAGAAGTCCTGGCACCCTCCGACTCTGTTATTGACGCGCTTTATGCTGACTTCAGGGCAGATTCAGAGGAGATAGATTTCAGTCCAGAAGAACTAGACTCTGCCATGTAGGAGATGGAAGAGGAGTACACGCGCGACGAGCAAGCCAACAATGCCGTCACGTTCCGAGAGGTGTTTGTCACCATTGGGATGGTGATGGATGAAGATCAACCCGAGTGAGCTCCGCCTACGGCGCTGGAAAAGGGGAAGGGCCACTTATTGCTGTTGACGATGATCACGCAAAGGTCATGCCTCCTCCGCCTAACCCAGTGCAACAGCCGCAGGAACTTGCCGCCTCCGGCATCTACATATGCTGCTGCCCAAGTTCCTCCGGCTGATAGAGTGATGTACGGCAGTCTCCTCGTTGAGCCACTGACCGTAGCTCATATTCGAAACGTGACTCAGCTTGACGAGAAGCGCCAGCAGCTGCTGGAGGAAGCGCAGGCCATCGCGGAGCAAGGCCCTAAGCTAGATCAAGATCTAGTCAACGCGCAGAAGTCCATAGAGAAAGCTAGAGCAATGGAGGCCGAGTACGAGACTCTACTGCAGCAGCAGAAGGCCAAGGAAGCTCCGGCTCGTGTCATCAATGATCCTGGTGTACGGCGAAACCTGGGATGGGCTCCCTCGAAGCTGGCACAGGCCAAGTCATACATTGATAGTGAAGGCAAGCAGGTGATGCCCACCCCACTCCTTAACCTCGCCGTCGCCAAGACCCTTCTGGAGCAGGATATATCGCCTCAGGCACTGGAACAGGTCTATGACCTAGTGGCCAAGGCGGTGAAGCAGCAGGAAAAGGCCACCTCTCAGAGGCTTGAGTCTGATCTCCTCTTGATGACGGGTCCCAGACGGGTCTCAGGTCTATGACCCAGCGCTTTACCAATCTAGCCAGTATAAGCCGCCAAGGGACCGATCTCCTCTTGATGACGGGTCCCAGACGGGTTCATCAGAACGAAGACGGAGGGATGCGCGCAACAGGAAGGATGCTATCCCCATATCCTCCGATCACGGAGAAAAGGCCCGACTTTGTCGCCCATCGCCACCGCCGCGATCCCCCCAACATCACGAAGATCACAAGGCTCACCATCGTACGGATATGCCCCCACCAAAGCAGTGCGGCATCGTCATCCGCGACAACGCAGAGCAGGCCCGTCATGATGGAGAGCGCAACCAAGGACACAAGAGCAGGTCGCGCCATGACCCTCCGCGTCCGACAAGCAACCGTGACAGGCGCGAGGCGTCGCAGGAGGGTAACAGCTAGAAGGCTAACCCACCACTACCTCCGCCTCCGTTGCCACCAAGCAGTCACCATGGCGGAGGGGGCCCGCGTCGTTCATGCAGCCCATCCCCTGTTGACAAGAAGAAGAACCCGGAGCCATACGATGTACGTTCGCGGATCGATAAGATCCACGAGGCCCGGGAAGGACCATACCTGGGACCACGTTGTTTTGGACCTGCAATACGGTCCGCAACTTACCCCAAAGGTTTCCGGATTGATAAGACCATCAAGCCCTATGACGGTACTGCCAAGCCAGCCACATGGTTGCAGGATTACGGCAACGCGGTGGAGATTGCCGGAGGCAACCCCAACGTCGCCGTCAAGTACCTCCCATTAATGTTGGCAGGCACGGCCCGTCAATGGATCGACGACTTGTCAGAGAAATCCATCTGCAATTGGTTGGACATGCAAGAGGCGTTCACCAAAAACTTTGAGGGTACATACAAGCGTCCCTGCACTGTCGGCGATCTACAGCGGTGCGTGCAAGAGAAAGACAAGACATCTCGCGCCTACCTCTCCTGTTGGCTGGACATGAAGAATTCCTACGTAGGAGTGCACGCTCAGACCGCCATGGCCGCCTTCATCGATGGGTTGGAAAGGGGCACGTTGCTCCGACATAAGTTGTGCAGGACAATCACCAGCTTGACCTGAACCAGATGATTCCGTTGGCTAGTGAGTTCGCAGCTGCCGACCACGATGCTCGTGGCTCTTTGCCGGCAACAGCCATTCCAACTCAGGCTCGGAGGAACAGCAGTACAAAGCGGAAAACCGCTCCAGAAGAAAAGCAATCTACTGACATGGTCGCTATGACTTTTGCAGGATGAGGTGATGGCGGACAATGTGGCCGAGGAAGGGGAGCTGGTCGTGGGCAGCAACGAGGAAGCGAAACTACCTCGGCGCCGCTCCGCGTTCCCCAAACCTACGAGGAGTACCGTGATATGACGTGCCTCGTACACCTCGGTGTCAACGGCAAGGCCACCCATACCAATCGACACTGCAAGTTCGTCAACGACCTCAAGGAAGACCCGGAGTCCGGCTACAAGCGAAGTCGGAAGAATAGACCGCAAGGCAAGGGCAAGGGGAAGAAGAAGGAGAAGGAGTCCAAGGATTCCAGTGACATGGACGAGGACATTGACCCCAAGCACGCCGCCAAGAGCGACGACAAGGGCAAGAACCCCTTCATGAAGAAGGCACCAGTCTACCACACTTTCCTTGGCACCCCCACCGTCCGATAGCAGAAGACCTCTATGATGATCCTGATGGCCACTCTACCCCCAGTTCCCCAGTACCTGCGCTGGTCGGAGGTTCCAATTACTTGGGACAGGATGGACCACCCAGACCTTGTTCCTACGGAGAACCAATACGCCATGGTCATCAACCCCTTGATTGACGGTGTGGAGTTCACCAAGTGTATGGTGGATAATGGAAGCAGCATCAACATCATGTACATGGATACACTGCAGAAGATGAACTTGACGGAGGCAAACCTAAGGCGGACCAACACCATCTTCCACGGCGTAGTTCCTGGTCGGGAGGCTCGGTCCCTTGGGTGCATTACACTTCAGGTTGCCTTTGGCGATGTTCACAATTACCGCCAAGAGCGCATGACCTTTTAGGTGGTCCCCTTCAAGAGCATGTACCACGTTATATTCGGCCGCGACATATTCCACACGTTCATGGCCAATCCATGCTTCGTCTACAACAAACTCAAGATACCCAGACCAAACGGTGTCATCACCGTATCCGGAAGCTTTACCAAGGCAAGGGACTGCGAGATTAACGAAGTAGCCTTCACGGAAGTTGTCCTCTACAGCGAAGAATTCAAGGAGATCCAGAGCAAGGTCGATGACTTAGAGATGCCCGCGTCGAAGAAGCAGATCTCCGACTCTGCTCCTGAGGCCGCCATCGAGACCAAGCCGGTGGAACTTATGGTAGGCGATGCCTCCAAGGTCACCGCCATTGGGTCGAACCTGGATCCCAAATAGGAAAGCGCTCTCATCGAGTTCCTCCGTGAGAATAGGGACATCTTTGCCTGGCAACCTGCCGACATGAAAGGTGTACCTAGGGAACTTGCCGAGCACAGCTTAAACATTGATCCAAAATGCAAACCAGTGAAGCAACCTCTATGACGCTTTGGAGATGAGAAGAGACGTGCCATTGGCAAAGAGATAGCTAGGTTACTTAAGGCTAGATTTATCCGAGGAGTCCTTCACACCCAATGGGTGGCCAATCTTGTACTTGTCTCCAAAAATGGAACCAATGAATTAAGAATGTGCGTTGATTACACCAGATTGAACAAGGCATGCCCCAAAGATCCGTTTGATTTGCCTCGTATTGACCAGGTCATCGACTCGACGGCTGGCTCGGAAATTTTGTGTTTTCTCGATGCATACTCAGGATACCACCAGATCAAGATGAGGAAGTCGGACCAATTGGCCACTTCGTTCACTACCCCATACGGCATGTTTTGCTATGTTACGATGCCCTTTGGGCTGAAAAACGCAGGTGCTACCACTACAAGAAATGTGTTTACTTGTGACCTTCTCATAGTGACGGGGAATGAAATCGTCATAGATCTATGACGATTTCGCACAAGATGGTCGTAGACCGTTTAGAGAGGTCAAAACCCTATAGAATTACGACGATTTATGTCAAAATCGTCGTAATTTATTCATATAAAATCGTCATAACCTACATGACACAGCTGAGAGACTTATTTATAGTCGATTATGACGAATTTAAATCATCGTATTATTTAAAATATGATATATTAAGTTGACTGGTCGTCCACATCAGCTAATATGCCTATGTAGCATGTGTATGTGTCAACTAGTTCAACTATTACGCCTATGTGGTATATCCATCGTGTCAACTCTTGCATAGAATAACAGTTTCCACCGTCAAATAATCGCAAAAAAATGGCATTTCCAAGACTTGAACCAAGAACCTCACGGTACACAGGTGGAAGTCTAACCACCACGACACACAAATATCCTTGTCACATTTCCTCGCGTATTTCTTAATTAAGACAACATCCACAGCGTACTTATTAGAGAAATGGCGCAAAATAGGGTTGTTGTATGGCTCGAACCAGCGACCTCACGGTGAGGGGGTGGGATACTAACCACCACACCACAAATTCTATTTGGCTTTACTTATAACGCTTGCCCCTTATGGATTTTGACTTCTTCGGTTGGGCCTGGGCCTTCATAGACTGTTGCCCTATTTTCTTGCGGCTTGGGCCTTGGTGCCTTGTTGATAAGGTCCAGCCCATCACGCTGGTCCATTTAGGAAGTTTTTTTTTCTATTTTCTTAGTTATTTTGTATCTTTTTCATAAGAAGTCTAAAGGAATTGATTTTTGGCTTAACTTTTTTTGTAAAAATTAGTAGATCCTCCTAGGGTGTTAATAATCAATACTTTTCGTATTTTAAAATAGAGTATTTACTAATCCCACAATAGTCCATGGTAGGGACAATATCATAATTCAAAATATGATTTTGAAATTACGATATTGAATTCAAAATTTTGGGATTGAGTTAGCTAAACTTGCATTGGATCTCTAAACAAATATTGTGAATCTAAAAATGATTTTTTCAAAAATAACGAACATCAGATCATGTACCTGTGGTTCAAATCTGACCCACTTCCTACCGATTCGGCAGAAATTTGTCTTTTTCGCCAGGGGTGAACGGAAAGGTTTGAGATATCCCGGTTGGGACATTGTCCATGTAAGGTGGTCTAATATTTTTACAAAATGTGGTGGTACCATTCTAAAACTGTCATTTGGTGGTTGCTTCACAAAACGCCCCGTTTTTTGCGCTCGGACAATGGAAAATGGATTTTCCGTGCGTCGAAAAGGAAAACTTTCTCCTGCAATATTGTTCGCCATCCCATGATACATATGTGTGCACAATATGGGCACATTATCACAAACTATGTCTCGATTCTGGCCATAACATTGGTCGTTTGGCCAGAAAGCCATGAAACCTCGGAGATGATAGATCATTTCTGAGAAGGTTTTTTTGAGACACTTGCAATATATAAAGTTTGGTATTTTTCCTTGCAACTATGTCACATAAGAAGACACCACGCGAAGGACTTGCATTGATCGGACCGTTTTTCAATTTTTTATGCCCGTTTCAAACTATGGTTAAAACAGCGGGCATGGAGGTTCTTAGCTAGGGGATGAGCCTCGCTAAAGTTGCATTGGATCTCTGAAGAAACAACATAATGTGAGTCTAAAAATGATTTTTTCCAAAAATCATGAGCATCGGATCATGTACCTGTAGTTCAAATCTGACCCACTTCCTACCGATTCGGCAGGAATTTGTCTTTTTCGCCAGGGGTGAACGGAAAGGTTTGAGATACCTCGGTTGGGACATTGTCCATGTAAGGTGGTCTAATATTTTTAAAAAATGTGGTGGTACCATTCTAAAACTGTCATTTGGTGGTTGCTTCACAAAACACCCCGTTTTTGCTCTCCGGAAATGGAAAATGGATTTTCTGTGCATCGAAAAGGAAAACTTTCTCCTGCAACATTGTTCGCCATCCCATGATACATATGTGTGCAAAATATGGGCATATTATCACAAACTATGCCGCGATTCTGGCCATAACATTGGTCGTTTGGCCCGAAAGCCATGAAACCTCGGAGAGGATAGGTCATTTCTGAGAAGGTTTTTTTGAGAAACTTGCAATATACCAAGTTTGGTATTTTTCCTTGCAACTATGTCACATAAGAAGACACCACGCGGAGGATTTGCATTGATCGGACCGTTTTTGAATTTTTTATGCCCGTTTCAAACTATGGTCAAAACGGCGGGCACGGAGGTTCTTAGCTAGGGGACGAGCCTCGCTGAAGTTGCATCGGATCTCTAAAGAAACAGCATATTGTGAGTCTAAAAATGATTTTTTCCAAAAATCATGAGCATCGGATCATGTACATGTAGTTCAAATCTGACCCACTTCCTACCGATTCGGCAGGAATTTGTCTTTTTCGCCAGGGGTGAACAGAAAGGTTTGAGATACCCCGGTTGGGACATTGTCCATGTAAGGTGGTCTAATATTTTTAAAAAATGTGGTGGTACCATTCTAAAACTGTCATTTGGTGGTTGCTTCACAAAACGCCCCGTTTTTTGCGCTCGGAAAATGGAAAATGGATTTTCCGTGCGTCGAAAAGGAAAACTTCCTCCTGCAACATTGTTCTCCATCATAATATGCACATTATCACAAACTATGCCATGATTCTGGCCATAACACTGGTGGTTTGGCCCGAAAGCCATGAAACCTCATACATGATAGGTCATTTCTGAGAAGGTTTTTTCGAGACACTTGCAATATACCAAGTTTGTTATTTTTATTTGCAACTATGTCACATAATCAGACAACGCGCGAAGGATTTGCGTTGATCGGACCGTTTTTGAATTTTTTATGCCCGTTCCAAACTATGGTCAAAACGGTGGACACGAAGGTTCTTAACTAGGGGATGAGCCTCGCTAAACTTGCATTGGATCTCTGATGAAACATCATATTGTGAGTCTAAAAATGATTTTTGCCAAAAATCATGAGCATCAGATCATATACATGTAGTTCAAACCGGACCCACTTCCTACCGATTCGGCAGGAATTTGTCTTTTTCGCCAGGGGTGTAAGGAAAGGTTTGAGATGCCCCGGGTGGGATATTATCTATGTAAGGTGGTCTAGTATTTTATAAAAATGTGTTCATACCATTTTGAAACTTTTATTTGGTGGTTGTTTTACAAAACACCCTTTTTGGCACTCGGAAAATAGAAAAATAATGCTAGCCAATTAGAGTAGAGAACCACAGGACCCACGGATTACCCTCCAAAGCTGATCTCAGCCGTTTACATGCTCTCCATCTAACGCCCCAAATTTCATCTGACACCTCCTTGTCCCCCTGTCTATGTACGCGAAATGACATAAATGCCCTAGGGTTTCATGTACTTTACCACAGATTGAACAAGGCTAATTTCATGATATCAGGCACATACAGAACACGGTCGAGAGGAACTGACCCCCTAACCCTAATCCCCTCGCTCCTCCCTGCAGACCCCGCCGCCACTTCTTCCTCTCTCTCCCTCTCTCGCTCGACAGGTTCTCCTCACCGCAACCCACGATCGTCCCCCCTCGCGCCACCCCTTCCCCCTGTCCCCGTCTGTGCGCCGCCGATCTCCCCCTGCTGTAATCTCCTCTAAGCGAGAACGCACGCACTGGCAGCGGGAAACCAGCCATGAGGGTACTGCAGAGTATGGAGGTGGAGGTGGATGTGGAGGAGATGTGAGGCGTGTTGCTGCTAGGCCTCGGGACAGGAGCGTGGCGCAGCTCGGGTGCGGGCACGGCGGTGGTGGCCAAGAGTGTGGCCGACGCGGAGGAGGTCGCGGCCGAGGCCCGCCGTCTGCTTCATAGGAAGGATCTCCTTCCTAGGCCTCTCCATCGTCGACCGCCTCCCCCGCCATGGCTACACCGTCCACCTCGCCCTGGACCACATCTTCAAGACCCGTCTCGCCGGAATGGCGCCCCCAGATGCCGACGACGCCACAAAGGAGCGGATCCCCAGGATCTGTCCCCGCCTCTTTGACCATGATCGCGATGAGGACCCAGACGACGCTCCAGGTGGCCAGCAGCAAGGACCCGGACCGGGCGCTCACCTACCTCCACCGCGCTTGCTCCCTCGCGTCACCAAAATCTCTGAGGTACATACACTCTGTATTCTGTACTGGCTTTGCTGCTAGCAGAACTTTTCATGAATGTCAATCTGATGAGTGATTGAAGGGGGTAGAATCCCTTTGCACTGGTGATCGAAGTCCAGCTCGCATCAGTCGTTTAGATAGAGAGAACTTGTTGGAGATGTGATGTCTGTCTGTTGGAGAGGATAGACTGAACCTCTTATCCTTATACGCTATGGAGAATTAGAGATATGTTACGAGTCTATGATAGATGCATGCTTTACATTTCTAGCAGGTCATGAGATTATTTCCGCCTTACCGCCATCATTTTGTTCTGTTATGTCGCCTTCCTGAGATGGCGGTAGAACCACTCCTGAATTTTTATGTCTCTGTAAGTAGGGCACTAAAATTGTTACACCAAACAGTACGATATGAGATACACGTCTCCAGAACTCTTTTATCATTCGTGCTGGAAATCGTATGCTACAATTATGATGCGGACATAATTGTGCTGAAATATTCTACATGATACGTAGAATATTCCCTTTAATGTATCAAGACCTGCTCATTTATGTTCCTGCTCAGGATCTGTTGTGTGCTTCTAGATGCATGTCATGAAATGGTGATAAGAACTGTTGTCATATATCTACACTAGTTGAATCATTAGTACAGTTGTTCCATAAACACTAGTCATCTACAAATTGATCTTGCTTTGTCCAGATTACTCCTATCTCAAAAAAATGATATGCTCCAGACATTGGTTCACTATACACTAAAGGCACATTTGTTGTCTCTTTTGATAGTCTAGCATCTGATTGTGCAGTCAGGTTTTGTACTTGTATAAATGGATGGATGTATATTTTTTTACCATCCCTGAGTTTATAAATGGATGGATGTATATTTTCTTGATGATTCATATCTGGTATAATCCAAGCCATGCATTTCCCAAATTAGTACATGATCTGCTACTGTCTTCTTACAAGTGTATTACTATGGTATGCAGGGGTTTGTCTATATCATTATTTCTAACTTGGTACTATATTAGGTAAGAAGAGCAAGGTTTGTGGTGGTATAGGTGACGACCTAAAGGACAGCAGCGAGGCCGATAGCCTGTGCTCGATGTTCATGTGGTGCTTGCAGCTTTATAGTCTCTTGATTGAATAATTTTATTTTTCTTTCATGCGGCTTTTGGTACTTAAACTATTTGCTTGCTTCTATGCCATAATATTGGTATATTTAGTTTGTTAGTCTTGTTGATCCTTGCCATGTGAGCTCAAATGGTGTAGTAGTATAAGAGCTAATGTATAGTAATTCTGTCATATCTTATTTTTGCCACGCAGTGTTCTTGCTGTATGCAATGGCTATTGCTTTTGCACCTTATGTTCTACTTGTCCTGAACTCATTATATTGACCTAGTATAGTTTGTGTTTTGACTGTTTGATCATGTTGTTCTTTACTTGAAGTTAAATGGCTATTGGATGATCTACGCTTGCTGTTGGTTGTCTGATCTGGGTTTGCTTGTGGTTGGTTTAGGTCGAGCTGTAGCAGAACACACTTGAGCTATAGAAATTTAAGGACAAGATCAAGGAGAACCGGGAGAATATCAATCTCAACAAGCAGCTGCCCTACCTCATTGGCATCAAGGTTTGTGCCTTGCTGGTGTACCTGTGTTTCAAATGTATGTGAAATATCATTTGCGAATATATTATGAATTCCTATTGTAATGAGATCATCACAGGAAATATGTAAGGAAGGAATATTTCTAGTATAGTGCTTTTTAATATTTCTAGGCCATGCACTCCTGTGATTTATTTCCCTCCTATGATTTCTCACATCACAGATCATTCATTAGTTGTTGTTGCTGTTGTAGATCGCTGGTGGGCACCTGGGTGAGTTGTTGGGTGAGCAGGAACACCCCGGGCGGAGTGGAGGAAGCCAGTGAGGTGCTGGCTGGCGCGCGTGGAGGTGTTGGGCGCCGCGAGGGATCATTGGCGACCTAGAGGTGCTGGGCAAGGGATCATTGTTGATTGTATGCAGTAATTTTTTGACTTGATGTAATGTACAAGTGTTGGTCTGGTCATTTGAATTTCTAGTCTGTTTATTTGTAATTTTGGTCTGTTCATTTTGAAATCTGGTCTGTACTGGCAATAAAAATTGATTCGTTATTTATCTAGAAATTTCTGGGCTTCAAACGTTACTTGCATGTACAACATGAATATCATTTGAAATAAGTTGGGTTTTAAAAAGGCCAGCCCAATGACTAATTGTGTAACAAAGCATCTGATTGTAAATTCTAAAAAGGCTAATGGCAGGCCTAAAAATAATTGGACTTTAAATAAACCAAGGCCCAAATAATAATAAATGGATCGTGAATAGGACAAGGCCAAAAACGAAATGTATTTTGAAATTCCTGAACCAAGAAAAGAAGGCTAGAACTAATGGGCTTGACCCATCTAAGCGACCAAATTGGACCGGGCTAAATTTAGATTACGACGATTTCTTTTCGTCATAATTTTGCCACGTCGGATTGGCCACGTAGGATCTAACGTGGCTAGGCTAGACTGCCCGTGACGATATTGGATCGTCATAGAGGTTACGACGATCTAATATCGTCATAGACAATTATGACGATTTCACAAAAAACGTTGTTGTATGCAATTACTGACACTCAGTTTTTGACGATATGTTTTTTGTCATAAGATCGTCATATATTGTAGATAATGACGATTCAGTGACGAAAATGGAGTGTCATGTATCAACAGATTCCTTGTAGTGTACGTACCAGCGGACAATGCAATATTGCCTTCACGACCAAATTGGTCGGAACGTTCACGCCAATGTGGAAATACAACATGATGCTTAACCCTAAGAACTACGTCTTCGGGGTTCCAACCGGCAAATTATTGGGTTTCATCGTTTCCCAACGCGAAATCGAGGTCAACTCGGAGAAAATCAAGGCCATCTTAAACATAAACCGTCCGACATGCCTAAACAACATTCAATGACTAACATGTTGTGTTGCAGCAGTCAGTCGGTTCATCAGCCGACTTGGAGAGAAGGCCCTGCCGCTGTACAAGTTTCTGAAGAAGACGGACAAATTCACGTGGACGGACGAAGCAGATGCAGCATTGAAGCAGCTCAAGGAGATTCTTTCCTCAGCGCCCATCCTTGCAGCGCCCGAGCCTGGCGAGCCCTTGTTAATCTACAGGGCGGCAACCAACCGGGTAAACAGCATCATCGTCGTGGTAGAGCGAAAGGAACAAGGCTATGAGCACGGAGTTCAACGACCAGTTTACTATGTGAGCGAGGTCTTGACGGAGTCCAAGCAGTGTTACCCGCACTACCAGAAGATAGCTTATGGAGTATTCCTTGCTTCTCGGAAGCTGAGGCATTACTTTCAGGAGCACCCAATCACAGTGGTGAGCAAGACTCCACTGTCCGACGTTATCAACAACAGCGACGCTACGGGAAGGGTCGCGAAGTGGGGCATTGAACTTGCCACCTTCGAGATCACCTACAAGAGACGCGACGCTATCAAATCACAAGCCTTGGCGGATTTTGTTGCAGATTGGACGGAGATGCCAGATGCTACTCCGTTGCCGGAACCAGAGTACTGGGTGATGCACTTTGACGGATCAAAGCTGCTCAACGGCTTAGGGGATGGTGTATTGCTACAGTCACCAACAGGAGACAAGCTGCACTATGTTCTGCAGATCCACTTCGAGGCTACAAACAACATGGCGGAGTATGAAGCACTCATTCACGGACTACGTGTAGCCAAGTATATTGGCATCAAGCGCATAGTTTGCTGTGGAGATTCCGACTTGGTTGCCCAGCAGGTGGCTGGCACCTGGAATGCGCGGAACCCTATGATGGCGGCATATCGAGACGAAGTGGACGAGATAGCCAAAAGCTTCTTGGGCTACGAAGTCAAGTATGTACCTAGGGAGCAAAACGAGGCGGCTGATCTGCTATGTAAGCTTGGATAATGGCGTAAATGGATTCCGCCAGGAGTCTTCCTAGAGCATCTGCGTACACCATTTGTGAAGGGAGCCGACATCGACAACCCGGATAGAGCCGACTCTTTCGTCAATATGGCGACAAAGGTCCCTCCGGCTTGGACAAAACCGTTCATGGAATATCTCGAACACGGAACTTTGCCCGACGACGAGGTCGAAAGACAACAAATAGTATGACGAGCAAAGGGTTATACCATCATCAATGGGCAACTCTACAAAAGGAGCACTACTGGTGTATACCTAAAGTGTGTTTCCCAGCTAGAAGGTATGGAAATCCTACGCGAAATCCATCTCGGAGATTGCGGGCATCACGCCGCTCCTCGATCATTGGTCGCGAAAGCCTTCCGGCACGGATTCTACAGGCTGACCACGAAGGCGGACGCTGACAAGCTGGTTGAGACATGCATGGGATGCCAGTATTATGCCTGACAACCACATGTTCCTGCTGAAGAATTGCGAACAATACCAATAACTTGGCCGTTTGCAGTCTGGGTGCTGGACATGGTGGGACCGTTACAAATGGCACCATGTGGATTTATGCGTCTGCTAGTAGCAGTTGATAAATTCACTAAATGTATAGAAGCTAAACCCATTAGAAAGCTCGATGGGGCAAATGCCCTAAGGTTTGTCCGGGATCTAGTGGTGAGATTTGGTCTCCCACATAGCATTATCACCGACAACGGCAACAACTTGTCACTCGGAGAAGTGGAGCCTTATTGTTGGGAGAAGGGCATCCGACTTGACCTCGCATATGTGGCACACCCACAATCCAATGGTCAAGTTGAGCGAGCCAATGGATTAATACTGCAAGGAATCAAGCCACGTCTTGAGGCACCGCTACATAGAGCAGCTGGAGCCTGGGCGGAAGAATTGCCATCTTTGTTGTGGAGTTTACGAACTACACCCAACAGATCCACCAGCTACACCCCTTACTTCATGGTATATGGAGCGTAAGCGATGTGACCCGGATGATGACTACCCGGAGCTTGATCGGCCATGGAACATAGCACAGCTACGTCCTTTCTACACTTAGCATTTTTTTAATCTAATTGTGTACCTCTTGTATGATCAATGAAATAAAGCTCTCTGGTTCACTCATATTTCTGAGTCTTTTACCTCCTTTAGTGTTCATTTTTGGATCATGTAAAACCTTTATGCACAAGTTTGCGATTGCACTTGTGAAAATTCTGCCTACGAGTGTTAGCTTAAGTTTTCTGGTCTACACGTTCTTTGTCGTTTTTATGTGGATTCTGGAGTAGTGACTTTTGGCACTTATTGTCAGAAATTTTGTGCTTAGGTTATTGACAGTGCCATTGGGCATCATCACCTAAGCGCATGGTTCCGACAACGAGTCTTCCGACTCACAAAAAGTCAAGCATAAGAACCAAAGTAATGGATAAGCCAACACTTGCTTAAAAAATATGTACATGCTGAAAACTGGTTCTTGAGTAGCAGGACATACAACATTGTTTTCCGCCTTAAGATACATAAATAAGTTTTTTCCGCATACGCACCAAAGGTGAAACAAATATTACAAAGTTTTTCTTCATTCCTTTGGCACAGGTGACTTGGAAGCAGTGTCATCACCAGCAGGAGAACCACCCTCGAAGTCGGCGGTATGAAGGGACTCAGAGGAACTTTGGTTGCCGCTATCAATGGTATTCATCGGCACGAATACGTTGACGTCTACCAACTCGGCAACTCTAGTGTCATAGCCCGCGTGCGACGACAAGATGGATTCGTAGTTAATCTCTTTGCCATCGTCGTCTACGTCGGGAATGCCAGAGGTCACCGTGTCGATGTCGGCATCTTCATAGTGTGCCTTCACTATTGACAGCGCCATCCTTGCGCCAGCCCGTGCACATGAAGCTTTCCAGCTTGTGATATGCTCGGGGGCTCGGCGTAGAATCTCCGAGTACTTCACCATAGAGTCTGATGCCTTGATGTTGATCTGGAGGGGCTTGGAGATCTCCTTGGCTTGTGATGGCGGTGTTGATAAAGTTGCCGGCAAGAACCATGCATTCCTTTGGAGAAGGAGGCGACTGGGTTAAGCCCAAAGGAGCTGCAAATTCTGACAAGGAGCGCATGAGTTCAAAATTCAGAGTATCTAGACTACAGAAATCCAAGACGGAGAAAACTTACTGAAGATGCTGGCCTCGGCTTGCTAGAGGGTGTCCGCCAAGAATTCTTTCTCTTGTTGGAAGAGTTTATACGCCTCACTAAGGCATTGATTCTGCTCATCGGCAACTTTCTTCTGATCTCTTAGGATCGAGATCTCCTCCTTCAAGCGATTGATTTCCTCGGTGGCGGAGTCCTGCAGGACCTTCATTGACTCCTCATGCATGTTCAGCATGTCCTTCCGCTCCTGCTTAAGAATTTTGTTCTCGCTATCCAGCTCTTGAATATGCTTGGATTGCTCGACAATATTCTTGGCCTTGGCGATGGTTTCTGCAAGTCAGAGAAAGCAAAGTACAGAGTGAGTACTCGGATAATATGGACACAAAACCAAGTCGGAATGCGAAAAAGAAAACATACGCTTGCTCTTGGTGATATGTTCCTTGAAGAAGGCATTTTACCCTTTTTAGCTTCCAAGTCTGCGCGCATCTTCTGGTACTTGTCGTTGGCCATGCCCCTCCGAGCATTCTCGTTCTGTGGAAAAAAGGAAAAAAGTTAAACGTTGTTTGGTCTGCTTAGAGCATCTAGCCGGAACATTTCCACCTAGAAGCTCGGGGGATACAGCGAGAGTTTTTAACTTAGCAATATGCTTAGCTTCTCTTTAAGCATCTAGTCGGAACTAATTCAGTTTTCGATTAGAAGCTTGGGGGCTACATTATAAAGTTTTTAACTCGAATGTATGCTTATCTTTTCTTTAAGCATCTAGTCAGAACTAATTCAGTTACAACTAGAAGCTTGGGGGCTACAGTATTGAAATTTATAAACAACTGCGTATGCTACTCTTAAAGCATCTGGTCGGAATATTTCATTCCACCTATATGCTTGGGGGCTACAGTGAGAGGTTTCCTAACTTAGTCACTCTTAGAGCATGTAGATGCAAAGACCTACGGTTTTTCCGTCTACATCCTCGGGGGCTACAGTGGGATACTCATATAAAAAGGAAAAGGCAAATAAAACTTACAAGTGCGACGATCTTGAGGTTTATAGCACTCTCGGCCAGCAGCTTGCCAAAGGATTCACTGTTTCCTTGCAAGATCTCTGCTTGTCAGAGGAGCTCCTCTAGACCGCATGTCGGAGATGTCGGTGCCGCACCAGGGACCATAGCAGTGCTACCCGGCGTAAGTACCATATAGACTATCTTTGGATAGGCTATGGTTTTCTTGGGTGCGGGGACGCCGCCTACGGCAGAAGTACCTACTTCCACCACCGCCTTACTGCCACCGATGGCATCCTTAGCCGGAGCTTCAGCCATTTGGTGGGCGGCACTCTCCTGCGTCGCCTGCTCGCCGACAACATCAACCTCGGTAGAGGCACCTGAGTCCACTTCCATGGCGGAAGGTCCAGATGCCTCCTTAGCTTGTGAGCTTGTCGGGAAAGACGAAGGCTTGACGGAGGGAGTGGCAGGGGCGATGGCGGGAGATGTGTCGCGATGCAGAATGTCCTTAATAGTTCTAGAAGCCCCCAATGACTTGGAGGTCTTCTTGAGGCTGGTCGTTGCTTTCTTCCTGAAACGTGCAAAAAGCATAAGTACATGAGCAAGACAGATGAATAAGACAATGTCGGATGAAAAGAAGCTTACACAAGTGGGGGTGCTTTGGCAAAAGGGATCCCAGTAGCTTTTCTCTTCTCCGCCTCCAGGGCGGCGGTAGTCTTCTTGGAGGCTCCACCCTCCGTCTTCTTCTTCTTGCCTCCGTCGGCAGCGTCAGAGGTGGAGCTCTTCCACTTTCGCACCAATAAAGCATCGTCGTCGGACACGACCGTGACTTCCTTCATCTTTGGATCATAGATTTGGGAAGCCATGTTGTCCTCCTCTAGACCGCTAAGCTGTTAAGTGAGAAATCACCGTGTTAGATGAGATGACATTTGCAAGACGAAAGAACTGGAGTATATGTCATACACGGAAAATAAATAACTACCTTTGGGCACTTGCCGTCTACGAAGATGTCGTAGGTGATGGTGAAGCAACACTTCTTGTCCTTCACCTTGACGATGTCCTTGAGGTGGAGCTTGACGGAGTCACTCGAGAAGTTGTCCACGGAGATGCGGAGGCTATCCCTTCTATCGCTGGTATACTCGTGCATGAGCTTCGCGCGGTGATGCAGAGGTTGGATTCGCCTGATGAACCAGCACATGGCTAGGTCCAAACCGGTCAAACCGTCTCTACGAACCATTCTATACGCCTTATGGCGCGGGAAGCATCAAGGTCGGAGGGAAGGGAGGCCTGGGATCTCCATGACGAGGCTTCAGCAGCGGCTCCGTCGACAAAGTCTGGGTACGTTACTTATCGGCCAGCCAGAGGGATATATGGGTCGTAGAAGTAAGTACGCTGCCAGTTTTTACAGGACTCGTGGCCGACGATGTCGGGGAACCGCCGGCCAGGACGGATCTTGAAGCTTATGGTGCTGCAATTCCTAAGTTCTTCCTTACTGGCTCCGGCTTCACGCTTGACGGTGAAGAAGTACACGAACAGGTCTAGCCTAGGATTTATCCCTAAGTAACCCTCGCAGAGCGCCGCGTAGTTGCTAAGCGCTAAGATACTGTTGGGAGAAATGTTTTGGGGCTGGACTCTATAGTGGTTTAAGACGGAGAGGAAGAAGTCGGAGATGGGCAGGGAGACGCCGCGTACCAGTTGGGCTTTGAGGTACACTTTTTCTCCGGCTTGGGGAGAAGGTGTCACCTCGCCGGCCAGCGCCGCCCACTAGGCGAGCCCCTCCGTCGCAGGGAGGTATCCCTCGGCGATCAGCTCCTGGATATCACGGTCCGTGATGTCTGAGCCACGCCAGTCGCCCTTGTGAGAATCAAGCTCCTCCTCCAACGGCTCTAGCGCCGCTGGATTATGGTCACCGCCGATGGACTCAACCACCACCGAGACGGGGATGACCAAGCCCTCTGGGGGCACGACGACAGAGATCGTCGGCTTCGCCGCGGCTTTGTTCGACACCGCCATGGAAGGGGAAGTGCTGCTACTAGCCATGGAGTTAGTTTGAAGGTGACTGGTGCGGATATGGGCTAGGGTTTTTCGCGAGTTCGCGTGGAGAGCTCGAGGAGGCACGCGCTGGAGGAAGAAGACGATGCGAGGAGAGAATGAGGTAAAAAGTAAAAAATCCCCCCACGGTTACTATTTATCATCTCCGGCATCAAGATTCGTGCAGATTGATCGGACGGTTGCCGCGTAGACGACGTGTTCGCGAGCGTGCGCGGAAATTTTGCCACGTCTCCAGCCGTCGCGGTTCGTATTGCTCGCGCGAGAAAATCGGACATGATTGCGTTCTCTGCATGTGTGAGTTACGAGGCTTCGCTGCCCTATGCCTACGTCACCCTAGATGACATAAGCAGATGAGCCATCACATCGGAAGATTCTGGCATGGACGGATCCAGTCCGGCTACGAAAGAGTACGACGGAAGATTCAGCATTTCTCCGACTTACTAGTTGAAGACGGAGAAAAACATGCAGGGTTCTTTGGGAGGACTACAAGATATTTCTTGACGATTTGCCGACATCCATCTAGACGGGGCATTCCACATGAGGAGGCAAGACGGCGCAAGATCTCGGAGTTCTCCGGGGGCAACTGTTGGGGATATGCTATATGGGTATCCTCATAGCATGTCTCCTATCCGGATAACCCGGGTGGCCCACGGTTGGTAGCATGGCTCATGGCCTGCTGGGCGGCCCAGTTAGATGGATCCAGAAGGGAGGCCCATGCCGGATAAAGTAAGGCTACGGTTGGAGTCACCGGCGTACCCGGAGCCTTGGAGTGCAAGATAGACAAGACTAGTAATAGACGGTGTAGGACTCTGTAACCTGTCTGGCTAGGACTTTTCCCTGTAACCCTAGGACCTGGCAACTATATAAGTCGGTCCTATGGGAGCCTTTAGGGCACAACTTCATACAACCTCGCACAGCGAACCAATCCTTGTAACTCGGTGTATTGCCCTTATAGTGATTTATAGCAAGAGTAGGATTCCGCCACCATTGTGGGATCTGAACCTGGGTAAGCTGTGTTACCTCGTACCCGTCAACCGTCCGCCTTCCCCCACGTCTCTAAACACGCACTGTGAGGATCCCTCCATGGCGTACTCGTCGGCAATACCACGACACCCCCCCCCCATTCTCATTTAGCGTACATTTCGGAAAATGTAGGCAAACATTTATTACTACTCCCTCCATACTAAAAAAATCATAGATTTTTGTAGATTTAAATGTACTAAAGCATATTTTAATATATAAATATATTTTAATTAAGACAAATTTGTACTGAATCATAGATTTATCTAGATTTAAATGTACTACATCATAGATTTATCTAGATTTGAATTAAGACAAATTTAGGCATTTCAGCAAACAGGGCAGCGACACGGAAAATACTCTAGCACGCATTCGGTCCTGTCGTGCTGGCGTCTGCAAGGACCATCCTTGCATTAGGAACAAGAAAGAGCAGTACTCGATACAGGGAAGGGGGGTGAAGAATGCAAGGACCATCGCTCCATTAGGAAGGAACGCACCGTCGCCAAGGGTACGCCGAGCTCGACGGCCATCGAATGCTCCGCCGGGGAAGAGGCGGAAGGCGACCGTGCGGGAGACTCGCCATCGGACGGACTAACGCCGGGATGAAGGAGACCGCGTCGGGCATCACGGCCCGCGAAGTCGCTAGCCGTTCTAGAGGTCGGCGGAGCGAGTCGCGGTGGGGATTAGGGGAGTGTGTTGCCAAATTACCAAGATTTTTTTTACCGAGATTAATACCGCCCCGTTTAGCATTTTAGAAAATTCAGACAATTTAGGCAAACATCTATTAGTACTGTCTCGGTATTGAAAGATTGTCACAGATTTATCTAGATTTAAATATATAAAAACACATTTTATTATATAAATTTATTTGAATCTAGACAAATTTATGATATTCTTTTAGAACACTGGAGTTATTGTTTCACAAGAAACAAAGAGACATGTCTGTTATCCGAAGTATTAGGCTGAACAAAAACAAGAATGTAGTTATTTTCCATGGTATGCTAGACTTGCTTCATTCTAACAGCTCTATCTAACACTTGTTGCAGGCTGTATGCGGGTTGTAGCTTCTTGTTTCTTGTGCTACAACCGGATGTAGATTAAGAGACCATTTTCTTTCCTTTACTCATTTCTCTCTTGTTTACTTAGACTTCTGCTAATATGAAATAACTTATAGCCAGCCAACTAGAATTTATTGTACTTTCTCTTACAATAGTTGGTTTTTACCGGTGTATCCTAGACACTTTGCACTAGTAGAAAACATGCCACTTGTCCTGGTTCGGGACAACCTCTAGTCCCGATTGCCCAACAAGTAAATAATGAAGATTGAAATCAAAACACAACAAAGGGGACACAGATTTAACATTGAAAAACATCTCCAATAAATAAAGGGAAAACCACGGGCTCCAGCCCACGAAACTTCACTATATCAGGGAGTGTTTACAAACGTCGAGATTTCCTAGATGCAACTCATCCCAATCGGCGGCTTATAAAGGGTTTATATATTGGTGGAAACCTAGGGCTTCGACGATCCGTACCGTACCGCGGGTGTATCCGGCGACGGGCCTCGCTCCACTCATCAGAAGTTGGCCTATACTTTGTAAAATTTGGATCAACATATAACAAACTCCACCTTGAAACAAATTCCTTCTTGTAGTATCAACAACAATCATCTCCCTGAACAAACAAAGCAAATACTTTCAGCGCCAATAGCCACTTGGGCTAACTAGTTAAACCAACTAAGTTCGAGCAAAGCTCAAACTTAGCAATAGGAACAGGTTTAGTCATCATATCAGCAGGATTATCATGAGTACTGATCTTGCATACCTTTAATTTACCTTGAGCAACAATGTCTCTAACAAAATGGTACTTGACATCAATGTGCTTAGTTTTCTCATGAAACATCTGATCTTTTGTAAGGTATATGGCACTTTGAATGTCACAAAACAAAGTAATGCAAGAATCATCTCTGCAAAGCTCAGCAAACAAACCTTTCAACCAAACAGATTCTTTGCAAGCTTCAGCAATAGAAATGTATTCAGCTCCAGTAGTCGATTGTGCAACAACAGCCTGCAATGTAACCTTCCAGCTAACAGCACAACCACCAACATTAAACACATAACCTGTGAGGGATCTTATCTTATCCAAATCGGCAGCAAAATCAGAATCCACATAGCCAACGAGTCCCTCACCGGTCCTGCCAAACTTCAAACAAGCATTTGAAGTGTCAAGAAGGTACCTGAAAACCCACAGAACAGCCTTCTAATGTTCTTTACCAAGATTAGCCATGTATCTACTTATCAAACTCATAGCATATGATAAATCAGGACGAGAACAAACCATGGCATACATCAAAGAACCAAGGGCACTAGAATATGGCACCTTTGACATGTACTCAAACTCTTCATCGGTAGTAGGCCATTGAGAAACTGACAATTTAAAATGAGGAGCAAGAGTACTAACTGACTTGGCACCATCCATATTAAAACGATGAAGAACTTTCTTAATGTAACTTTGCTGACTAAGAAACAACAAACCAGATTTTCTACCTCGGGTAATCTCCATACCTAAGATCTTCTTAGCAGCACCAAGATCCTTCATCTCAAACTCACTACTCAGGTGTGCCTTCAAAGTAGTGATTTCTTTCATGCTCTTGGCAGCAATTCATATATCATCAACATATAGCAGCAAGTATATAGGTGATCCATCAACAAACTTAATATAAACACAACTATCATATTTAGACCTCTCAAAGCCATGTGAGATCATAAATGAATAAAACCTTTTCCACCACTGTCTTGGAGATTTTTTAAGCCATAAAGAGACTTCTTTAATTTGCACACAAAATCCTCTTTACTAGGCACTATGAACCCTTCTGGCTGGTCCGTGTATATTTCCGCATCAAGCTCTCCATGCAGAAAAGCAGTCTTGACATCTAACTGCTCAAGCTCAAGATCATGCATAGCCACAATACTAAAGAAAGTGCGAATGGAACTATGCTTTACAACTGGGGAGAACACATCATTGTAATCAATACCTGAAATCTGGCTGAACCCTTTTGCTACTGACCTTGCCTTGTACCTTGAAGGATCTTTACCTAGAAGAGGTCTTGACAAGCCTTCCTTTTTCTTAAAGATCCACTTGCAGCGGACCGCTTTCTTTTGTTTGAGCAAGCGCACAATATCCCATGTGCCATTTTTCTCAAGCGATTGCATCTCTTCTTGCATATCAGAAATCCACTTCTCACGATCAACGGATGCAATGGATTCATTATATGTAGTAGGTTTAGAATCATTCTCCACGTGTTCAGCACAACTCAAAGCATAATGAACAAGATTACACTCTTCAATTAAACGAAGACAAGGACCACAATTACGCCTCGGTCTATTAGCAGCAACGGAATCATGTGGATGCTACAAAACAGTAGGTGGGTGCTGAACAACAATATCATCAATATTTTCCTCATGTGTATCTTCAACGACAACATTATTATCAACAGTTTTGTGTAGGTTCTCCACATGCACACTAACTCTCTCCTCTCCAACAGCAACAGGAGAGGGATCTGATGGCAAGCTATCATGATACATAACAGACTCATTGAAAATAACGTTTCTACTCAGCAAAATCTTTTTAGTTTCAGGATTCCATAGTTTATATGCTTTAACTCCTGAACCATAACCAAGAAATATGCACTTAACAGCCCTAGACTATAAATTTCCATTATCAACATGAGCATATGCAATGTAGCCAAAAACTCTCAACTGTGAATAATCAACAGGCGAACCATACCTCAATGGGAGTTTTCTTCTCAAGTGGAATAGAAGGTGACGTCTTGATGAGGTAGTGCGCTGTATTTGCTGCTTCAGCCTAGAAACGCCTATGCATATCTACATTAGACAACATACGACGAGCCCGCGAGATGATGATTCTGTTCATGTACTCAGCAATGCCATTCTGCTGAGGAGTATAGGGAATGGTGTGATACCTGATCATTCCATCGTTACTGCAACTCCTCAAACTCATTAGAACAGAACTCCATACCATTGTGTATAGAACAAATACCATATTGTCGTTATGCTGAAAAAACGCATTGTATGCTTCCATGCCAATTCCTCCTAACAATATTATATTTTGTGAGAATAACCCCTTTACGGAGATATCATGCAAAAATCTTCGTTTAAGGGGTATTTTCATCTTCCAGATTTTATTATTTATCATCGACTAGAATATTAGGTTGGATCAAAACTCTATACATTGAATCAACAGAAAATTTACCACTCTATAGTAACTTCCATTTGAATTCGTCCACACCCTCAGACAACTGTATCCTAGATAGTCTTAATAAAAGATTGTTCCAAGACACCAATCTAGGGTCTATGAGACTTCTTCTGAAAGACACATTAGGCGGATTATTTTCCATTACCGTGGAAACTGTATCCCCTTTAAGTCTAAGGGTCGAATATAGAGCCGGGTACTGTTCACGGAGAGAGGTTTGGCCAAGACATTTATTTTCCCAGAACCTAATATGTGATCCTTACTTAATGTTGAAAGCACCAAACCGGAAGAAGTGTTTTTTAAATGCCATTGGTCTGGCCCAAAAATATGAATCCCTAGGTTTTCAGACCACTTAAGACACAGCTCTTGATCCAAGATACTAGTGTAGATATGTTTTCTTTTTGTGATTGTACCAAAACGTTGAGTTAGATTTGTACGACCTCTTTGGCCGACAATACCAACTAGTCCATATGATTGGTTGTTTTATTTTTTGACAAGTTTGAGGTCGTCAACTTTAGGAAGCAAGCAAGCTACATGTCGTGTGGCGATGTGAAACAAAACGACTCAGAGTATGGTTGCTTGATTCCTAAAGGAAGCATCCATCGAATCAATTCATGCTTGGTGTTTGTTGTGATTACTAAGTATAGAAGGACTGTTTTACTGACTTCAGTGAAAACTAATGAGGTTATAAGATTGATGAAGTACAAGAGTTTATGAAACCCACTTGTTGGGCCGTATCTTGTGGAAGGCTTCTGGATCCTGTTGTTGGGCTGGGCCTCGACCTCTCCTGTAGCCCATGACTCATCTCTTGTCGTCGCCTAACATATACTTGTTCTTTTGGGCCTCATCCAATGTTTAGTAACTCTTAACCGGGCCTTCATTGTCAGGCTACATGCATGAGGAAGGCCAGGCATCTTTTTTTCACTTCACCTTGCCAAGATCTCTGCCATCCTATCGCTTCTTCCCTCTCCCAAAAAACATATAGTACAAGAAGTTTTCAGTTTGATTATCCGATATCAAGGAAAGAGCACTACTCGCATTCTTCTCTAGCAAAGCGCACTACTAACAAACTTTTAGGAACTACTGAACAAAATTATCTTCCTTGAGATTTCCTTGAGACTGAGATGAGGCTTCATCCTTGCATTTCTTTGTTTGTACATTTTCAAGAATCGAGATGTATGAAGAATTTTTTGCATCGCATGTCTGAATATCTCGCCATATCCTCTCCTTTTACTTGTTCATGTGGTTACCTTCTAGATGGTTGGCTGTAAACATACTATTATGGGAGCACAACTATACTACTTTTTGTGTGCATATTTTATTTCAGAAGTATTAGTACAATGGTAATTTGAGTACTATACTGTCGATAGCACCTTCAAAGTTTGATAAAGGAAGTGGTTAAGTTTTAGAATGTATCCTCTATGTCTCACCAAAATAAAGCATAAGTATTTCCTCAACCACATGTATACAATATATTTTTATCTCATTTTGTAGTAGTCATATGGGAATTTAGCTGAAGCCATGTGTTGATTGATTCAGCCAATTTTCAGACATGGAGTGTTGTAAGTCCCATCTATTCTATGCATATAATGTACTGCCCTAGGATATATGATGATCCTAATGGATTTGATCATCCAATCATATTCTTCTGGGTCATTCCATGGAAGTATTTATTGCCTCATCAAAATGGTGAGTGAGTGGTGACGAGGTTTAATCTCGCCAATGCCTATTGTTATAGACTTGGGTTTTGGAGAAGATGGGGATGCTGGAGATCGCGAAACGGTTAGCAAACAAGCAACACGGGGACACGATGTTTACCTAGGTTCAGGCCCCCGGAGGGAAAAACCTACTCCTGCTTGTCTGCTCTTGATTACGGCGGAACCGAAAGTTACAGGGGTGCGCAGATGTAATCTGGCGTGGAGGTGTGTATGTGGTGATCTGAGACAGAGCCTCCTCGTCGTGCCCTCCTGGCCTTTATATAGAGATAGGCAGGTCTCGGGCACAGATCGAGTCGGTTACAGGTTTTAGGGTTTACCCCTTTGAATATTCTATCTACTCTAGTCTTACTCTCCAAGGATCCGAAGGCGTCATGGGCCTTGGTCACCCGGAAATCTTCATGGGCTGGTGCATATTCGCCATGGGCCTTTCTTGGGCTGGACCAGGTGTGCTAAGGTCGTGTACCCGTAGGGTATAACCATGTCAGTAGCCCCCGAGTGTTCAGTCGAATCATAGATTCGGCTGAGGACTTTTCAATCCTTCGGGTGCAGCTATCTCTGTTTGTCTAGAGAATGATTTGAGCGTGTAGGGATTGTTGATTCGTGTGCCTGACTCTCCCGGTAGATCAGGGTCAGTTAACTGTCTTAGGATAAAACAACACGATCTTCTTTAGATTCGAGTCCCTCGACTCGAACCCGGAACATATGCTGGCATAATTCGACTCATGCCACGGAGGACTTACAGGAGTGGAATTTTAGTAAATTTTAAATGATGTACCCAACACGTCCATCAGGATTTTTCATCGTACCTGTTGGCATGGATTCTTACTAGCAGAGCACAGTCGTGTGCGTTGCCAGACCATCAGATGGTATCTGTAGGTCTTATCTTTGCGTCGCAGACGCAGCATCCAAATGTTTATCACCGCGGAGGTGTTTCGGGTGGCCAAGGAGGATGTTGCCCACTTAGCGTTAATTGGGGCAGAGTTTCCGAAAAGTTTTTGCGTGCTAATCCGAAGGATCGCAGTAGAAGAATTCATAGGGTGCGCGACCAGCGCTCCCTATGGGAGTAGCCCCCGAGTGTCTGTTCGAGTCGTAGACTCGAGTAGAGACTTTAATCCGGTCTTTGTTGACTTTTAGGTCCGTAGGACACTAATTTTTCGGATGCTTGAATCCGTCCTCCATATGGGAGTAGCCCCCGAGTCCGTAGTGGAGTCGTAGACTCGACGTAGGACTCGAAGAATAGTTCTATGGTATATTGCTTTGATTATTTTTCGGGTGAGCGGCCAGCGCACCTGATAGGAGTAGCCCCCGAGTAATTAATCGAATCGTAGATTCGAGTGAGTACTCTTAGCTGTGTAGCCGAAAAATTGTAACCGTTGCTAGTATAGCTTTTGATGACGTCACTGCTGACGATTGGTGACCTCAAGTGTCTGCGGCGCCAGAGATGACGTGACTGGATGAACATGGGTCCCACCTTCTGACTTTGAGTTGACTGGTCACGCACGGCGTGGAGATAATTATGGCGTCGCCTCGATTTCCGTGTGTAGTGGACGGCGTGTGAGCGAGAGTTCGCTGCTGTGCTGACACGTGGACGGTCAGATCTGAATATTGGCTCTAGGTCTTCCCGATGGACGGTCGTCGTGCCTCGTCTTCGTCCTTATAATCATTGGGGAAAAGTGAGTTTTTTCACCGTCGCCATTCCTGTTTCACTGCTCCCATCTTCCTTGAGCTTTCTCACTGCGCGCTGGAATTTCCCCAAGCTTTTCCTTCTTTGATTTTGCGTGCTCATCGTCGTCGCCGCCACATTGCGATGGGGAAGCCCAAGAAGTCCTCCACTGCAGTTGGTACCAGTGCTGCCGCCGGCGGCAAAAAGGGTTTTGCAGCCACTCGCGTCACCGATGGTGGCTGGCGGCGATCGGAGACGCGCGAGGGTGACCTCCGCAAGCTCCGTGAGCGGGGTCTTATCCCGCAGGATAGGGAGGTCGTCAGAGTCCCCGGCGACAAGGTAATTCCTCGTCCTCCCGCTGGGTTTCGGGTCATGTTCATCGCATTTGTCCTTCAGGGGCTTTCTTTCCCAATCCACGATTTTCTTCGTGGATTGCTTTTTCTTTATGGCATCCTGCTTCATCATCTTTCCCCACACTCTCTTCTTCATGTCGCCTGCTTCATCACATTCTGCGAGTGCTGGCTCGGTATCGAGCCACACTTTGGCCTCTTCCGGAAGCTCTATTCCGTGAAGAGGCAATCTAGCTCCGATGGTGTTTATCCCATTGGGGGCTGCATCATTTCCCTTAAAAGCAACTTGCTTTTCTTCTCCTTTTCTATGTCCGAATCTGTCCAGTACTAGCGGAGGCAGTGGTTTTACATCCGCGACTCCACAGTGGCCGGACAAAAATTTGGTCTTGCTCCTTTTGACCCCTCCCAGAAAATCGAGTCGAAGAGGTCCTAGAAGAACCAGATCTTGGATGGCGAGGTGGCAGAGATAGAGGGGCTCTATCGTCGGGTGGAGGATCTTTGATTCCGGATAAAGATGTGAATGGTGTGGATATCATCCGCACCTTCCTTAAACGTCGGGTGTAGCCGCTCCAGGCTAGTGTGCACCCGATGTTCCTTTATTCTGGTCGTCGTGATCCGACTAGGGTTTCGGCTGAGGAGTTTTCCAAGGGGTATCTCGACGGGATTCTTCGTCCGCTGCTGAAGTACAAGGTTGGAGAGGATATTCCGGGGAAGTCGCTAATTCGTCCATTCGCTGCTTCTCGTCCGGTTCCGCAAGTGTAGATCTAGGACGTGCGCGTAGCGCTTTTTTCGACTGTGTTTTCTTTGCATTTGCTTGTATGCTAAAAAATTGTCTTCTTTTGCGCAGGAGTTCAAAGTAATGGGCATGTCGCCGCCACTACCCGAACTGTTTCCGGATGCACCGGACAATGAGGTAGTGGACTCCATGTCTGAGCTTCCTTGTCCATTTGTGTGGTTGTTCATATCGCTGCCTTCTTTTTCCCCTAGGGACCTTCGGGTGATGGTCCCGCTGACACTTCGTTTGTGCCGCAGTTGCGACCACCTTTGGATGGTGCGTCGCAGCTTGCGTTTCTGCGTGATCGCATCCGTAGTATTGAGAAAGAATTGCTTGGAGTGTGTGTCCATGCCGATGTTTGGGAATCGAAGACAGAGCGACGCGCTGCCAGAGAGGAGTATTTGATGGGCGAGTTGCATGATATAGCCGAACATCTTCAATGTAAGTTTTTCGAGCTGCTGCTCATTTGTTCGGATGCGGCTGCTGGCCTATCATCTTACTGTGCCATTGTTGCAGGTGCTAACCTTGTCCCTAAGGAGGAAAAGGAGCGTGTTGCTGTTCAGATCAATTGCTTGACCCAGCAGGACATGGAGGCCGGCGGCTTTTTATGGATGGACCATGATCGTGCCATTGTCCTTGCGACTGTGCAGGATCGTGTTCACCAGGTGTCGCGAGTTCTGCGTCAGGCGAAGACCTCGTTGGCGTCGGTTCTGCACGTGCTGTTTCCCCTGGATGAGGCACCATCGACTCTCTGGGGCCTGCTGGCGAAGTTTCGAGATGTGCATCATGTTAGGGAGCTGGTACGACATCAGCTTGTTGTAGGTGTGAAGGCTGCGCTTTCTCTTGTTTGGTGGCATCGTCCCGATGTAGATCTTGCTGCTGTGGCAGCTGGGCCGCCTCTTCGGCCGGATGGTGGTATGTGGGATATGCGTCCACATTATGCAGCTGTAAGGCAGTGTGCTGAGAAAATTGTAGATCTCTTTGAACAGTGTGCGCAGGTGATTCTCCAGAATAGGTAGGACCTGTAAAAAGATAGATGTAAAATTTGTATGTATTCGACTAGGCGTGTTGTGCCCTTTGCTGTAAAGGTTTGTTGTTGTTGGCATGTGGTACCTTATTTGTATACGTGCCCTTTTCGTTAGCTTGACGTGGTCAGCTACTCAGGTGTACACGTGTTATTCTTAGTAGACAAAGTCGTGAGGTGAGGGGAGCCCCCCGAGTGTGTTGTAACATGGAGTAAAATACGAACAATAGACAAAAATTTGGGGCGAGACACTTAGCTTTATTCATATCGTAAGGAGGAGGTACATTGTTCGGCTGAGTAGCCTTGGCTGAATAGCCTTATTGCAAAAAAAGGGGGTAGCTAGGGGTAGAAGATGGGGATACGAGGTTTAATCTTACAGACGGCGCCAATTGATGAGGTTTAATCTCACAGACGGCGCCAATTGACGAGGTTTAATCTCTTCAATGCCCATTGTTATGGACTTGGGTTTTGGAGAAGATGGGGATGCTGGAGATCGCGAAACGGTTAGCAAACAAGCAACACAGGGACATGATGTTTACCCAAGTTCAGGCCCCTGGAGGGAAAACCCTACTCCTGCTTGTCTGCTCTTGATTACGGTGGAACCGAAAGTTACAAGGGTGCGCAGATGTAATCTAGCGTGGAGGTGTGTATGCGGTGGTCTAAGAGAGAGCCTCCTCGTCGTGCCCTCCTGGCATTTATATAGAGATAGGCAGGTCTCGGGCACAGATCGAGTCGGTTACAGGTTTTAGGGTTTACCCCTTTGAATATTTTATCTACACTAGTCTTGCTCTCCAAGGATCCGAAGGCATCATGGGCCTTGGTCACCCGAAAATATTCATGGGCTGGTGCATATTCGCCATGGGCCTTCCTTGGGCTGGACCAGGTATGTTAAAGTCGTGTACCCGCAGGGTATAACCATGTCAAGTGATAGCCGAATAAATTGGTAAAATTTTGGTTCTAAGGGAAGCTACTCGATACAATTGGAGGGTATAGCGCCGATGCATCATAGGTGGGAGTGGTATAGTTATAGCCTATCGGTGGCTATAGAAGGGGGAAACTCAATTTAAAATGTGGGTCTCAATTTTCCATGATGTGTAATAAGAATAAAAACGTAAGAGCCGTGGCAATGAACGGGCATTTAACTAGTATTTCTAAACAGAAGGAATAGATCCTAATGAATTGAAGGGTCAACAGGAGAAGGAATGATATTCAAAGAATATGGATGAGATACTAAAGAGACATCGTCAAGCCTATAGTAAAAAATGCGTGATGCTCCTTTCCTTCCTCGTATCCTTGTTTCAGCTTCCAATTTTTGGATAATAATAAAGGTACCTTGGCGGACCCAAAAATTTCTAAAAGACTGGACAGATGAGTTTAAGTTACTTCCTCCAATCCATATTAGTTGACTCAAATTTGTCTAGATTTGGATAAATCTAGACACTATTTAGGTTCGTCCAAATTTTGACAAATTCAAATCAAGTAATATGAGTCGGAGGGAGTACCAAATTTTGGACAAAACCACTATAGAAAATCACAAATTGTAAGCTTTGTGCAATCGGCAAGCCTAGACGGCTTCCCAAGCTGTAGAAATGCTAGGTCCGCCTATCATACCGATATCAATAGCCTAGAAAATGAAATTCAAACATTGATGTCTGTATGACTTTAAATGAGAAATGAGATTAAACTTTTGGGAGAAAAATGTACTCCCTTCGTCCTAAAATCCTAAAATAGATGTCTCAAATTTGTAAAATTTGAATGAATCTAGACACTATTTATTATAATGGTTTATCAAATTTTGACAAATCTAAGACATCTATTTTAGGAGGGAGGAAGTATTAATTAGTTTGTAAAGTCAAGCATTCCGATTTATCCCTATGAATTAAACAATATTTTCCTTTTTTCATCTTTGGAATGTATATAAATCATTGTTTTCCCTGAATTGTTCATCAGTCATCTCTATAGTCTAGTCTGGAGTGAAGTGCACTTGCGAAAGGACGAGACTTCCCTAGAAGAAAGGAAAATGATACGGGATCGATCGAATTGATCCACAGGGTCGTAGCTTCTCGTGCGCATATAGTTAGACCATAAAAAAAGAGAAACAACCTTATCCAACCGCACACCGCGACACCACGCATGCGTCCTTCTCCTCTTCCCGTCGCGCCGCCGCGTTGGAGTACCTGCGCGCACCGCCGCGCCGGAGCGCCGCCACGCCAGGCGCCCCTGCTGCTCCTCCCTCGCAGAGCGCCAGCTCGTCGGGAGCCGCCGCCGCTCCTCCCCGGAGCGCCGCCGTCCTTTACATCAGCGACCGCGCGTCCTCCGCCGCCGCTCCTCCCCGGAGCGCCGCCGTCCTTTACATCAGCGACCGCGCGTCCTCCGCCGCCGAAGCTCCCGCCAACTGCGCCACCTTCTGCGCCGGATTTCCCGCCGACGACCGCGCCACCCCTCCGCCGCCGGAGGTTCCACCACCACACCACCTCCGTGCCATGGCCGACGATCCTCGCCGTTCCTCCCTCGGGTGACATCTCCCCGCTGCTGCTCAGGTGATTGAGGCGGCCAACGGTGATGGTAGCAACCAAAGGGCTGTAGGCGATGCTACAATTGTTGTACAGAGGTGCTACAACAGGCACATGGTGATGCTAAGATGGCAGACGGCGATGCTACCCATGGTGCCGGGCTAGGATGATTTTGCTATTTGCCCGTTTTAGTTTTGCTACATACTTCTATTTTTTTTGCTACAATAATTTTATTATTTTGCTATAAGCGGCATGAGGCTCTGCTACAGAGGTGGCTGGTGTTGCTACCGCTGCAGCAGTGGCATTTCCGGCGACATCCAACTCTCCGGCAAAGTCGATTTTTTGCTACACCAACATAAATTATTTGCTACAATTGTTCTTCAGTTTTGCTATATTAGCATAGTTTTTTTGCTATGAAGTATCCGGCGAGAGTCTTTGGTGAGAATCTCTGGCGAGAGCGTCCGGCGAATAGGTTTTGCTACATTAGTATATTTGTTTTGCTACGGTGTCTCCGGCGAGGGATAGTATTTTGTTTTGTTTTTGTGCGAACCGTTTTCTACTACTACGTAGCAAAAGCGGACAATATGTAGCAAAAGCAGAATTTAATGTAGCAAAACAGACACGTGTCAGCAGGAGGACCTGGGGGATCGGAAGTTTTGATCTCCGGGGGACGCGTAGCACCCTCCTTCGAAGAGCCGCCACCGTACGTGGGTCGCCGTGGCAGCCGCCGGCCGGCAGGGCGAGCAGAAGGCCGTGGGTCGTGGCATCAGCAACACGGACCCTTCGAATCGGCACAGCATCCATCGGGGTGGGCATCCCTACCCCGGTCGCACGCCCTAATTTCTGTAACTCCATCCCCCATTTTCTGTTTCTTTGATTCCATTGCAAGCATCGGGCGCCATGGATCCTAGAGGCATATGAACATCTTTGATTTAGCTGAAATGATTTTTCAATCACCTAGAACAAAGAGGCGGACTGTTCAGAATCGGATACTACTAGTACTTGGAGTTTTTTTTTTGAAAGAGTTGTATACTGTCCGGATTCGATTGGAATTATCCCCTTCCTCGCGCGGTCGCCACCGGACCAATCCAGTCGGTGTGAGATCCTATGAGGATCATCTAGCTCAAGATTCGAGCCACAGAGATGAGGATCAAGGTTGTGTACCTTGATCTGGAGGTCCAGCCATGGCCTCCTCTTGATTTGCTTCACCTGATCCTTGTTGATGTAGATGTGAGGATTCTTCCTAGTACTTTAGATGCTTGCTTGATCAGTGAGTTAGGGAATAGAGAGAGAGCACTGTTGTGTGTATTGAGTGATCATCTCTAACCCTAGAGACCCTATTTATAGCATCTGCACTAGGGGAAACCACACCAATGGATGGACGGCCAGGATGCCCCTGATCAGGGCATCCAATGGCTGTTAATCAACAGCCCCTTAAAGGCCATTAATTTGATTTAGATTAATCACAGTGATTTTTAGATCACTACAGATCACTTATATCCAACATTCTCCCCCTTGATCGAAAGGATAAACTTATAAACTCATTTCTCAACAAAACAGCATATGAGACAACAGAATTACAAAGGTCATAGAGTACCGCAGAACCCAGTTACTACAATATACCACTTTATTTCAAAACAAAGCTTCTTAAACTTAGGAGCTCCAAAAACTTATATTTATTACAAACTTATGAGCTCAGCTCTTTGTTGAAACTTGTACAGAGACAATAAATTGCAATGGCCAGTTAAGTACCATTGAACTAATTGACTACAGTACATCATTCCACCGAAGAGAAGAATCCTTCTTAGCTTATGGGGAGATGGTGTCATAACGCTCCCAATTCCAGGATCAAAAGCTTTCTGCCAATTCCATGTTAACAACGTGCTCTTTAAACACACTGGGTGGCAAGCCTTTCATAAGTGGATCCGCTAACATTGTGTTAGTCCTTATATGCTTAATACTTATTGTTTGATCCTGGACTCTATCTTTCACAACAAGATACTTGATGTCAATATGTTTGGCAGCACCACTTGACTTGTTGTTACTCGAATAGATCACTACGGGTTGATTATCGCAGAAAAGAGTGAGTGGCTCAAATATATTGTCAATCACCCTTAAGCCCAGAATGAAATTCTTCAGCCATACTGCCTGCCTGGTTGCCTCATAACATGCCACAAACTCTGCCTGCATTATTGACGATGCAGTAACACTTTGCTTGGTGCTTTTCCAAGAAACAGCACCTTCTGCAAGGGTGAATATATAACCGATGTGGATTTCTTAGTATCAACACACCCTGCAAAATCAGCATCTGAATAAACCACCACCTCGAGGTTATCAGTTCTCTTATATGTGAGCATGAGGCCTTTAGTACCTTGCAAATAACGCAAAGCTTTCTTAGCAGCCTTCCAGTGATCCAACCCTGGATTAGACTGATATCTGCCAAGCATTCCGATTATGAATGGTAAGTCAGGGCGAGTGCACACTTGTGCATACATCATACTTCCAATGATTGAAACATAAGGAACTGACTTCATTTGCGCAGATTCATAATCATTACTTGGGCATTGGAAAGTCCCAAACTTATTGCCCTTGACAATAGGAGCAGGCGAGGCTGAGCACTTATGCATATTGAACTTTTTGAGTACCTTATCAATATACGCTCTTTGTGATAGCCCCAAGATTCCTCTGGATCTATCTCGGTGAATTTGAATTCCTAAGACATAAGAGGCTTCACCAAGATCTTTCATGTCAAACTTTGAAGAGAGAAACCTTTTAGTTTCCAGTAGCATATTCTTATCGCTACTGGCTAAGAGTATGTCATCAACATACAGTATCAGGAAGACAAAATTGCTCCCCCTGAACTTCACATAAATGCAATTGTCCAATTCTTTATGACTTGATCAAACTTGAAGTACCATTGCCTTGAGGCTTGCTTTAATCCATAAATGGATTTCTTAAGACGACATCCTAAATGTTCTTTTCCTTCCATAACAAAACCTTCCGGTTGAGCCATGTAAACATCCTCATGTAAGTCACCATTCAGAAATGCCGTTCTGACATCCATCTGATGAAACTCTAGATCATAATGATCCATAAGTGCCATTATAATTCTGAATGAGTCCTTAGAAGAGACAGGTGAAAAAGTCTCATTATAATCAATACCTTCTCTTTGAGTGAAGCCCTTAGCCACAAGCCTTGCTTTGAACCTTTCGATATCACCCTTGGAGTCACGTTTGGTCTTATAAACCCATCTGCTGCCCACAGTTTTGGCTCCTTTAGGAATCTCTACTAAGTCCCATACATCATTAATGATCATGGACTTCATTTCATCTTTTATAGCATCAAGCCATTCTGATGAATGATCACTTTGTATGGCCTCCTTAAACGATGTAGGATCATCACCCAACATCGACTCATTTATATCCTCACTCATATAAGACACATAATCATCAGGAATAGCAGACTTTCTAGCCCGCTTTGACCTTCTGAGAGGTGCATTATTTGGTACCTCAATCACAACTTCAGGTTGTTGAGCATCTTCCGTAGAAGTATCTTTAGATGTGGACTCTGACGGAGTCACAGGTATCTCAGCAGGAGTAGGATTAGCAGTCCTCACAACTGGAGTTGAAAACTCAGCATGAACAGGAAACATTGATTCTTGGATCATAGGCACCGGGACATATTCCCGTTTCTCCTCTAAGGTTATTTCCCTGGGAGTCATACTCCCCCTCAACATATCACTTTCCAAAAACACAGCGTGTCTTGTTTCAACAAACTTAGTGAATTGCTTTGGACAATAGAAACGATATGCCTTAGATTTGTCAGGATAACCAATGAAATGGCAGCTGACAGTCTTGGGGTCTAACTTTTCCATAATTGGATTGAAAACTCTTGCCTCAGCAGGGCAGCCCCACACATGCAAATAACTCAGGGTAGGTTTTCTCCCAGTCCATAATTCATACGGTGTTTTCAGCACCGATTTACTGGGGACCTTATTAAGAATATGTGCAGCTGTCTTTAGAGCTTTTGTCCATAAACCAAGCGGCAAAGTAGAGTGAATTAACATACTCCTTACCATATCCATAAGAGTACGATTCCGCCTTTCAGCGAATCCATTTTGCTGAGGTTCGCCCGGTGTTGAATACTGAGCAACAATACCATTTTCCTGAAGGAACTTAGCAAAAGTTCCAGGAATTTGGCCATAAGAAGTGTGTCTTCCGTAGTACTCACCACCACGGTCAGAACTTACAACTTTGATCTTTTGACCAGCTTGATTCTCAACTTCAGGTTTAAATATCTTGAACTTTTCTAATGCCTCAGATCTTTCTTTGATAGGATAGATGTATCCAAAGCGGGAGAAGTCATCAGTGAATGTTATAAAGGAATCAAAACCATCCACTGGTTTCACATTAAACGGAACACAGATATCCGTATGAAGAATTTCCAAAACTCCCGTGCTTCGATTTGCACATTTATTAATTCTCTTAGCATATTTCCCTTTGATGCAATCAATACAATGATCCAGATCCGCATCTGAGAAATTTAAAGGATGAAGAACTTGCTTCTTAATGAGAAGCTCGATTCTCCCCCTCGAAATATGGCCCAAACGATAGTGTCATAGTTTCGAAGAAGTCTCATCATCATCGCGCTTACGCTTGGTACTAATATTTACATTAGAGGAAGCATCAACTTCACTTATGGAATCACATAAGGAAATAAGATAAAGTTTGTCTTGTCAGAAGGAAAGACCAACATCCTTACTATCAAACATAATTATACATCTCTTGTTCCCAAAGTCACAGTGAAAACCATCATCATCTAAGCATGAGACGGACACAAGGTTTCGTCTCATAGAGGGTACATAAAGTACATTACATAAACGAAGCATATAGCCACTATGGAGTGTAAGTGTAAACTCTCCAATAGCCTCAGATTCGGCTTCAACACCATTAGCAACTCTAATGGTTCTTTCCCCTCTTCTTAGGGTCCTCCTCGTATCGAATCCCTGTAAGGAGTTTGCAACATGAATTGTTGCACCTGAGTCAACCCACCATGTATTGGTGGCATAATTAACATAAAGGGATTCATTAACAAATGTTATAACATTAGTACCTTCCTTATTGAGCCATTTCATGAACCCAATACAATCCCTCTGGACGTGTCCGCTTTTTCCACAAAAACGACATCCATTAGGATCTTTACCATCAACATTAGGGGGTGCATCTGCATTAGGAGCTCTGTTAGGGTTCTTTTTCTGAAAGAACTTAGAAGATTGCCCTTTATCTTTAAACTGAGTAGGCTTAGGCTTTATAAACTTTTCTTCTTCCGATAATGCTTGAACTGATTGACATGATCAACTCGTTTATCTTTAATCCTTTCCTCCTCTTGTACACATCTAGCCATCATTTCATCCATGCCCCATTTAGAATCCATAGCATTGTAATTGATGGTGAACGGAGAGAACTTCGTGGGCAAGGATGACATAATAAAATGGACAAGGAAACCTTCATAGATTTCCATTTCCATTGTCTTAAGTTTAGTGGCCATGTTAATTTTCCTCATGATATGTTCTCTCAGACTCCCAGTTGGATCATACCTTTCATCAATAAGCCTTCTAATGAGGCTTGTTGCATAAATTTTGGATGATCCCTTAAACTGGTCATCAATCTTTCCAAGGTAACCCTTGGCAGTCTGAGAGTCTAGAACTGCTCCCCTCATACTTTGAGTAATGGAGCCCTTAATAATCATGAGGCACTTACGATTTGAATCCTCCCACTTATTTTTATCATCATCATAAGCCCTTTTCAGGGCATCATAATTCTCATCACCTTTAGTAGGTGCTATAGGAGGATCCTTAAGGAGGGCATAATCTATATTCAGCAAAGCTAAAGTGATCTCAAGCTTCTCCTTCCAAGTACCAAAATTGCTACCAGTTAACTGTTCTATGCCATTTATAATACCGGCAATTTGACAGGCATTAGATGCTGCAAAAGAAAACAAATGCTTTGAATAAGCATCATAATTTTATACTCCTTTCATCAATCTAGTCTACATCAGCTTTGGCCAGAAATAGACATGATCAATAAAATTTTGTGATCAAAATATCTGCTAATCAGCTTTGGCCAGAATGATAGATATAAGCCACACTTAATTAGATCCTCTAATCATATAGAATTCTATCATCAATCTGGTACACATCAGCTTTGGCCAGAAGTGAACCGGACCAATAAACATTTCATGATCAAAATGTCCATCAATCAGCTTTGTCCAAGAATGGTAAACATAATCCATGCTTAATTTGAGGATCTATCAACTTAACTTTGCAGCAAAACATTATTATCACAATTTATTTGAATAAAACCACAAAAGAATCAACCAAACATAATAAGCACAATAGAAAGAATTAACTAATCATAATAAAACACATTAAACTTACTTAGGTATGAAAAATAATTGCATGGAAAAATTTCATACAACCATGTTACATAATTGGCATAAAAGATATGCCAAAACTTAGCCCCATAACTTATTCATGTTAGCCCTAACACAAACATTAATCCTTAAAATTTATACATTATTTGGGCCCATAAACCCTAAAACCCCTTTACTAATTCTTAATTTAATTTTAAAATAAAAAACTTCTAGACTGGGCCGAAACTGGCCTAGCCCATCTCCCCTTACCCCACTTTAGTGGCCCAAGCGGCCCGTGAAGCAGCTGACGCTGCTAACCATCGGATCCGATCCGACGGACAAGGGCGCGCCGGGTCGGAACAAAACCGACGCGCAACGAGGCCCCCCTGTGCCCTAGCCCTCTCGTTTCCCCCTCCCCTTCCCTCTGCCTCCCCACCAACAAGGGAGAGAGAGCAAGCAGTGGCGGTGGCGACGAGCGCCCGCGACAGAGGAGAAGGCGAGACAGCGGTGTCGGATAGGCCCCCTCGCCGGAGCTGAGTGTGGCTTTGGCTAGCGCACACCTACGTCGAGCGGCTCTGAGTGGCGCCCTTTGCGAGGATATGGCGCGCGCACGCAGGTGTCCCTGCATCGGTGACGCGACCTCGCTTCCGGCACCATGGAAGCTCCCCACGACGACAAGCGCCAGCAGGAGCACCGCCATGGTCCAATGTGGTGGACGGCAAGGCCGCATAAGCATGAACCTGAGCGTACCAGCCGGCTTAGGGAGGTGACTCCGGCGCCGTCGTGGCCGGCGATGAAGACAGAGTCCATCGGGTACACTTTCACCACCCTTAGGTCATTATATTGGGATTAGGATTCCTTAATTCGAGAATTTAGGGTTAGGGTTCGTCTGATTTGGGAATTAGGGTTAGGGTTCTTGAGTAATTGAGGAAATTAGGGTTAGGGTTCATCAATCTGACGAACTAGGGTTAGGGTTCCTTAGAAAATTGGGGAATTAGGGTTAGGGTTCATCGATCTAATGAACTAGGGTTAGGGTTCTTCAGAAAATTGGGGATTTTTGATTAGGGTTTGCACCAAAACCTCAACCCCCACATCAGATAAACATAATCAAAACCTTAGACCCACTGATTCAACCATTAGGGCTTAAACTTAGAAAAATTGGGGCTAAAAGATCAACCTTATTCAGTTCTGAGCAAGAACTTGATCAGGAACATAACTTCCAGCAACAAAAACATGATCCAAACATGAAGAACATGCTTGTAGGAACATGAATCCAAAACATAAGAGGACTCAATCTTAGAGCTAGTTGCTCTGATACCACTGTGAGATCCTATGAGGATCATCTAGCTCAAGATTCAAGCCACAAAGATGAGGATCAGGGGTGTGTACCTTGATCTGGAGGACCAGCCATGGCCTCCTCTTGATTTGCTTCATCTGATCCTTGTTGATATAGATGTGAGGATTCTTCCTAGTACTTTAGATGCTTGCTTGATCAGTGAGATGGGAGAGAGAGAGAGAGAGAGAACTGATGTGTGTATTGAGTGATCATCTCTAACCCTAGAGCCCCTATTTATAGCATCTGCACTAGGGGAAACCACACCAATGGATGGACGGCCAGGATGCCCCTGATAAGGGCATCCAATGGCTATTAATCAACAACCTCTTAAAGGCCATTAATTTAACTTAGATTAATCACAGTAACACTTCACATCACTTATATCCAACAGTTGGAACTTCCGTCCCTCCCTCCCGCCACCGGCGATGTCGCTGGTGTCCAACTCCCAGTCATCAGATCTCTGGATCTACAACCCGTGTAGCATCCCTGGTGTTCCCCGTACCGAGGAACTGTCCAAGTCCAGAGCTCACGTGCTACACAAGATCCACTCACCCTATGGCAATAATGCACGGAAATTGCTCAAGGTCAGGGACGGCGAGGCTCCCCCATGCTCCTACCTCTGCGTCGGCCTCCTCGACCCGGTCTCCAACCTTGTTATCAACAATCTCATCCCGTACAGGCGTAAGCACAAGCGCGACCATGAACCATCTAGAGTCTGTGAGGAAGACCTGGAGCGTGGGTCGCTCGATGGCATGGTGGCCTTCCTCACCCGCCTGTTCCCCGACCTCGCCAAGAGCCAGGCCGTGCGCTACCTATTCCTCGCTGATGCCGATGCCGTCGTCGCTGCCGGAATCATCGTGTCAGACGTTGGCATGAAGAGGTTTTTCGACTCGGGCCCATCCATCATGGAGAATTGGAGATGGCCGTCCTCAAGTGCGCCACGCTGGACGCTGGGCACCCCGACCCCGACCGCCTCGTCACTGCCTGGCGCAACATCTCCAGCCGTATCGATGACGTCCTAAGACTACTCACCTGCTTGTTGGGCAACATACCATCCCGCGACGTCCCCATTATTATTGACAAGCTCTCCAGGATTCTTAGCAACACTACAGGACTCTGTCACTACGCCGAGGGCCGATAGCCGTCGGCACAGGCTGTGCCGACGGTAACCGTCGGCGTATCCCCCTCGGCGTATGTCCTGGTCGGCACAGTAAAACGGCCGTCGGCACAGCCTCTCCCCCTCGGCGCACCATATCCCAGTGGGCCCCGCGTGTCAGCAACGTCCGTCCGTGCTAACGACCGCGTCAGACAGCTACGCCGACGGCCGGGCCGTCGGCACAGGCCCAGCCTGTGAACCACCGCAGCCCGCCACGTGCCCGCCTACGACGACGGTCGGGCCGTCGGCACAGGCCCTCCCTCGAGCTGCCACGTCGCCCGTCTGCGCCGACGGCCGGGCCGTCGGCACAGGCCATCCCTCAAGCCCGCCACGTTGCCAGCTACGCCGACGGCCACGCCGTCGGCACAACCTTGCCATATGTTGTGCAGCATCGAGATGTGTCGACGGCTATGCCGTCAGCGTAGCTTCTTCCAGTTTTTTTTTTCTTTTTTCTGTTTCCATTTCTAATTCAATTTGAGCATCCAAAATTCAAGCAAAATAATTTAATTGCATTGCAATATCAGCAAAATAAATTGAGCATCCAAACAAATAACCATGACATTGCAATATCCATCGTCATCCAAACAACAACATGATCATCCACAAAACATATTTGTTATACATACAAACTCATCACAAGTGCATACACATAGAAGATATGACAAGTGCATCCACTAGCTCTATCTCTAACCATATCCATGCTCATGGTCCGAAACTCGCTGTATTTGTCGGTGTGTCAAGGAGCCCGAGGCTTCCCGTTCAGAGCTCAGGAGACGCTCGCAGTTGCCGGGCCATCGGGGAAGTAGAACCACTAGCGGAACCACCATCGGGCGCCATGATACTAAGTTGTGCCTCAGCACGCGACGGACTAGGCGAGGCCGAGGCACGACCAAAGGGTCCAACATTCCTGGAGCATCCTGTGCCCTACATGTTTGAGCAAAAACTTAGCAACCTGCGAGGCATATGAAAGCGGTAACAAGTAGTTTGGCAAAGAACTTACCGGGGTCCCTCCGTAGTATGTGGCAGCGAAATCTTCCCTCGATATGCAGCGAGGCGGCATCCCAGGATCAGGTGGCTGGTCACCTTCCACCGGAACCCGCTGTCCAGTGATAAAGTAGTGATTCATTGCCTACAGGATAGTTATATGTTAGTCGTTGCAGGAACAAAGGTTCAAACTAGAGGAAGTGGGACTTATCATCATTTGCAAAAGTAAAGTTTGAAACTTACAGCCGTCACTTTCCTAGTGTATGCATCGCACTCTGCCCTCAGCGCAATCCATGCATCATACTCCTTGTTATAATCTGCCTGAAGGGCCTTGTAGGCATCATCAAAATCATGCTACAATTGCAAAAATAATGAATCTCGTCAGCTTAGCCATTTAGGATCAAATTGCGGAAATAAGATGGAAATGAGAAACACTCACATCGGCGGTGGAGGCAGCAGGCCGAGGACGAGGCGTGATAGAGGGGTGATGGGGGTTAAGGGTAGCCTTGACTCGTGTGAGGGTCATGGTAGGCTGGACCACCCCATCAAGAATGTTGAAACGGCCATGTGGCTTGCCTTGGCTCGCCATGATCAAGGCTGTCTCATCGACCTCATGGTGCATGGGCTCATCCACCTCCGGATGCAAACCCTTGAGCTTCTCGCAGTAGGTGTTGAGCTTCTACTTGGCATTACCGAAGTACTGAGGAAGCTGAGGCTGAGGCTGCTCTAGGTCGGGCTTCTTCGTCTTCATCTTCTCCCACACGACCAGGTCGGTAATAGGGCTATTAACCTCCCCCTCCATCTCCTCCTGTATCGGCAAAGAAATGTTAATTATGTGTGTCAACTAATAACATTATGGGAAATAAATGAAGGTTGTTCCATGTATATATATACCAAGTGCTTCTTGAAGAGACCATGGTTGCGGCTTCCCGCGCTGTGTGTTCCCATGCTGCCGCGGTTTTTCTTGTTCCGCTTGCTCACGGCCTCAAAGTCAGGATCTTCCCTGAGCCACCTACTAGCCAGCACCTCAAAAGCGTCTTCTTTGTGTTCGCACCACATTGGCATAACCTGAAACCACAATACTCATTTCACTAATAGATAATGCAATACCAACTTAGCATCTATGGACCTTCTCATTGACAATTTACTTACCGTCATGAAATCAGCCACCGACATCTTTGGCTTGTGACCCCGGGCAATCTCATCCTTCCGTATCTTAAGGACATGCTCAACTTGAAAGTGATTGATCAACGTATTCTTGGTGTTGTACCATTGCTGTGTTGTCAACTTCCGACAAGCCTCAAGCAAAGTCGCATTCGCCACCTCCTGATGCTCCGATGTCACCTGATAGAAGACCTTCAATCATCCAAAAAATTATGGGAGTCATGAGATAGCACGATTGTGAGAAAAAAAATTATGGGAGTCACAAGCCAAAGTATGCCTTACCCAAAAGCTGCTAATCACAGCATCAGCAGCACTCTCGAAGCCCAGGCAATCGGTGGAGGCCTCATAGTCCACCCAAAACCAGGCTAGCTTCCTTCGGCCATTGGGGACTATAGTGTACAAGCCCGGCCAATACTTCTAATCAAAGATCCAAGCACGCTCATAGTCTCCCGCGGAACCCTGATCTATGGGCATCGGATCGTCTACCCCCCTAGACGTCCCTCTGACAGGGGTAGCCCGGAGTAGCACTCTCTTGTTTTGTGTTTGTTTAGGTCATATGATGGTGTAAAACCATGGTGCTTCACAAGGGGAGGGCACTATCCTACCCGGTTTCACCGGAACGGGAGCTTCCCCCTTATATAAGTCCAGAACCTTAGCTTTAGGTTACATCGCACGCATGAGAAGGGGGACACATGCACCCGGGGACTAGGTTTTGCATGTTTCAACATAGCACCACACTTCCATGCATGTGCTAGGGCCACATGCAAGTCCTTGAGGTATTCCGATGTTGGAGATATGCCCTAGAGGCAATAATAAATGTAGTTATTATTATATCTTTGTGTTTATGATAAATGTTTACATTCATGCTATAATAGTATTAACAAGGAAACCATTAATACTTGTGTGATTTGTAAACTTAATTTGAAGTCCCTAGTATAGCCTCTATACTTCACTAGCTTGTTGGTTGATTGATGATTGTGGTTTCATATCATGAACATTGAGATGTTATCAATAACAAGATCATATCATTAGGAGAATGATATGGTGGACATACTCCTATAGACAAGCGTAGCATAAAGATCAAGTCATTTCAATAGTTCAATTGCTATATGCTTTCTGATACATAGTAACCTGATTCCTTCGACCATGAGATCATGCATATCACCTTTACTGGATGGATGCTTTGATGACATCAAACACCACACCGTAACAGGGTGGTTATAAAGGTGGCATTGAGTGTTTGGAAAGTATTGGTTGAGACACATGGATCAAGAGTGGGATTTGTCCATCCACATGACGGATAGATATACTCTGGGCCCTCTCGGTGGAATGTCATCCAATTAGCTTGCAAGCATGTGACTTGGTCACAAGGGATCACATATCACGGGAACGAGAAAAGAGTACTTATCAGTAACGAGGTTGAACTAGGTATGCAGAGATACCGACGATCATAACCTCGGATAAGTAACATATCGTGAGACAAAGGGAAATTGGTATCGTATGTAAGTGGTTCATTCGATCGCAAAGTAATCGTAGAAATATGTGGGAGCCATATGAATTTCCAGATTCCTCTATTGGTTATTGCTCGGAGAAGTGTCTCGATCATGTCCGCATAATTCACGAACCGTAGGGAGACACACTTAAGGATTCGACGTTGTTTTGAGTAGTTATGGTATTATGAGAAAGAGACCGAATGTTGTTCGGAGTCTCGGATGGGATCCGGGATATCACGAGGTGATCCGGAATGGTCTGGAGAATAAGATTCATATAAGGAAAGTCCCATTTCGGAGTTGGGGAATGGTTCCGGTGTTTCCATCGGGAACATTCTAGAAGGTCCCGGAATGTCCGGCACTCCGGAGGGGAAGGGGTACATGAATGTGTCATTAGAAGTTGGAATGATTGCATCATGTACTAAGTGTTCTTGCTGTCCCAAATAAAGGATTAAATTGAATCCTAAATTGAAAAAGTCAAACGGCTAGTTTGAAAGTCAAACGGCAGTTTTTGGGAAGTGGGAGGAGAGGAGGAAACCGACTTGGGGGAGGAGTCCTCCTCCCCAAGCCGGCGGCCAGCCCTAGGCCGAGTTGGGGAGGGACTCCCTCCCTCCCCTGGCGCGCCAGCCCTCCCACCTATAAAGGGAGGGGCAGGGCTCCCCTCCCAACACACACAAGTTCCTATCCTCTAAACTAAACCCTAGATCTAAACCCCGGTTTAGAGCTATTTCGGTTTAGAGCTTCTAATTGCACTAGCCTTCGGATTAGAGCCTTCTAATTGGTGTGTCTAATTACTAGACCACTAATAGCCTCTCTCATAAGCTCCACCATACTCGCACCGGCTTAAGGCGAAGCCCTGCGGGATCTCCCCTCTACTTCCGGTACCACGCCGTTGTGCTGCCGGAATCGCGAGGAGAGTGCTACAACCTCCGCTGCCTGCTGGAACAAGGGAGAGGAAGGTCTTCGTCGAGTACCGAACGTGTGACCGACTGCGGGAGCGCTGCCGGAACGTGGCGCCGGAAGGATCGTCTACGCGATCTTGAGATCGGAAAGAGTACGACTACATCACCCACGAGAATCTGCTCTCGTTAACCGCTTTGGAATCTTCGAGGGTAAGTTATTCCATCGACTCGTTGCTACAATCTAGTAGATAGATCTTGGCTTGTTTGTTTGTATGCGATAGAAAATTTTTGTTTTCCTTGCTACAAACCCCAACAGTGGTATCAGAGCCGTGTCTATATGTAGATCTGTTGCACGAGTAGAACACAATGGTCATTGTGGGCATTGATGCTTTTATTGTCGATTACTTCTTGTGTACTTTGCATCTGGCGGTATGTTAGGATGAAGCGGCCCGGGCTAACCTTACATGACATCGTTCATGAGACTTGCTCCACGCTTGACATGCAACTTGTATTGCATAAGTGGCTTTGCGGGTGCCTGTTTCTCCTAGCATAGTTAAGATCCAATTTACAACGGGTGATCAACAATGCTAGTATCAATGTTGTGGTTCTTGTTCGAAAGTTAGAACGACACTTATTGAAAGCCCCAAACCACGTAAAATATGCAAAGAAAGTAGAGGCGTCTAACTTTGTTTTGCAGGGGTGTGCAGTGATGTGATATGGCCATGATTGTGATTATATTTGATGTATGCAATGTTCCTTATTGTAAGTCGGCAACCGGCAGGAGCCATATGGTTGTCTTTAATTTCTGTTAAGACCTGCGTGTCTATTCAAAGTAGTTGTAATAGTTGAAGCTGGTGGACGACAACCATGGAGGAGCGTCATGGACCTTGATGCAATCCCGGTGATGATGGAGATCATGTTCGTGCTTGAAGATGGAGATCGGAAGCACGAGAAGAAAGGCCATATCATATCACATATTTTGAATTGCATGTGATGTTAATCCTTTATGCATCTTGTATTGCTTAGTAGACGACGGTAGCATTATAAGATGATCCCTCATGCACAAAATTTCAAGTTCTAAAGTGTTCACCCTTAGTATGCACCGTTGCTAAAACTTGTTGTTTCGAAGCACCACGTGATGATCGGGTGTGATAGATTCCACGAGTGAATACAACGTAAGCAAGCCAGATTTGCTTATGCGGTAACTAAGGTTTTATCTTGACGAGCCTAGCATGTACAGACATGGTCTCAGGAACACGGATCACCGAAAGGTAAAGCATGAATCATATAGTAGATGTGATGAACATGTCGATTGTTCACCATTTAAACTATGTCAACTCTCGTGATGATCGGTGTTGATATGGTGGATTTGGTTCGTGTGATCACTAAAACAATGTGAGGGATATTGTTTTGAGTGGGAGTTCACCTAGATTAATTTTATCATTAATTTGAACTCAATTTGTCATAAACTTAGTCTAAACTATTGCAAATATGTTGTAGATCAATGGCAGCCCCTACCATCAATTTTAATACGTTCCTAGAGAAAGAAAAGTTGAAAAACAATGGAAGCAACTTCGCGGATTGGTTCCACAATTTGAGGATTGTCCTCACAGCTGGTAATTTGACCTATGTGCTGGATGCACCGCTGGGTGACCCACCTGCAGCTGATGCTCCCGATGAAGTAAAGAATGTTTACCTCGCTCGGAAGAATCAGTACTCCATAGTTCAGTGTGCTATCTTGTATGGTTTGGAATCGGAGCTTCAGAAAAGGTTTGAGGAATCAGACCCATATGATATTGTCAAGGATCTCAAATTGATTTTGAGACTCATGCGGCAATTGAAAGTTATGAAGCTTCTGAAAAGTTCTTTAACTGCAAGATGGAAGAGGGCAGCTCCGTCAGTGAGCATGTGCTTGAGATGTCTGGGCACGCAAACAAACTTCAAAGCTTGGGTATATTGATTCCTAATGCTTTGGGGATTTACCGTGTCCTCCAATCACTACCACCAAGTTACAAGAACTTTGTGATGAACTACAACATGCAGAACATGAACAAGACGTTGCCAGAACTCTTTGCCATGTTAAAATCTGCAGAAGTGGAGATCAAGAAAGAGCACCAAGTGTTGTTGGTCAATAAGACCACCAAATTCAAGAAAGGCAAGTCTAAGCAAAAGGGACACTTCAAGAAGGGTGGTAAGAAAGCTACCACGCCGACGAAGAAGACCAGGGCTGGACCTAAGCCTGATACTGAGTGCTTTTACTGCAAAGGAGTAGGTCACTGGAAGCGGAATTGCCCAAAGTACTTGGCGGATTTGAAGAAAGGCAACATCAAAAAGAAAGGTATATCTGATATACATGTTATTGATGTGTATCTCACTAGTACTCGTAGTAGTGCCTGGGTATTTGATACTGGTTCGGTTGCTCATATTTGTAACTCGAAACAGGAGCTGCAGAATAAACGGAAGCTAGTGAAGAACGAGGTGACGATGCGCGTGGGAAACGGATCAAAGGTTGATGTGATCGCGGTCGGCACGCTACCTCTTCATCTACCATCGGGATTAGTTTTATACTTAAATAATTGTTATTTAGTGCCTGCATTAAGCATGAACATTATATCAGGATCTTGTTTATTGCGAGACGGTTACTTGTTTAAATCCGAGAATAATGGTTGTTCGATTTATATGAGTAATATGTTTTACGCACATGCACCTTTGATAGATGGTCTATTCTTATTGAATCTCGATAGTAGAAATACACATATCAACAATATTGAAGCTAAACGTTTGAAATCAAGCGATAATTTGACCTATATGTGGCACTGTCGTCTTGGTCACATTGGAGTGAAACGTATGAAGAAACTCCATTCCGATGGACTTCTTGAATCACTTGATTTTGAATCACTTGAAAGATGCGAAGCATGTCTGATGGGTAAAATGACTAAGACTCCATTTTCTGGTATGATGGAGCGAGCTACGGACTTATTGGAAATCATACATACCGATGTATGTGGTCCAATGAGTGTAGTTTCGCGCGGTGGTTATCGTTATGTTCTTACCTTCACGGATGACTTGAGTAGATATGGGTATATCTATTTCATGAAACATAAGTCCGAAACTTTCGAGAAGTTTAAGGAGTTTCAAAGTGAGGTAGAGAATCAACGTAACAAGAAGATTAAATTTCTACGTTCTGATCGTGGAGGTGAATATCTAAGTTACGAGTTTGGCGAGCATTTAAAGAAGTGCGGAATACTTTCACAATTGACACCGCCGGGAACACCACAGCGTAATGGTGTGTCTGAACGTCGTAATCGAACTCTCTTAGATATGGTTCGGTCTATAATGTCACTTACAGATTTACCGCTATCATTTTGGGGTTATGCATTAGAAACAGCCGCATTCACTTTAAATAGGGCACCGTCTAAATCCGTTGAAACGACACCGTATGAATTATGGTTTGGGAAGAAACCTAAATTGTCGTTCCTTAAAGTTTGGGGATGCGAAGCCTATGTAAAGAAGTTACAGCCGGACAAGCTTGAACCCAAAGCGAAAAAATGCGTCTTCATAGGATACCCGAAGGAAACTATTGGGTATACCTTCTATCATAGATCCGAAGGCAAAATCTTCGTTGCCAAGAATGGATCCTTTCTAGAGAAGGAATTTCTCTCGAAAGAAGTGACTGGAAGGAAAGTAGAACTCGACGAGGTTGTCGAACCTTCTCTCGAAATTGCGAGTAGCGCAGCGCCGGAAGAAGTTCCTGTGGTGCCTGCACCAATAAGAGAGGAAGCTAATGATGGTGATCATGAAACTTCGGTTGAAGTTGCTACAGAGCCTCGAAGGTCAACGAGAACTCGTACCACTCCAGATTGGTATGATTCCGTTATGAGTGTCATGTTGGTGGACAACACCGATGACCCCGAGACATATGAGGAAGCAATGATGAGCCCAGATTCCAATAAATGGCAAGAGGCCATGAAATCCGAGATTGGATCCATGTACGAAAACCAAGTATGGACTTTGGTGGACTTACCGGATGGCCGAAAGGCTGTCGAGAACAAATGGATTTTCAAGAAGAAAACAGATGCTGATGGTAATGTTACTGTCTATAAAGCTCGACTTGTCGCAAAAGGGTTTCGACAAATTCAAGGAGTTGACTACGATGAGACTTTCTCACCGGTAGCGAAGCTAAAGTCTGTGAGGATTATGTTAGCAATCGCTGCATATTATGATTATGAGATATGGCAGATGGATGTCAAAACAGCATTCCTCAATGGAGACATTGATGAAGAGTTGTATATGATGCAACCCAAAGGTTTTGTCGATCCTAAAGATGCTAACAAGGTATGCAAACTTCAACGGTCCATCTATGGATTGAAGCAAGCATCCCGAAGTTGGAATCAACGTTTTGATAAAGTAATCAAAAGTTTTGGTTTTATACAAACTTATGGAGAAGCTTGTATTTACAAGAAAGTGAGTGGGAGCTCTGTAGCATTCTTAATACTATATGTGGATGACATATTGTTGATTGGGAATGATGTAGACCTTCTTAATAGTGTCAAGGAATATTTGAATAATAGTTTTTCAATGAAGGATCTTGGCGAAGCAGCTTACATATTAGGCATAAAGATTTATAGAGATAGATCGAAACGCCAAATATCATTGTCACAGAGTACATATTTGGACAAAGTTCTAAAGAGGTTTGGAATGGAGGATAGCAAGAAAGGGTTCTTGCCCATGTTGCCCAATACGACCTTGAGTAAAACTCAAAGTCCGACATCGGCAGAAGATAGAGAAAGGATGAGTAAGACTCCCTATGCCTCAGCCATAGGATCTCTAATGTATGCCATGCTATGTACTAGACCCGACATTGCATATGCTGTTAGTTTAACTAGCAGATATCAAAGTGATCCAGGAGTGGATCATTGGACAGCGGTCAAAAACATCCTTAAGTACTTGAGAAGAACTAAGGATATGGTTCTTTCTTATGGAGGTGATGAACAGCTCGTTGTTAATGGTTACACCGATGCTAGTTGGAACACCGATCCAGATGATTCTAAATCACAATCCGGATACGTATTTATTTTGAATGGTGCAGCAGTTAGCTGGAGGAGTGCAAAGCAAAGCGTTGTGGCGAGATCTTCAACTGAATCGGAATACATGGCTGCTTCAGAGGCTTCACAAGAAGCGATATGGATGAAAGAGTTCATTACAGAGCTGGGTGTGGTTCCTAGTGCGCTGGACCCAATGTCTATCTACTGTGATAACATGGGCGCCATAGCCAATGCGCAAGAACCAAGGTCACACAAGAAGCTGAAGCATATCAAGCTACGTTTTCACGCTATTCGAGAACATATCCAGGATGGGGATATAAAGATTTGCAAAGTACACACAGATCTGAATGTGGCGGATCCGTTGACTAAACCTCTCCCGAGGGCAAAACATGACCAACACCAAACTGCCATGGGTGTTCGGTATATTACCATGTAATCTAGATTAGATGACTCTAGTGCAAGTGGGAGACTGTTGGAGATATGCCCTAGAGGCAATAATAAATGTAGTTATTATTATATCTTTGTGTTTATGATAAATGTTTACATTCATGCTATAATAGTATTAACAAGGAAACCATTAATACTTGTGTGATTTGTAAACTTAATTTGAAGTCCCTAGTATAGCCTCTATACTTCACTAGCTTGTTGGTTGATTGATGATTGTGGTTTCATATCATGAACATTGAGATGTTATCAATAACAAGATCATATCATTAGGAGAATGATATGGTGGACATACTCCTATAGACAAGCGTAGCATAAAGATCAAGTCATTTCAATAGTTCAATTGCTATATGCTTTCTGATACATAGTAACCTGATTCCTTCGACCATGAGATCATGCATATCACCTTTACTGGATGGATGCTTTGATGACATCAAACACCACACCGTAACAGGGTGGTTATAAAGGTGGCATTGAGTGTTTGGAAAGTATTGGTTGAGACACATGGATCAAGAGTGGGATTTGTCCATCCACATGACGGATAGATATACTCTGGGCCCTCTCGGTGGAATGTCATCCAATTAGCTTGCAAGCATGTGACTTGGTCACAAGGGATCACATATCACGGGAACGAGAAAAGAGTACTTATCAGTAACGAGGTTGAACTAGGTATGCAGAGATACCGACGATCATAACCTCGGATAAGTAACATATCGTGAGACAAAGGGAAATTGGTATCGTATGTAAGTGGTTCATTCGATCGCAAAGTAATCGTAGAAATATGTGGGAGCCATATGAATTTCCAGATTCCTCTATTGGTTATTGCTCGGAGAAGTGTCTCGATCATGTCCGCATAATTCACGAACCGTAGGGAGACACACTTAAGGATTCGACGTTGTTTTGAGTAGTTATGGTATTATGAGAAAGAGACCGAATGTTGTTCGGAGTCTCGGATGGGATCCGGGATATCACGAGGTGATCCGGAATGGTCTGGAGAATAAGATTCATATAAGGAAAGTCCCATTTCGGAGTTGGGGAATGGTTCCGGTGTTTCCATCGGGAACATTCTAGAAGGTCCCGGAATGTCCGGCACTCCGGAGGGGAAGGGGTACATGAATGTGTCATTAGAAGTTGGAATGATTGCATCATGTACTAAGTGTTCTTGCTGTCCCAAATAAAGGATTAAATTGAATCCTAAATTGAAAAAGTCAAACGGCTAGTTTGAAAGTCAAACGGCAGTTTTTGGGAAGTGGGAGGAGAGGAGGAAACCGACTTGGGGGAGGAGTCCTCCTCCCCAAGCCGGCGGCCAGCCCTAGGCCGAGTTGGGGAGGGACTCCCTCCCTCCCCTGGCGCGCCAGCCCTCCCACCTATAAAGGGAGGGGCAGGGCTCCCCTCCCAACACACACAAGTTCCTATCCTCTAAACTAAACCCTAGATCTAAACCCCGGTTTAGAGCTATTTCGGTTTAGAGCTTCTAATTGCACTAGCCTTCGGATTAGAGCCTTCTAATTGGTGTGTCTAATTACTAGACCACTAATAGCCTCTCTCATAAGCTCCACCATACTCGCACCGGCTTAAGGCGAAGCCCTGCGGGATCTCCCCTCTACTTCCGGTACCACGCCGTTGTGCTGCCGGAATCGCGAGGAGAGTGCTACAACCTCCGCTGCCTGCTGGAACAAGGGAGAGGAAGGTCTTCGTCGAGTACCGAACGTGTGACCAACTGCGGGAGCGCTGCCGGAACGTGGCGCCGGAAGGATCGTCTACGCGATCTTGAGATCGGAAAGAGTACGACTACATCACCCACGAGAATCTGCTCTCGTTAACCGCTTTGGAATCTTCGAGGGTAAGTTATTCCATCGACTCGTTGCTACAATCTAGTAGATAGATCTTGGCTTGTTTGTTTGTATGCGATAGAAAATTTTTGTTTTCCTTGCTACGAACCCCAACATCCGACGCCCCGGAGCGTGGTCTCCCGCGGAACCCTGATCTGTGGGCATCGGATCGTCTACCCCCCTAGACGTCCCTCTGACAGGGGTAGACCAGAGTAGCACTCTCTTGTTTTGTGTTTGTTTAGGTCATATGATGATGTAAAACCATGGTGCTTCACAAGGGGAGGGCACTATCCTACCCGGTTTCACCGAAACGGGGAGTTTCCCCCTTATATAAGTCCAGAACCTTAGCTTTAGGTTACATCGCACGCATGAGAAGGGGGACACATGCACCCGGGGACTAGGTTTTGCATGTTTCAACATAGCACCACACTTCCATGCATGTGCTAGGGCCACATGCAAGTCCTTGAGGTATTCCGACGCCCCGGAGCGTGGTCTCCCGCGGAACCCTGATCTGTGGGCATCGGATCGTCTACCCCCCTAGACGTCCCTCTGACAGGGGTATCCCGGATTAGCACTCTCTTGTATTGTGTTTGTTTAGGTCATATGATGATGTAAAACCATGGTGCTTCACAAGGAGAGGGCACTATCCTACCCGGTTTCACCGGAACAGGGAGTTTCCCCCTTATATAAGTCTAGAACCTTAGCTTTAGGTTACAGCGCACGCATGAGAAGGGGTACACATGCACCCGGGGACTAGGTTTTGCATGTTTCAACATAGCACCACACTTCCATGCATGTGCTAGCGCCACATGCAAGTCCTTGAGGTATTCTGACGCCCCGGAGCGTGGTCTCCCGCGGAACCCTGATCTGTGGGCATCGGATCGTCTACCCCCCTAGACGTCCCTCTGACAGGGGTAGCCCGGAGTAGCACTCTCTTGTTTTGTGTTTGTTTAGGTCATATGATGATGTAAAACCATGGTGCTTCACAAGGGGAGGGCACTATCCTACCCGGTTTCACCGGAACGGGAGTTTCCCCCTTATATAAGTCTAGAACCTTAGCTTTAGGTTACAGCGCACGTATGAGAAGGGGGACACATGCACCCGGGGACTAGGTTTTGCATGTTTCAACATAGCACCACACTTCCATGCATGTGCTAGGGCCACATGCAAGTCCTTGAGGTATTCCGACGCCGGAACCCTGATCTGTGGGCATCGGATCGTCTACCCCCCTAGACGTCCCTCTGACAGGGGTAGACCGGAGTAGCACTCTCTTGTTTTGTGTTTGTTTAGGTCATATGATAATGTAAAACCATATGAAAGGGGATAGATGTACCCGGGGAAAGAGATGGAGACTGCTATCCGGGCGGTACAAACAATATTATCAACATTAAATTATGGGAGTGCCTAGATCTCAGGCGACTGAGAACTAGTTATGTCTAAGTCGCTGATGTCATCATAATATTTGTGCTAATTCTCAGTTGCAACCTAGTTGCAACTCATATGATTTGTACTAATTCTCAGTTACAACCTAGTTGCAACTCATTAAATTCTCAGTTACACCCAAGTTGCAACTCATGTGTAACTTCCATTTTGCACGAATCACGAGGTAAATCGAATGGTGAAAGAGGCGACTGAGACTTAAGAAGTTCTCATGCGCCTGAGAACTAGAAAATCCGTTAAATTATTGGGAGTAATTAATAAATTAGTATAAAATATATGACTAAAATTAAATGGAAAAAATAATTTGAAGGGATAAGCCCAACCAAACCCTATAGTACACAAACAATCAAAATCGCAGCAAAAAAATCTGAAGTGCTACGCCGACGGCTAAGCCGTCGGCACAGCCCATCCAATTCAGGCGTGGGGGGAGCACGTGGCGCATAGGGCTACGCCGACGGCCAGTTCGTCGGCACAACTTCGCCACCAAACGGCGTTTGCGGCGCCGTGTCTGAGTTGTGGCTACGTCGAGGGTAAAACCTGCACCGAGGGTCACCGTTGGCATATCGTTCTCCACTACGCTGATGGCGTGGCTGTGTCGAGGGCCACCGTCGGCACATGTTACTATGCCGACGGCCCTTTCTACGCCGACGGCCTAGCTGGGGGCTGGTCTAGGGAGGCAGCTACGCCGACGGCCCTGACATTTGGCCGTCGGCGTAGCATACCGGCCGTCGGCGCCTACAAAATTTCCTGTAGTGCAAGGGATCCCCCTTGGACAGAGAGGAAGATATGTTGTGGGCGTGGCAGCTCGCAGCTGCTCGTCGCCCTTGTCCATGCTACGTGCCCTACCCACACACCAGATTACTGACTCGGACGCTCCATGACACCATCCACGCGTTCTACCTGCAGGCCTTCGCCTGGCTGCCGGCAGGTTAGCTGCGCTCTCGCTTCCACCGTAGCCTGCTCAAGGCCGGCTACTGCTACGGCCCGCTTGATCCTGTCTCCAACATTATCATCAACACCATCTGCTACGAGGCTGCATTCCCACCTACCAAGACAGTCGAGCTGGATATCATCAGCATGGGTGGAGAACCGCTCCTTTTACGGCCTCGCCTCCTTCGTCTGCACACGTTATCACCGCCTCAGTTTCCAACAAGCTGTGCGCTGCCTGCTCCAGGCTGATGCCAACCTTGCGCTCGCTGATCCTAACCTCGATGATGACGCCTGTGCCTCCATTGGCACAATGGGGTGCGGACCACCCCTTCGTAGCACTGCTCAACCTCGAGGCCCACCCGACACCGGTGTCAGGAAGCCTTCTTGGCCGCCGCCAAGGCAGCCTGTCACCCCAACCCAGATGCCCAAGTGAAGCTTCTCACTTTGTGTAAGGCGACGCTGGGGTCTGCCTTCACTCTGCTGCAGGGCTCTAACAAGCTCTCCTCTCAAGATGTTCAGCGGCTTGCCACGTTGATATGTCCTGAAAATCCTCCTCTGGTGAGAGGGGGGCACTTCTCCCAACCCCCCTAACAGGTTACGCCCCCCTAAAAGGTTACCGCCATGAACAACTAGCATATGTGCATACAGCAATCTCTGAAAAGGTCAATATGCCTTGTTGAATGCATATGAACAGATGCCAAATGGGGTAGTTTTTGTTTTGCTTTTTGTTTGTTATTGCTAACATTTCCCATGTATTGCTGGCCTATGCTAATGTCGCTTACCAAATACTCTATTTCAGGATGCCAAATTCGAGCTTCATACAATTTGTGGTGTCAATGATCGGATCCCCTGCCTTGCATCTGGTCCTCCTCGTGGGTACCACAACTCTTATGGGTATCGCAACTCTCACGTGAACTTCATGGCTACTCCAAAAAGCCCGTGTGGTGGTGGAGTTCCAACTTTCTTTTTTGCTGAAATTGTCTATGGTTACAAAGACCGATCCTTCTGTTTTGCCCTCTGCCTCTACCTCTTCCATGTGCTGGTAATTTCTCCTTCTATAACCAACCCTATGCCAATAATTTCCCGCCTCTTATCTACTCATTATATCTTGTTGCATGTAACTAGCTTTTTATAATGCGTCTGAACCACCATGAGGCATCTTTACCACAACAAAACACTTGATTGTGCTTTATTGCTCCATCAGTCGTAATTAAAAATAAAATAGCTCAAGAAAGATTAAGTGTCAAAGATAAAAAAATCAATGCCCTTACTTGAATATCTCCATGTTTATAAGTTAGTGAAGTCAAACATTTTGATCGAGCAAATTGCCAAACTCATCAACATGTATAGCTGGATGATCCACCCACACATCATTTTGCACTTCACCTTTTATTTTTATTTTCTCTCAAGCCCATGCATCATCTAATCTAATACATAAATATAATCAAGAGTTTATCCCTTATTTATATGTTTATAACAATATGAGTTCTTGCTTGATCATTAGGAGCACCAGAGATTTTAAAGAAATGGCTGTCCTCATTTAAAAACATTAACAACAAACTTTGTACAAAACCATGGTGCAAAAATGATCAGCCGAATTGAAATCAAATACAGTGGATACCAACATGGGTCCAATTGAACCTTCCATCACAAGTTGATGGGCTAATTAAGGCTAAGTTCATTTCAATGGTTGAATTGTTCAGACTACAAAAGACCACATGGGCCCTTTGTGTGGGACCTACAGCCATTTTAGAGCAAAACATTAATTAAGATTTGACCAAATTGCAGAGTGCAGCACCCATGTTTTGCAAAGGACAACAGTTCATTAATTCTTAAAACCAGAGGTGTAATAACGTCGACTTCATGGACTGTAAGATCAACAATCTATAGATACAAATTGTCTAGCAACCTGCAAACATGCTGGTGGTTTCATATTAAGTCACCTATGCTCGCAGGTTTCAGTTTTCAGTCACTTTACTGCCAAAACTGGACTACAGAACTAGTTTAGCATAAGACCCATAACTGCAATTAGTTGAGAACAACAGAACTCGCTCTTAAATCCAGATTTTTTTGGTTTTCTTAAATTCTTAGTCGATTTCCCACATTGCATGTTGGTGAATCCAATTATACATCACAAAAAAGCATTGCAGTGTATCTTAGAACACCCATTCTGTATAGATACTTACAGTACATTGATGAAAGTTAATCCTATCAGATGAATGTTTTTGGATGCCATGGGTGCCTTGCATATATGCAAGATAAATCGTGAAATCCAATTCAATGGCAGAAAACGGAAACTCCACATGTTCTCCTTTGCTCAAGCCAGATGATCGACTGTAGTATATACACATTGCTTCAAAAATCTAACACAGATGGTTCTGTTCAATGGCTATCATTAACTCCGAGAAAAGGCAGACATTGCCTATGAAGTAGTTTTAAATCAACAAACTGCATGTATAAAATGATCCACCATTAGGAACCAGCTCAAAGTTCACGGTAAAACCGTATCTACCTCTTGTATGCGATCAAGAGAACAAATGTTGTCCAAGATATCCAATGATGGAAGGAGACCACCATGGAGGCAAAATACCTACAAAATACATTTTCCTTTTTGACCAGGCATGCATGGAAAGAAATCCTATGTCTATATTAACATAGCAAACCAAACCATCTAGGGAAAAGAATAGACCTGGTTTTCTATAAGAGTTGTGAATGGCAAATAATTTAACAAATCCATGAAGTACTTCGAAACATTTGCATTTTTGTACTTCCTTAAGCATGCATTGTAGAAGCCATACCTGTAGCCCGGATTGTACGATTGTGCTGGCATTTCAGAAAGTAGCCTGATGCAGCATATTTTGTGACGGACAGTATACAATAATGTAATAGTTCATTGCTTATGTTGTTCTACACTATGCTTCTTGTATCTACCTACTATCTAGCCCATGGCATTGTAGTTGCGTTATTTATATACTACACTAGATAGGCAATTATTCACTGCACCAATGCAAAATGATTTACCTCACATTCTTATGTACGAGGAACATGCATGCAGGGCTGTTCCTTCTACTTCCTTTTATAAGGGCGCTAGTTTTCCATGCTGCATAATGTGTAAACTGGTATAAGTAACAGAACATATTTCACCACCATACTCATTTCCCAAGCCAGCATATTAATGATAATGTTTAAAAGCAACTAGGTCTTTTGTGCACCATTTCTTTATATTCTATGGCTCCATGCATGGTGAAACTAGAAAGACACATGTCCTTTCAATTTTTATATTTTTTACTCATGCACAATTTATGTGGCAACCATTAATTCTTACCTCGTGTGTTGACAGCACAAATTCGGTGTCTTCACTGTGAGTTTATGGGGACTAGAATTGTGCATCCAGTTGGGATAGACTTCCGTGGGGGTGAGTCTGAGTTTGAGAAGATGGCCTGCAGAAAATACCCCTACGACAGTGAATTTGGCAACATGGATATCATTAACAATAGATTTAGTTTGGCAGATAGCATTTATGGCAGTGTGAAAGAAGATAGCCTCTACAATGACCTTGATGGGCGCAAGATTGAGGAGCGTGATCTAAGTTCCATGAGTATGAAGGCTCGGATTTTTTTGTTGGCCAAGGAAATGTAAGGTGTTGTGCTATGTAGTTGTCTGTGGCGCAAGAGACATGTTAAGTTTATGTTTTCTGTGACTATGCAAGGCTAGTTTAAGTTTAGGTTGCCTGTGACTATGCAAGAAAAGTTAAGATTATGTTGTCTATGGCAACGCATGACAAGTTTATGTTTTCTCATAGGTAGGATGATGCTCATGAAATTTATCAACTGGTTAATGTACCATTGGAATATCATCTGATAGTAGGGGTATTTGAATGTTGAAAGTGATTGTGTGATTGTGGTACAATAAACTAATCTGCAACTACTTTGGCTAGCAATCATGGGTTGGTGCATCTTTGTTGTCAAATCCGGCTGTGATGGTTCGATATGCACCAAGCCTGTGGAAATTTGGTTGTACATTTGCTCTATGTTTTGTCTGTTATCAGAATTTTGACAAGAACTAGTTTCTGTTATCGTTCCACCTGTTTTGTTCTTGTCTACTAATATCATTACTGCCTAAGATAGCTACATTTCTCTAGTTTGTAGAGTAAACTTTTTGTTTGAAGATGAATTTGAAACGGAATGTGCATGCCAGAATTTTCAACATTTCCAGCAGTTAGCCATTTTTAGTGGGCATGTGGTGTTGCTAGTAGCAGTGGGTGAAAGGTTCCACTGTTAAGATGGCATTTTTGTTGATCTGCCGCAAGATATGGTTGGCAAAATTGCTCGGGTTAGTTGGGAGGAGATATATTGTTAAGGTGACAGTCTCCCATTATTCCGTTTGCCGAGATGAAATTTCTATTTACAGGTTCTGGATGTTATGTTTTCTGGAGACAGTGCACTTTATCTGAATTTGGGACTGTCTGGTGCTAACTTTGGCAAATCGGTTGTCTCTGCTATGCTTGCTGATTGAACCTGGTGGATGTTCACACAACTTTGGAATTGAAACCGTTTGCTGTTTTTCAGTTCGTATTGTTTAACATGTTCTTACGGTTTACTAGGTGGACATGCGGATGTTGGAAAGCAAGATGAGGTAGTCGCCGCTGATGCAACTGATCTCATACCCGCTGATGCGGTTTATCTTCTCTCTCTAACAGATAAGAAACCTTACAGAGGAGACACCGAAATTGGTGAGAAGCTTGTAGCTATGGCTGATGCAGCGTTGCACTCTTGCCAGTGTACTAAAAAATGGTGCGAAACCGCTCTTTGGTTCTGATTTCGTTAGGTACCATTTCTCAGCAGCTTAGTGTTTTTATTTTCTGTTTTCAGACCACATGATGGTACTGTCAGGTCATCTGCTTCAGAAGAAACTGTTTGACAATGGAAGGCAACGAAAAGGTTTGACTACAAACACTGACTACTGTTCCAGATCGACAGTTATTTAGTAAGGTTGTGAACGTGATCTGCCCTGGGGATGCTTAAAATCCACCGGAACAAAAAAGAAGGGAGACGGCTGAAAACACGAATGTTTTTCAAGTTAAAAGTAACACCGGATCAGTGTGCATCAGCACATGACACAGTCATTCTGAAAAGCTACTCAAGCTGCTACAAACCTTTGCTTAGAAGTTAACCAAATATTTTGGCACTAGCTTGTTCAAGGAACGATTGAACGATCAAAAAGAAAAGGCTGAATCTTCTCCTTTATGAGTAGATGTGTTCCTTTCTCTTGTGGATGGTATGCTGTGTGATGCTCCTACCCGTTGCATCGTTAGGTTTGAGTGTGGAAGTATCGAAGCAATGGAGGACGCCGAGCGAGGTCGCACGAGAACTCAAATCTGACAAAAGAGAAGCATAAGAGAAGGAAGAAGTGACGACAGCACAGCAATAGAAGGTTGAGTAGCACAGCAAGTCAAAGAATTTTACCACTAGAATAGGCATTGCAAAAAAAAGGGGGTTAGAAAAGATGAAATGTTTTATGGTCGTGGTTGCTCACCCTGCCTCAAAGCTGACGCTTCCTTTCTGAATCACACTAGTAACTGACAAGTGCAGGGAGACATAAAAATATGTTTCTTCAGAATCCTAGCGAGTTTGGTCTGAAAACTATTCCTTGAGATAGCTCTGCTTCCTTTTTTCCATCTTCTGCAAGTGCGGAACAGTGACGTAAGGCTTCATGCATGATTGACTAAGTTAAGCCATACAACATTGGATGTCATGTTATGGGGCATTCCTTCAGACGAATGAAAATTGACATTGGATGTAGTAATGTTTTTCTAGGGATGTCATCTGTCCCAACCATCTTGGTAATATTTTGAGGCCTTTGCGCTCTACCAAAGTCAGATCTATAAGAACAGTGAGGTTCTTGGAACTTTCGGTGCTAGTGAGTCTAAGAAACATGATGCTTGACATGATAATGCTTTGGTAATTTAAACTTAGTGACATGGACAAATTGCTTATGCTTTAGGTTAGGTCTGTCTTATCACATCATTCTCCTAATGATATGACATTGTCATTAATTGACAACACATGTCATGGTTAGAAAACCTTGATCATCATTTAATCAAAGAGCTAGTCTAGTAGAGGCTTAATAGGGACACAATGTTGTATATGTAGCCACACATGTATATTGTTTTCGGTTGATATGATTATAGCGGACACAAGAAAAAATTGAGGGTGGGCACGCTTAAAAAAATTGCACTAGCCCGTGTGTGATAAAAAAATTGCCAAAATATGCCCCAATTCACGGGCTCTGATCTGAAACTTCTCCTGGTGTTTCTGTTTGTCAGTGTCAATTGGCGATCGGAACTGTGCAAGGTTCAACAAAATGGTTTTTATAAGTGTGCGCTTGGCTACTAGCCCGTGTGCATCACAGCCAGAATTGTTCAAGACCCCAATCCCAATCAAGATTGCATCAAAATAGGCTCCAATTTATACTTGTATACCTGTTGCTACTTGCTGTTGGCTGGGCCTGCTGCCACCATCGCGGCTCGCGCCAAGATTGTGCACCTGGCGACGGCTGACGGGATGGGCATCCCCCAACCGGGCAGCGGTGCAGAGCCGCAGAGCTCTACTGAGCGCAAGCGGACAGAGGGCTGAGGGGGGAGTCGGGGAGGCCACCGGCAGGGGGTATTCAGGGAGGAGGCAAAGGGCGAGGCGCACGGTGATCCAAGCCGCCGCAGAGCTAGTGCCCGGAGCAGCGAAGGCAGGGCCACGCGGAGCTAGGTTTGCCCTTCTTATGTCGCGGTTCAAATAGGAAGACTGGTCGCTCGAGTCGTTGTGCTAGCTCCGCTCGGTTCAGGAAAATTAGGGGTAAAGATATTTCCCCAAAAATCTGGGTGGGCCACTACCCGTCCGGCCCGCTCCCTGCGTCCGCCAATGATTATAGCATGGAGAATAAAAAAAATTCATAAACAGAAAATATGGTAATAACAATTTTATTATTGCTTCTATGACATAGTTCCAACATAGTTCATGCTATCATTGGGTATTTTTGTGCTTGCATGTGATTTATCAATATTTCACTATACATTGTTGTACTTCCCACTTCTCTTCTTAGTTATCCGATAATTTGGTTGTTTACCGAACCAATCTCCATCCCGACCATTGTTATGTGTTGCTTCAAACAGAAATGACATATGAAAGAGCGTAAGATAACAGGATGCTCTTGGACGGCGCACAACAAGCAGCTACATCACCTCATGATTCCCACTCTTGGAGGCGTTGTTTTGGAGGAGGGCTCCTTTTGTTGGACATGCAAGAGGACGCCAGCGCACTATGTGGCCAACTGGTGCCGCCCCACTCGTAGTTTGCAGCTCTTAGAAGTATACATATTTGTTTTAGAAAAACGAAAGCTTATATGACCCCTAGCCTATGCGAGCTGGTATATAGTCCAAATATTGATCATATTCCACTATTTATGCCTCGTCGTACAATAGAAAATGAATGTTTAAGCACACAAGCTTGGTTCATAGCTATATACTTTAACCTCAAGCTTGAGAATACCCTAGCAAACCACCACCATTTCGAGGTGTGCTAATGTGCTAGAACATTTTGAGGTAGGAAGGAAAACATGCCACAATTTTGGAACTATATATCTTCCATATAAGAACAATGTAAGCATTGCAAATTGACTATGTTCATAGGGGATATTCCCTCGAGAATATGTTAATATACTGTCAGCTGAATCTCAGACGAAAAAATGCTAAAACTAGCTAGTGTGCGTTAGCATCAGCATGGATGCTGGAATTTGCCTGCATTTGCAGAACAACGTTGCAAAACAACCTCCATTGAACAAAGGAAACCACCTGCAACAGAGATTTTTTTTCGAAAAGGGGGAGAAATACCCTGGCCTCTGGATCAATACATGTAGCAGAGATGGACCTAGGGTTGACTCCAATTGAAGGCTCTGCCCTCGGAACTTTCACTTGCAGTCTCAGGTACATAGGAAGTTGCTTACATGTGACACTTCGAGCATGACTGGAACCACAGCTGAGTCGGTATTCCTGAGAAAATTGGTGCGAATCAAGTAAGCAGAGTAACATACATGAAGTTAGATCTCCCAAGGCTTGAAGAGATGGCAACAAACTGGTACATGATATTACAGATCCTATACTACACCTTGCCTTAGCTAAAGGAATGCTTCCTTCGTTTTGAGATGTATATGGTACTTGAGACCCACGTCATAGCAATGCAGAAAATCCAACAACACATGTTATTCTTTCTTTCCCCATGCCCCTTATGCCCAGAGCCTTGAAATGGTTATTTTTGGAGATAACACCATGATCATGCTTAAGAGCTCAGACCCCAAGCTCAGTCGAACACCCTTGGAAGTGCAGCTCTCATGCTTAAGAGCTCGACCCTGATGCATCCCCTGCTTCATAGTCTACAACTACCATGCGTGCAGTGCAAGACAAATACTAAGAAATAATGAAGTTGGGATGTTGTGAGGCAGATCCACTAGGTGAGACTCATAGATGAACGGAGACGATAGATGAGACGAACGGTATGCATATATGCACATGGATGAAGTAGAGCTCTGCACGTCCATGTGGCTTCCGCCAACATCGATCGATCGAATCTGCTGCTTTGAAGACGGTCTCTCTTGTCGGATGTTCTCTTACTTACGTAGTGTAAGCCGCGCACATGCATGCCAGCCTACCAAGCTGATCCATGATGGTCCCTTACATTCATTCAATCGTTAAGTCATCCATACATATTGTGTACCTCCATAGAAGACCTCGGGTTACTAATTAACCATAATAAAAAGATAGATCGTGCATTGCATTCCACAAGTCTTAAATTATATTTTTGCATCGTCATACATCCTAAGAGCATCTTCAACAAACTACGAACCCACCCTAGGGGTGTGATTGGTTGTTGGGGGCAATTTAGGAGCTTCCCGGGGACCGGCCCTGGGAGGCATTGCCACGGAAAAAACGGCCATAGAGCCATGTTGTGGATATTGTTTGGTACCCAGAGTCGCATCGTTGGGAACATGGGGGCACTTTCGATTGGTTGCCAGCCGACTCACATGTAGTCTTACCTCTTTTTATATGGTGAACCCACCTCTCACCACCACACTTGAACATAGTTATGTCTCTAGGAATCGATTGCTGGAATGAAACCACATCGCTGATTCAAATCTTTTTCATGTAGACCTTGTAATGAAACGATGTACTGACAAAGGTTAAGGTTAGACATAACAAGAAACACACTTAAGAGTAAACCTTGAGTTTACAATAGAGGAACAAATGAACAGAGTTACAGTACACGGAGAGGGCGGGGGAAGGATAAGAGGAGACAGAGGCTGCTGCTAGGCGAGAGAGGAGTCATAAGGGAGAGTGGAAGAGAGTACACAAGCTGGCGGTGGAGGTTGAGGATGTTTTTTTTTTGAATAAAATATAAGAGCGAGCAAGCCGTCTCATTAAAAACCTTTCAGTCCCCTTAGGTACCCTGGTAAGAAAAAGAGTGCATTAAAAACTTGCTGCGACGAGTTTACATAAACGATTACAACATCTCAACTGAGATCAGATCCCTCACATAGTCCGGAGCATCAATGCTAAGATACCCATTAAACCCAGCTTTACCTAACTGTGCTAGCACATGCGCTACACCATTGCACACGCGATCCACTTTCGAGATGACAATATCGCGGAAGACCTTGAGCAATTCTCTAGCTTCTAAAATGAGAGCCCAGCTAGGTGATTGTTCTTCAGAATCAGACATAAATGAATTAACAGAACGCAAGCAATCTGACTCCAAGATTGTCGGCTAATGTCGGAGATGCACCAGGTGTCGTAGCCCATCAAGACATGCAAGTATTTCCACTTCCTCTGCACTACCACAGTAGGGAATACATGTCCACTCTGTCAAAAGAACGTTTCCGCTATGATCTCGAATGACGATTCCTATACATCCTTGCTTTGAAATGGCATCCCACCCGGCATCAACGTTTGCTTTGATTTTCCCCTTACTCGGCGGCTTCCAGGAGGAGACTTGCAGAAGCTTCTCATTGTCTCCTGGAGACACCGCTGCAAAGGACGACTGATAGTTCATCAAAAATTGGACCAATGCTGTAATAGACGCCTTCCCGTCTCCATGGATGACATTGTTTCGGTGATGCCATACCCGCCAGAATAAGAAGATGATCCTTGCACGTACATCAGCCACCGAATTACAGATGGAACGGCCAATCACGACCAGCCTACAAGAAGGTTGTCTCTGGCGGCAAAGTCCAGTGGCTCCAAAGTTCATCACAAAGAGCTCTGGCAAGGGTACACCGGACAAGAGCATGGTGCGTGTCCTCCACTTCGCGCCCACAAATGGAACAAGTAGGATTTATAGTGCTAATTCTCCGGTGTAGACCCTCAAGAACTCCCGGGGATTCTGTCGCAACACGCTAGGCAAACACACGCATTTTCTGAGATACTGTGGCCTTCCAAATCAGCTGCCATATTTTTCGATCCCCGTCCAGTTCAGCGCTGGACTGACCAGAGCTAAGCTGCTGCAAAGAGTCCTACCTACCGATCCGATAAGCTGAGCGCACACTGAAAAATCCATTGCTTTCTCCACTCCAAGCCACAAAGTCTTTCCTAGCACGAGCGGGTAATTTGATATTCAGAATAGTGTTCGCATCATGTGGCCATCAACAATCATGTGTTAGAAATAATCATCGTATGCATATATGCGCAGTGGTATCCGAGTAGGTTTTATGTAGCCGATAAGGGTAGAAATTAGGAGTTCTGATTCTACTTGGCTAGCTAGAACAAAACTGTTGTACATGTGTAGTACCCTGTAATCAATCGTGCCACCGAGAAATAGAAAAACACAAGGCTCGGACATGAGCCTTTGGCTATCATCGATTCCTGCCGTACACGAGTAGCACTAGCTGAGATCGATCAAGTTGTACGTGCAGGTGGTCGTGGGTGGATACTAGCTTTGCTAGTTGACCGTGCGCGTGTAGCCGAAAAGCAATCGACAATCACGTTTCGTCGGAAAATACTTGAGGAACTATGTCCCGACGAAAATATTGCTGGGTCTGTACCAACAACAAGCATACGTAAACATCATTACATGATACTAGGGAGACTTAGATCTACTCGTCTATAATCATCTGAATCGAAAGACTTACAACATGAAAGTTGTGTGAAATGGAAAGGTAAGCTACTCCTCAAATGAAATATCAAATGGTTCACCGTGTACGATGAATTTGATGAATTTCGTTCAAAAAGCTTCAGACATGAGCACAAAATTAAGTAGATGCGGTTAACAAAACTCGGTACTGATTGTCATAATTGAATCACCTTGTCGGTGTGCATCATTTTAATGCAGAATGTATTTTCAATCGAAACATGCTTGTGCCAATAAGAAGGGCTTAGATGAAGCACCCTCACCTATCGTCACGTGCAAAGATTCGCTCGGTAATAAAATCATGTGAAAAAGAACGGGGATAAAAACAATTAGCATGTGGCACGTACAAAATGCAATATGTACGTCGCAGCAATTACATATAAATTTACTTTTTTCCCCAAAATGAGCATGAAACTAATTTTAAATCAAGTTTAACTTTTTTTGCGGGTAATCAAGCTTAACTTGTACGTGTAGAATACCCTTTTAGCTTTTATTTTGTACACACACAAAAAATACTCCAACCTAACTAAAATATCCTCCCGTCAATCACGTACCCCTTTGCCTCCAAGAGAGAGCCAGGCGACTAGGGTTCCTCGCCTCCCACCGCCACCGCCGCGGATCTGCCCCGTGTCTGTGGCCTTCGGGCCATGGAGGCGCAGTGGATCTCGGTCCTTGTCAGCCGGAGGGCTTCATTTTTTGGTGTTAGGGTTAATATTTGTTGGGGCGATGCTCAGATGGCGGTGGCGGCGCCTCGTTCAATAAAGTCTCCCTGGCTTAAGCCCCATCTCGACGGTGTGTAGTCCTCAAGGATTTCTTCTGGCTGTGTGGATCTTTAGATCGTCAAGGAGTTTTATCAGCAGTTCATCACTTTTCTTCATCTCCGGGACGGATGTGGTCTTTTTGACCCGTTCTGCGACTTCTCGTCCACAACCAACAACGTCAGGCAGGCTCAGGCATGAGCCACAACGACGGCACGCCGTGACATTGTCTGAAGGTTCTCAAGAATTTTGATGTAATTTCTATTTAGGCTATCTGCAGAAAATTAAACCACAAACTATACTAGATGTAAAAAGATCTTATTTTTGTGTTTCGGTGGCCGGTGGCCGGTAGGACCAAGTCGGTACGGTGGCCGGCCATACCGGTACGGTGGCCGGCCGTACCTATTCGATGGGAACACCGCATCCTATTGTCTTCATATATTCCGTTAAAAAACCTATCTTTATATTAATCTACGGGAATTCTACGTTTAGACCGGTCGCTAGGAGGCTAAATTCGGCGGGCTCACGTCTGTCGTTGGATCACCGGCGAGGAGACGAGATCGGCCACCTAAGTCAACCGGTCCTGGACTCCGCACGTAATGAATCCCAACTAATCCTGATCGAGAGCAAGCGATTCAAAATACAAAATCTGCGGACAAAGTAAAATAGGCTGTACTAGCTGTTGTACTAAAAGACAAAACGAAGTAGAGCCAGCTAAGATCAAATCAAAAATTCAAAATGTTTTGTAGATCAAACCATTCATCCGATTTAGGATCCGTTTTCACCGTTAGGCTAGTCACGACGATATCTTCGAAACTAGATCCCATATTGATATGTTTCGACGAAAATTTTTTCAGACCAAAAAGTTATCCATCCCTAACACATGAGTTATCCGTATAATAGTATAAATATTATCCACCCTATAATACATAAGTTATCCATCATATAAACGTGTTGGGTATAAACGTTCTCGTTGAGCAAGTTTAATTGGAACGTGATAGCCTAGTTGTTAGGGTACTGAGACTTTATTGCTATCAATACGTTAGCGTCCACAAGCGATGAAGCATCCTAAAACCCTTCTAGGCTTCGTCACCCCTCGATAGCGTCGACGGACGATAAAGTCGAGCCGGTTAATGGTTGAGTGTCACGTTGTTTACTACGGCTTACTGTGGTGGATGGTTGAGGCATAAGACCCAATTTATTTATATTGTATGCAAAAAGCTTAAATTTAGTTTCTTTAATGAAATTATGTTTGATGTTTCACGCGGTGGACTTTCGAGATTGAGTAATTCGTACGCTACGAGAGCAGTGACGAGCAACGAGACCGAGCTGTTAGAATAACATTTTATATTATGCTTATAGGTAAATTTTTATAGCGGTGGATAACTTATATGTTATTGAATGGATAACTTACATACTGAAGTGTGGATAACAGCTCGGTTACTGATGGATAACTTATGGGTAAATAAAAAAATTATCTATCCATAACACGCGACTGTGGGTAAATTTTGTAGTAGTGGATAACTTACATGTTTTTGGATGGATAACTTATATACTTAAGCCCGGATAACTCTTGTGTTACGGGTGGATAACTTTTGGTCAAAAAAAGTTGTCAAAACATACCAACATGGGATCTAGTTTCGAAGATCTCGTCATGACTAGCCTAACGGTGAAAACGGATCTTAATTCGGACAAACTGTTTGACCTAGAAAACATTTTGAATTTTTGTTTTTAATTCAGCTGGCTAATCTCTTGTCCCGCGTTGGCTGGTGTCGGAACGACCGTTCATGCGACGCGGGAGAAGTGTTCCATTGTTGTCCGATCCGCCAAGTTTTGTCCATCCTAGAACGGTTGTTCTGTAGCTTTGTCCTTAATCTATATACTAGTACAGTACTAATAACAAGATCTTGACAATACATAGTCGGTTTCAGCCCTCGATCGGTACAACGATCGGACATGACGATGACGTCGACGAGCAGCAAGAGGATGGCGACCACCGCGCCCTCCACGCTGCCAGAGGAGATGGAGATGGAGGTGCTGATGCATCTGCCCGTGAAATCCATCCTCCGCTTTAGAGCCGTGTGTCGCCGCTGGGCGGCGCTGCTATCCTCCGGGGAGTTCCGCGCTGCGTGGACGAATGAGGGGCGGGCCCTTGTATCAAGGGTATCCAGCTGAATACCCAAAAGTTTTGGCAAAAATTTTAAATTATATATGTGTCTTATATTTTAGTATATTTGTATAGAAAACTGATTGGAATTTTAGCACAAGTATTCATAGGAGTAGTTAGTTAGGACAAATGTTTACAAGCCAATTGATCACAAGATCAAGTGCTACTCATGCACTATTTTTTCCTTCATTTTTTTTACTATGAATACCCATTGTAAAATTCCTGAGCCCGGGACGAATCATGCCAAGTCGTCGACGATGGAGCCAGCAGCTCAGCTGTTGTTCCTCCCCTTGACGCCATGGACATCTAAGATATCCACCGAGGTGATCTCCGGCGACGGCAGGAGGCTGCTCACCCTCGACGGCGTGCGCGACACATGCGCGTTCATGGCACCCGCGTCGTGCCGCGGCATCACCCTCCTGCATGACAACAAGTCAGGACAGTACCACGTCTTCAACGCAACCACGCGAGCGGCCGCCACACTGCCGCCTCCGCCTTCTTGCCAGAACGCACGCTGACGCAGCTATTTGCATCGACCGCCGGCCTCGGGTTCGACGAGAGATCCAAGGAGCACAAGGTGGTGCGGCTGGTCTGCTCCGGCAAGCTGGAAGCGCCGCCCGAGGACTTGTTCAACAGGATCAGGTGCGAGGTGCACACCCTCGGAAGTGGACGGGACCGCCGCCGGAGGCCGCCCACCTCGTCCACCGACGCTGACGGCGTGGTGGTGCCGTCTACGCTCGCCAGGTCCGCCCTTGCCGCGACGTTGATCAACCCGGTGTCGGTTTTCGCAGACGGCTTCCTGCACTGGCTCGTCAATCCGGACTTCGAAAATCCCACCGCCGACGCGAGAAGGTTTGTGCCTCCGGTGCTTTCGTTCTCCCTCGCGGAGGAGACTTTCAGCCGTTGGGTCCGGCCACTGCCCTTCCACTGGCACGCCTATGGGGGCGCGCACCTGGAGGAGCTCGATGGCAGGTTGTGCATGGTCCGGGACCTCCGTCGTGGTTCCAGTGACCGCCGGCTGGAGATCTGGAGCTACGGCGCGGCGGCAGATGGTGGTGACGACGTCTGGTCGCTGGCGCATCGTATCGATTTGGCATATTGGAAGAGATTTGCTGACTGAGCCATGGCACATCAGAGTTCTCGGCTTCTCTGCTAGAAATAGAGTGATCTTGGTTGCCACGACCAAGGAAATGTAGTTGCCTATGATCCCACGAGTGGAACCCTAGTGTTAGCGTCCACTTGGCCAGCCAGTACTGGCCTACGTTTTGGACGTTCATGCGCTCACAGCCCAACAATAATAAGAGAGCCCCATCCATCTCAAAAGCCCGGACTGAATGGAGGAAAGAATATCCCCCTTATAAGTTGGGCGTGGCCTCCTCCCGTAAGCAAGGTGGGACTAAACTTCGTGTAGCCTCACCGGTCAACAGCAGCCTAACATCCCATCCCCCTGAGAAGCCCCTCAGGAAGGCATGGCGATCGCTAGCTTTCATACCAGATGTTAGCGTCCACTTGGCCAGCCCAGCACTCAGCCTACATTCTGGACGTTCTTGCGCTCACAGCCCAACAATAAGAAGAAAGCTCACTCCATCCCAAAAGCCCGGACTGAAGGGAGGAAGGAATCTCCCCCTTATAAGCTGGGTGTGGCCTCCTCCCTTAAGCGAGGTGGGACTAAACTTCGTGTAGCCTCACCGGTCAACAGCAGCCTAACATCCCATCCCCCTGAGAAGCCCCTCAGGAAGGCATGGCGATTGCTAGCTCTGATACCAGATGTTAGCGTCCACCTGGCCAGCCCAGCACTCAGCCTACGTTCTGGACGTTCTTGCGCTCACAACCCAACAATAAGAAGAGAGCTCACTCCATCCCAAAAGCCCGGACTGAAGGGAGAAAGGAATCTCCACCTTATAAGCTTGGTGTGGCCTCCTCCCGTAAGAGAGGTGGGACTAAACTTCGTGTAGCCTCACCGGTTAACAGCAGCCTAACATCCCATCCCCCTGAGAAGCCCCTCAGTAAGGCATGGCGATCGCTAGCTCTGATACCAATTGTCAGCGTCCCGGGCCCAGCTCCACACACTCGTGTTGCGTTTGGACGTTTCCTGGCCCACGGCCGCGCACACGGCCCAACATTCAGCAGAGATCCCACTACATCCCAAAAGCCCAGACTGAAGGGAAGAGAGCAACTCTCCCTTATAAGCTGGTCGTGGCCTCCTCCCGCTAGCGAGGTGGGACTAAAGTCACCGGCAACGCTTGGTACCTAACACCCCACCCCCCTAGAAATCCCCCTGGCGGGCATGACGGTGCTGGCTCTAATACCAGATGATAGCGTCCACTTGGCCAGCCAGTACTCGGCCTATGTTCTAGACGTTCATGCGCTGACAGCCCAACAATAAGAAGAGAGCCCACTCCATCCCAAAAGCCCGGACTGAAGGGAGGAAGGAATCTCCCCCTTATAAGCTGGGTGTGGCCTCCTCCCGTAAGCGAGGTGGGACTAAACTTCGTGTAGCTTCACCGGTCAATAGCAGCCTAACACCTAGAAACCGTCCTTCAGATCGCGGGAGGAAGAACAACTCATGCCGAGACAGAGACTAGGCAAAATCTTGCAAGATTCTCTTTGTTTAAAGAGAGCCTTACTCAAGTGTATTAGAAAATAATTAAGGAATTGATTACATGAGGCAAAGAAAGAGATATAAACTACTTATGTCATTGGTTTTACTCCCTCCTCCGATCCAATATTAATTGTCGCTGAAGTGGAATTGAAGGGTACCTTGTACACACTAGACATAGTGCTTTCTGAACCTTCTCCACATATAGCCAAATAATAGCAATTACTAGTCATGCTACAAATGAATTGTTTGGTGATTGGTGATGGCATTTCGCTCAGTTTTATCAGTGTATTCTGAACTATCAAGCATCCGTATGTGCAAAAATAAATTTATCATTCAAAAGTATAAACATTGTTATTGTTGTATGTTTATGTATAATGCAATGTATGTTGAAAAATTCTACTTGCGGAACAAATGCATTACTTTGATTTTTGAGCGCCCATAATGTTTGGAATCGTTGCACTAACGACTTGTCTTTCTTATTGATTTCAAATTTTGGTAGTCAATTTTTGTCATCCCGAGGTATATATGGTCGTCTGCCCTTGAAAAACAACATTGCCATGTGAAGAACCAAGATAGCAAGCAGCTCTTGGATAGTATTTAGTTCGAACTGTCCTTATTATAACTCGTAATAGATTTACTAATTAGGAATTAGGATGCGATGTAACCGGGAGCAGGTGCTCCAATATATATCATGTGGCATGGTTACTGTTTGTGACTGAGAACTTTGTATTTGTGTTGTTGAGAAGAGAATACCTGAATGTTGAATATCACTATAAAAGTATCCCCCATATCCCGCGGATTTTTGGGACGATACAAACAAAAATTACCTCCAAATGTTGGATACGCAGCGGATAAGCGATCACGGCACAATTTTGTCGCGGCGGTGACTTATATGCCGTGGCTGATGCGGCACAATTTTTTAGCGCCCCATCGTATGTGATCGGGGAAGCCGGCGGATTTAGTGCCACAGTAAATGGATGGACGCATATACCAATACGCCGAGCTTTGTACTGCGTGTCCCACACTGTGGACAGGTCAAGCACCCCACATTGACTGGTCAGGTTTGACTCACTGACTAGTGTGGCCCACTACCAGCGAGGCCTTTATATCTTCGTCTTCAGCTTCTGCTCCCGATCTCGATCTAGTCTCTTGTACTCCCTGCCACAGTACTCTCCCCAATTCTCTTAATCTTTCATTCTCAAACAGGGCCTTAGAGCATCTCCACTCGTATGGGAGTCCTCCCATACGGCGTTTGACGTGGCTCAATTTTGGGCCATATGGAGGAGCGCTGGACAAGTTCACGATTTGGGGGGCGGGGGGACTGGCTCCCAGCCGTGTCCCACATACAAAAAAATCAAACATTCAAGCACCTCAATTTTTACATTCAGACACTTTAATTTACATAGAAAGGAAAAGATAAAAACAAATAATGCCTCCGGCGGCCAAAGGCGCTGCTCTCGCCATGAGGGCGCGGCGACGGCGGCAGCCCTCTGGCGATACCCCGCAGGTTGAATAGTGAGTTGTATCTTGCTAGCTGCGTCTCGGCATCCTCCTTTGCTCGGTCACGGCTGGCATGCAAGTCAGCGTCGTCAGGCTCTCTGTGCGACACATAGAAGAAACACATGTAGATGTCGTCGAGTTGTTGCAGCCGGCGGTGCTCTGGCAGGAAAACTTGGCGGAAGATGTCCCACCTGTAAGGCTTGCCGGTGGTCCGGTAAGCCAACCCGTGGGGTACTGGCGGCCTCAAATCTCCTCGGACTCGGGGTCGGAACCGGCCCAGCCCAGCTCGTCGTAGTTGGCTACGTCGGAGTCGTCGGAGTTGATCCACTCCATGTTGGAGAACTCCGAGTCGGTGTGGCTGGGTCCAGGGAGAGGCTCTTCTGCGGGTGGTGGGCGAGATAGAGGAGCACGGTGGCCAGGCATGGATGTGCGCTGGCCCTATAAGTGAAAGCAACACCGCGGGCCGCCGCCCTAGATGTAGCGGGAGAGGGTGTGAGGTCTAATCATGGTGTAGATCTGCAATGGCGATGGCCGTCACGCCTACATATAGTGATAAAAGGGCGGGAAGCTGTAGAAAAGGCAGGAAGGGCAGGACGGGAGAACGCGCTGGCGAGCAATTTCGCCACCGTGTGGCCGACGACGAAACGACACTCGAGAAATGAGTCATCTATCTCACTACCAGGGCTGGCCCATGTCGTTTTTATCTCCAACCGGCGCCCCCGCTTGCCCCTATTGGGTTGGGTTCGGCCTAGAGGCGCCGGATAACAAAATAGGCCGGAAGCGAAAAAAGATTAAGGAGACCGGCTAGGATCGAGTTTAAATGCCAACACCCCGATAGTCATTTATGGAGGCTTTAGGGCGCGAGTGGAGATGCTCTTGTCCTCAGAGAGAGGCCAGTGCTATGCTGAATTACCCCCTTTCACAATGGTTCCCGCTGAGTCAGCCTCCATGCCAGCACTGCCACGTTAACCTTGCCACCTCAGTTTTTTCATTATAGGAAAAAAATAAGAAAACCTGAGGTCAAATCAGTAATAATTATTAGAACAGGTTCGTGTTCTGCTCTCGCTCCTCCACGGTGAATTCCCGTCCCCACCGGCCCACCCTGCTCGACCGACTATCCGCCGTCGCTTCTCCGCCGCCACATCCCGCCCGACGGCGACACCTTCCGCTGCCACAGAGGGGCACGGGCAGCTCTTCCCCGCCGTGTCGATTTGGCAGAGGTACTCTTCCTTCGCAGCTAGGGTTTCCCGCCGTATCCTTGGATCTATAACGTCTTCTCATATCTTATCTACCGGCTTGCGGTACGGATCATTGCAGTGCGCATTACCTTCCTCGTATCCCAAAAATCAGACTCACTATCCAATGTTTGGTGCACATTGTTTTGGTTAGTGTATATTGCCTAAATTCAGTTGACAGCAAAATTCAGGTTTTGTGCCCATGGTCAGATTGATTACACCTGTAGTATTTTAGTCCTGTATCTTGATATTCTTTTGTTTAGGTCGCTCACCACATATGCCACGTGGGTTTTAGTCCCGTATCAGATTCAGTAGCTATTGTTCAATGCAAGATTGCAAATAGTTGATTATTGAGGTACTACTTACTGTTAGCTGTGTCTCCTGGGGTTTCTTTGTTTTGAGGTCGATGGTAGATTCTTTTTGTGCTTGGTCGTAGTAGTAAAATATGGGTGACTGGTTCCTTTGGGATTGGCTGGTGGTGACGCCAGTCTGTTCGAGGCTTGGGAACAGAACTGCTTGTATTGTGTTTACCATTTTTCATCTAATGAAGAATGGGGGCTGAGAGCTCCTTTAATAAAAAATGTTGATTTGATTCGCTAGCATGGAGTATGTCTGTCCCAAACCAAATTCACTAGCCATTGTTTAATACAAATTGTTTTTATTAAATTTTACCCCTATATTTAGTTGGCAGCACTTATCCCCTGTTTGACAGTGTCCTCCAGACCCTCAAGGACATCGACTCAGCATGGAAAGTGAGAGGCAGCCACCTGCTGCAGCGTCCGCCGCAATATCAAAGGTGCTCGACAACGATGACCTTCTCATCGAGATCCTCCTCCGCGTCGGTTTCCCCACCAACCTTGTCCGTGTTGCTCTTGTCTGCAAATACTGGCTACGGCACGTCTCCGACCCCAAGTTCCTCCATCGTTTCCACAAGCTCCACCCGTCTACCCTCCTTGGCTTCTATATTGCCACTGGGCCGACGCTGCACGCTCCGCACTTCGTGCCGATGCAGCCTCAGCCCCCAGAGCTTGCTGCCGTCATTGGTCGCACAAGCTTCAGCCTGGACTGTGACCAGAAAGTACTGACCTACATAAGGGATTGTCGGGATGGCAGGGTCTTCACCACACGATGCAAAGGAAGTGAATCGATACATAGAGTGTACAACCCGTTGTTCCCTGAGAAAGGTATGCTCATCATCCCACCAATCCCAAGCTACCAACGTCAGGACGACTATTACTGCTGTTTGAGTCAAATCCTCTCTGTAAAAGAAGGCGATGACTTGTCCTACTTGTATGTGTGGGTATCGTCTAAAAAGGACAGAACAAAATCTATGGTTCATGTATATATCTTGCGACCTGGTGATGATGTCTGGCGCACACATCTTACCTTGGCCACAGACCCGGTCTCTAATAACTGGGTTACAAAATTTGTGCTCAGTGACAATAAAATCTATATGCGGGGCGTAAGGAGCGACATTGTCGTCTTGGATTTGGTAGCCTCGAGATCCTCTACAATTCGTCTCCCACAAGGGGTGGAGTATGGAGATAGGGACACTATGTTGTCACGGGCAGATGATGCACCTGGTGTATATCTCATCCAAGTGAAGGAGCTTCAGCTTCGCATCTGGCTCCACAAAGGGGACAATTGGTTGATGGTGGACACCATCAGTTTGGTTGAGATGTGTGGTAATTTGAGGATATCAGATTGCACGGGTGAGGAAGAGCAAACTGCAGTTCTTTGGATAAAGCAGGTGGGAGACAACGTTGAGTTTGTTTTCTTGCAGATGGGTCGATACATACTCTATTTGGATATCAAGTGCAGGACATTGCGTAAAGTGCATGAGATGGCAGACAAGGATCAACGTTTCTATGTTTATATCTATCCTTTTAAGATGATTTGGCCTCCCACTTTTCCCTCCGCTGAAGGATGACCTTCAAGGTATGCCTTTTGAGCTCTAGATGATTTGTATAGTGATGTTGTTGAGGTTACCAATATTTGCAATCTGCATAGTGTTATTCTCTTTCCTGTTTTGCTACTTTGTTATTGCCACATGCTTTAAATTTCAGATTTGTAGCTTTCATCAATACACCATCATAAACGATTACTTGTGGAAAGAATTGGCATTGTTGCATTTGTGATGCTCTGGCGCTCTTGTTAGTTGTTCATCAACCATCAATATTTGATTTAACTGTAGAATACTGTATGTTTGATTCCTTACGTAATTTTAGGAATACTAGCTAACCATCTTTTCAGGTGAAAGATGCCTAGCCTTGTATTCTGATATATCACTGTTTTCTGAACTACAAATGAACTTACAGAAGTACAAAACATCATGTATAAGAGCTGAAAGATGCCTAGACTTATTATCCCGTTGACCACTGTATTTTCTTGTCCTGAAATATTATCACAAACCCATCAATCCTGAAACTCTAGCTTCCTATTTCTCAAAATTAATTATGGTATAACTTTTTGGTGTGGTCTATGTCACCTCCGTACCGTTCAACCTTGAACCTCAAACTATCATGTCTGAGATCGTTAATACTTTGGATTTTTCCAAATATTGCAGTTATGTTGAAGCAGTCTATCGCTTATTTCATTTTTGGTGGATTTTTTATTTTACAGGGTACGCATAAGCTTGTTCAAAATTTCTGATTCACATATCACAATGAAAACTTTCCTGTTGTATGATACACAGTGATCAGTCCAAGCTAACAGTGGCAGTGGTAGTTTGTGCTTGTGTGGCATTTATCAATCTCGATCAGATATTTTGCAATGAATTCCTGGAGCTTCTGCAATGAAAAAATAAACTGTATTGCAAGAAGAAATGCATTATTTTGACTTTTGAGTGCACATAATACTCGACTATCATTGTACTAGCCACTTATCTTTATGTCCATTTGATATCCCCATGCTGATCCTTCCCGGTTTGCTTGAAACAGAAATGCCATGTGAAGAACAGGGAATCATGGAATCAAGGAAGATTAGTAGTGAGCTGCATTTCCTCGAGTAGCTCTAGGCATGTAGCAGTTCTAACTTCCCTTATGATACTTCTTAGTGGGTTCCTATGTAACTGGAGAAAGTACTTATTTGGTACTAGTTCGGGTCCGAAACTTTTGTTACGTGAAGAAGACTCACTCTTTGTTGACGAGGTATCTTGTCTGATTCTCATGTGTTGTAGTCCTATGGTTCCAATGTGTGCCTGCTTGTTTGCTCGTGGCATTCAGTGAAGTGTATTTTTCTTCACTGTTGCAAGATTGGTTTCTGTTGGTTAGCCATGTGTAAGGAAATATGCCGCATTTAACCTGGACCATTGAACTTCTAGGGAAGGAAAGAAACTGTATTTATGGAAAAACTGATTTTCAACTTTTGAGAGCACATATTAGTTGATTATCGTTTTGATAGCCACTTGTGTTTGTGTTTGCATTTCTTGGTGGTCATATTCTCCAGAAGGAAAAGGGCATTTGCAATATACATGCAGTATACCTATGGTTGTAGTTAAAACAATTCCCAAGCTTTGTTGATCACCGTAGTTCTTTTGTTTGGTTCTACTTCTAGATTACCTATGATACAATAATACTCACCTAATCATGTAAACAAACATCATTTGATACATTTTCTTTCATATCAGAAAAAAATGCATTGTACTTCCAATGGATGCATCCGTTTTTGCTATACATGGTTTTTGTATTGAGGGGTTTGTCCTTCTTCCCGGTGATCCTTTTGCATTCATAAATTGATACACAACATGCACAAATCAACACTAAATATAGTAGTAACGTTTGGCCTAATTTAGGAAATTCACAATGTACATGTTAATGTTTTATGTATGGTTACAACTTGGTCACTGAATTTTGGAATAAGAGGTTTCACCTAAGAGATTCGGATCAAACTTAAACACCAATTGGATGTCTAAATTGTGTCGGTACTCGGTAGCACAGGTTCATTATCTATTGTATGTCAAGAGCGCGACCAAGCGTGCCTACCCTCCTAGTTAGTATTGTTTGCCACCGACACCTTTGTTTTATGTTCGAGGAGACATAGTGTGCAACCAACACCTTTGTTTCATGGTCGAGAAGGAGGCTTATTGTTTGCAACCAACATCTTTGTTTCGTGGTCGAGAAGGGCTTGTATATCTTTTTTTTACCAAAGCTTGTATTTCTTTGATGTGCTTGTTTTGTATTTTCTTTGGAAAAGGAAGTGGGAGATTTTCTCTCTGTAATTAATAAGGAACGATTGCAAAAAACATTGTGGATAGAAAATGGAGAAAAAACACTAGAGTTGGTTGTGTTTGAAGGATCATAAACTTTGGTTCCAAGCTATGGAGATTCAACCACTATTTTTTTCACGGTCTTAAGGCTAAAGTGCACCAACTCTATGCGGACAACTATTCCAATTTCGAATCGGTTGCTCAAACTCCAACATCTCATTGTCCCATCCATATTTTTCATACTGTCTGAAAGAAAAGTTAAGGTGGGACCAAACCTAGCCAACTGGCCGGCCTGGCACGGCATTGGCCCGACACTGACTTTCATGGGCCTGACATGGCCCGGCACGCTAGAGCCTGTTACCAGCGAGCCGTGTCGGGCCGGCATGTCGACCCGTTTGGCACGTGGGACACGTCGTCCCATCTTTTTTCATGCAGGCCTTCAAGAAAACCCTTAAGTTTGCCGAGCTGCTACTATAACACAAAAGATTTAGTAGTCTGGTGGTTGAGGAGAGGGCGTACTAGGTGTAGGCCAGCCTATTTTTGCAAACTATTATTCTGCTAATCATGTGCTCGTGCGGGCTAAGGACGTGTTTGATAGGTCGCATGCGATTTTCGGCTCAGTTGGACACTGCTAGAATGGGTAGTGCCGCGCTGACTTATACATGTGAAAGCCACCTTTACAGTTTGTTTGGTAAGCTGCAGGGAGATCTTTTGCACGAGGACAATAACAAATACATGTTGTTTGGTTGCCTGCATTGATTTGGATGTCACACTAACAGATATACCTAAACAGTCATCAGCACAAATCTTGTTGTGTTCGCAGCATAGAAAACAAAAAAAATCCTATGATGGAAACTATATACGGCACGATCCATCTATCTAGATACAATCAACGGGTGGATATACATCCGTAGAATATATACCCTTGAAAACCGACATAGCTTTACGAGTATAGACTCGTTGGTGATGTAGTCGATCTCTTGCTGATCTCAAGATCGTGTAGAAGTCCGGTAGCACCGTAACTCAGCGAAGCATCCGTGATCGCACAAACGTCCGGAAATCCGACCACCTCCGCGACCTCGCTCCAGCAATGCAGCAGAAGTAGCAAATCCTTGCTCTAGAAAAATCCACCAAAAACATGTATCTCGCTAAGTCAAGACCATGGGGAAATAGTAGAGGGAGAGAGAGATCCTTCACGAGGAGGCGTGAGTGATAGAAAGGGATAGGGAGTCTTTTATAGGAGGAGGGGGAACCCCAAGGGCCATGGGCGGCGGCCAAGGTGCTTGCCCCCACCCCTTCTCCATTCATGTGAGTGGAGCTCCCACTCACAAAATGACTCTCCATTTCCTCCACTCAAAATTCCACTCACATGCATTAAATTTTCACCAAATTTAATGCGAGCTCTCATTTAATAAAACTCTTTTATTAATTTTATTTAAAATTTTGTTAATTACATTAAATTAACAAATATTCACATAAAACCCCTTGCAATATTTCAATTTTATATGCAGAACCAGTTTCAGCAATTTCACCCCAAACAATTCTGGTTTCTATTAAAATAATTCCAGCATTTTCTTTTTCTTTTTATGGAATCTTATTTGCTCCAAATGGTATCGGTATCCCATAAGTGTGTCACCCTTCGGTTCGCGAATAATGCATACATGATCGAGACTCCTCTCCGATCAATAATCAGCACCGGGACCTGGAGATCCGGACTGACTCCCACACATTCAACAATGATTTCTTGTGATCGTGTGAACCTTTTTACACTTGTGACTAAATCTTTTTGTCTCGCGATATTTTACATGTCCGAGATTCGATCATCGGTATCCCCATACCTAGTTTGATCTCGTTACCGACATGTACTCTTTTCTCGTTTCCATGATATAACATTCTAGTGATCCCCATCACTTGTTTGCAAACTATATCAATATGATATCACCGAGAGGGCCCAAAGTATATCTCTCCGTCATTTGTATGGACAAATCCCACTCTTAATCCATGAGCCTCAACATAACATTATCGGAGTATTCAAACCCACCTTTATAGTCACCTGTTATGGTATGACGTTTGATGTTATCAAAACACTCTTTATATGTTAGTGATTGACACTATCTTATAGTCTAAAGACTAAAGTTACTTGTAATGATGTTATAGTAATTTAAACATAATAACTTTGATCGTATTACTATACTTTGGATAAATGTTCATCACTTCATTCCACCAATACTGTGACCTCGTTATTAACAACATCCAATGTCCATGATCAGGAAACCTTGATCATTATATTAATCAACGAGCTAATTTATATGAGAGGCATAACTAGAAGCACTTTATTTATTTATTAAACACACATGTATTAATGTTTCCAATTAATACAATTATATCATGAGAAATAAACATTTATCATAAACAAGAAATAAGATAATAACCACCTTATTATTGCCTCTCGGGCATATTCCCTTCATATCTGTTCTTCGTTGCCTATTGTTGCAGTTGTTGGCACAAGACCTATTGCGTCTGCGCTGACGACGGAGGGCGGCGGGGAACCTTCTTGCAGCTGCGCCGGTGATGGAGGGCGACATGACACGTACTACGGCTGTATCAGTGATGGAGGGCGGTGGGCTACCTGCTGCGGTTGCACCAGTGTGCGACATGACACCTTATGTGGCTGTGCCGACGGTAGAATGCAATAACGACAAACCACAGTACCATCGATGAGGAACCGCTCGATCTTGCTCGCCGTATCGGGATACTTCCCCATGACGCGTCTAGGAACTCGAGATGGAACACGACATAATGGAACACCTGGAATAGGTTCGGGGTGAAGGGGAGCTCCGCGCGATCATAGCCGCGGTCGACGACGATGACGACCTTGGCGGTCCTCTATATGCATGACCCGCGCGTCGAGTAGGCCTTCTTTATCAACCTCATTTTTAATCTCACGTACAAGTTGAGAAGCTACATATTGATTTCTCTACATCCACCAAAACGAAAAACTTCCAACACAAGAGTTGTGGGGAACAGCAAGATCAAGCTATCCCCCAAAATAAATTTCGAATGGTTGAATGTATGCGGTTGAATGTGTGCGACAAAACTGACAAAATTCGTTAAAAAAACTCTAACTTTGACCATAAATCTGAAAAGATATAGCTCACCAAATTAATGATGATAGTCAGAATGAAATCCCCTCGTCGACCTACATCTTTTTCATATAGAGATTGATTTGATTCGAAGTCTATACGTGCTAATCACAAGTGTCTGTAGTGAACCTGCTTAGAGAGGAGAGAGAAAAGTGGACTCGTATTACAGATCCAAGTGAGATCCCACCTAAATTTTACTTGTAGCATATTTTGTCATTTCTAGTGTAAAATTTGGACAAAAATTGTGTACTAGAAATAAAAAAATAAATAGAAGTGGGATATAGGTGAGATCCCACACCATAACTCATATGGAAGGGTGCAAAGATGAATTCATGAGGGTGCTTTGACGTTCGCGCTCAGGCTAGCTCCACCCAAACGCTGCTCAATTCAAACGTTATATATGGGCCTAGCTCTGGGCTGTTTTACGACCTATACAAGACAGACCCTAAAGGTAACACACGTAACCAATAGCCCATTTTCTTTCCATCTGACCTGCCTAGAGTGGTGCAACCTATCAAATGCATCCTAAATTCTATACGAGTCGTGTCAGGCTAGCCCGTGTGCTTGAGGCTGTGCTTTTTCTACGTGCCTCGGGCCGGCCCGTTGGCCAGGTTTGGATGGGCCTAACCGTCCATGGCACAAAATTAACTTTTTTTACCATGACTAGTTAAATGCCCGTGCGTTGCTACGGGTTCACAAATTTTTTATCAACAAACAAGTAAACATAATGCACATGATTTTTTTCGTTGGCACGTGAATGAAAAGACCTTGTTAATAATCATCGCATGCAATTTTGTGTTAGTTAAACTGGCAGGTCGTACTCCTGGTCTATTTCACAACACTTCTATTTCATATTGCTTTTGATGTGATGTTGATTTCGTACATAGAGTAACAATTTTGTATAGGTAACCACACCGAGAGCCGGGCAAAGCTTCTCAGTTTAATGGTTCATGAAACAAGTCTACACTCAGTATTGCACTTTTTCTAACACAAGAGAATCTTGCACACCACTCTCTCTCACTCACATAAAACATAGTTACCAAAGGCATGACAAGGTGCATCTGCCATCCTTCTCCTTTTTCTTCAGCCACTTAGCTTCACCCCTTTCTGTTCCGCCACCACTATCCATCGTAGTCACCCCTCCCCTCCAATACTGCTGCCATTGTCTCATAGTCACCTGTGTCACTTGCTGCTATCCGCCTGTGTTTCCTGCAAGTCTCGCAAATCTCGAGGTAGTCCCCCATTTTCATAGGCCCATAGCCCATGACTTCGGAGAGATTGCACCTGTCTCATAGCTGCTAAAAACCTAGCAAGTTTTCACAATAATTTCGCAAGGTTTCAGAGGCACCTAAAGAACCCATATTTCCACTATTAAAGACATCTAGATAAATAATTTTTTTGAAGTGCAGACATATCACACGATTAAAATTTTGGGATAATCGCACAATTCACATTGTCACCATACCTTGAGTGACAACTAAGATGAGATGGTTGCAGCTTCTGATTCAGAACATAACGTTCGTGTACTCAACTTTCTCAGCACTGAACCTAGTAAGAGGAGAAGATCGACATCATAAGTCCGTGTGCAGTGAAAGTAAGTCATCGGACAAAGCTATGATTTAATTGAACTAAACTTGCATGAGCATTAGCACCATTATTTGGGACCTCAAAGTTCTCAATAGTTACTACTTATAAACAATAAATTACATGACTAAATATGGACCAAAGCTACACTCCATCTATTGATGCTAATGATCTACTATGTATAAGCTTTAGTTAAATTAATTTCTAGAAGATCGCACAGTGAGTTCAGAGTAAAAACTAATATACCAGTTCGGAAATCTATTGATTACATACATAAACATGCAACAATTGAGCACCACACGATCAACCATGCTCCTGTTCAACCAGGGACATACATAAACTATGGGAAATTGATCTCCAGATGTCCTATTTAATGTGCCAATATCTAGTTGTTAGTTATTACCGAGAATTAGCATTTTTTCTTTGCTACGCTCATATCCTTGTGTACTAAAATCCTTTGATTTCACCTCTTGCGAGTCCAAACAAAGTCATGCAGGTGCATAATAACTATTTAATCAAGTAAGCAAAATATTGATTAGAGTAGGAACATGGCAGTGTGTTTAATACCTTGGGAGCATTCAAAGTTCTCGGGCTCCTTGCACACCATGGCAAGGACAAAGTCGATGAGCTTGGTGTCCTCAGCATAGTAGCATTGGCGCAGGTTTTGCCAAACTGGCCATGGAACAAAGTTTCTGGGAGTAAGATGTTATCGACGGGAACAGAGCGGAGCAAGTCCATGTAGACGGATGTACATGCCTCAAGCTAGTGCATCATTGGATCAATATTCAACCTGGATCTCTCGGAGTTCCTCCATCGCGAGTGAGGCAGTGTAGCAGAGCATAGTGAGGCAGTGTAGAGAACATAGAAGGCATATTATTCATTCTTATTAGGATATTCATTATAAAGACAAATTGTATTCCACCTAAGATTTGAGGCAATATTCATTGAACTATGTGGCGTTTGAAGAATAATACCCATAAACGAATCTCCTTTTCGACCAGAATAATACACGGTTTTCTGTCTGTTTTATCCCTGGCCGACATGCGAATCTTTTGTGTTCTAACGAGACATGTGATTCTTTTTTATGCACACGTAGAATCGATTCTCGAATAGGTCGACATCACTCATTTACCGCAGATAAAAACACCCAAAGGAAGGGTGGTGGGCAAAATAACATCACAAATCACTACATGGAATTACAAACAAAATCCAAGATAATAGCTTGTGTGAATTTTATATAGTAAATAGCATTTTTTTTGTTACTGCTACTCATATTTTTCAGCTGGAAGTATCATTTAAAGTAAACTGCAGGCATGCCATTTCCACTTTGTTAGAAACTATATTATGAAGGCAAGGGAAGTATGCAATAATCGCTAATGTTTACCCGAAAGAAAGATCAAATGCATTACTAAATAATTAAGATGCCAGCATGTTTATCTCTCGTTCAACTGTACCATGGAAATAAGGAACCATTTATCCAAAAAGAAGGGAGAACTGAGCCAACAACACTGTAAGGTAAAAGATGTATTCTACATAAGAAAGACAAACTAAAATTCTAACAAAGTAGCACCTGCAGCTTTTTGTTATTAAACATTTAAGGAAAAGTTAATGTCACTATGGCCATGACTACTCCTGCCTTCATTGACTAACCTATAAAATCTATCATGTAGTATTTAGCAGATCAAGTTATTGTAAAATTGGAATAAAATCATAAAAAGGTTCATACTTTTATGTATTACCATCAAAAGAAGTCATGCTCAACATTATAAAACACACTCTCGCTAAATCTGGTAGTAGGTTCACTGTACGAATCTGAGTGTCTACTTAAAAGCTCGAACTATTGATAGTAAAGCACCACTGCTCCAGATACATTGACAATGGTAGCCTGGGAATGACCATACCTGAAAGGATGAAACAAACGAAAATTACATATTAGCTTAGTTAAGTAACACCTCGGTGCTTCTATTGCTAGAAAACATGTAAGTGCTCCGGCTGAAAACGGACCTTCCCATTCATCTCACACACTAAACTGCCAGAAACCAAGAATAGCCATGCAAAAAAAAATACAGTCACAAACATATTTTGTCAACTCCAACCAATATGAATCTAGATTCGTGTCAATCCTTGGTGGTCAAAACGTAGACAGCGCGCCAGCCTCCCTGCTTTCAGATCAATTTAACACAAAGTAAAAATAGAAATCATAGCAATGTCTAGATGATCTACTTACTTTCAGCCTTTCAGATCAATCAAACACTGCCCAACCTACAACAGCTTGTCGTGCTAGTTTTGCGTTACAATGGCACAGATGGTAAACAATATACACAGTCCAGAGATAATGTTGGGAGGAAGAGAACTGGAAGTGTCGCCATAGGTAAGCAATCTACATGTACATAGTGCATTGTAAAAATGTGTGTATGCAGAACACAACCTCCGATTGTTACTTCACATTGTTGTGAGACGCAGTTATGGCACCAACTATTCTAGCAAGACAAAAGACCCAAATCCAATTCCAATGTCAGCTACTCTAGTTGAACAACAATGCCAAATTTACCTTTTAACAACAACCTCTAAAATCAAATATAACTAAGTTTTTGACATAATGCCAACTCTGATTCTAGAATCCGATATTAAGGTGCAATTTGTTTTCTAAACCTCAGAGATCATCTAACAAAAAAATGTCTAGTTACTCTGACAAATTCATCACATTGATTTCTTCAACACGAATCTATGTACCCCATATAATCATTGCAACATCCAGGAGTCCAAGGATGGTTCACAAATTCTCCTCTTGTTCCACCTTATATCCAGGGTACAACAGGAAAAAAATTCTTAGGTGGGCCTTTCATTGAGTATGAGTACTTAGCTATCAAATCCTAGTAATCGATAAGATGATAGCATCACATATCGGAGTAAAACATAAGAGAAGCACGTCACAAACACATATTTGAACCCGTAACACAAATTTGCACTGTAAAACTGTAACACAAATTCGTCAGAACCCCACACTATAAAACATTTGCACCCATGAATGGTAAAATTCAAACATGAGACTCACCTGAGCTGCAATCTCATAGCTTCATTGAATGTCAGCTACTCTAGTAGAACAACAATGCCAAATTTACCTTTTAACAACAACCTCTAAAATCAAATATAACTAAGTTTATGACGTAATGCCAACTCCGATTGTAGAATCAGATATTGAGGTGCCCCCAGAGACCATCTACACCACAAAAATGTCTAGTTACTCTGACAAATTCATCACATTGATTTCTTCAATACGAATCTATGTACTCCATATAATCATTGCAACATCCAAGAGTCCAAGGAGATGGTTCACAAATTTGCAGTGTAAAACTGTAACGCAAATTCGTCAGAACCTCACACTATAAAAAAATTGCACCCGTGAATGGTAAAATTCAAACGAACATTCGCCGCACTTGATTAGCTTGGAGACTCACCTGAGATGCAATCTCATAGCTTTATCTAAATCTTCCCAATCCTAAGTGAGTACAACATAGTACCAAATTATTCGTCCTTGACAGAGAGATGTCATGGGAGGGCAGGGGAGGGGGCAGAACCTGAGGCAGGCTATGGGGAAGGGGTGCCAGTGTCGACCACCCTCTCACCGGCATCTTCGGCAGCATCTGACTGGATCTCACTGCTGCAGGCCATGCGCCGAGATGGCCGCCTCTAGTACGACGACCATCAGAGTGACGGTTTTGAACTCATTGCTGCAGGTAGTGGTTGTGCGCACCTGTGACATGCGTCCACCAGCCGCCCCTCCGGTTAGTAGAGAATCTGACGGGCGTCCTTAGCGGAAGGACGAGATCGAGTGGACGGAGTTGGGCTTGGCCACAAGATGACAAGTTTGCAAGACACGGCAACATATGTCTCTATAATTTAACTTCCCTGCAGGCCAAAGCCAAAAAATAGATGAATCAATGGAGAAAAATAGCTAGGGGCTTGGTTTGGAAAAGGAGAATGAGGGGATTACCGACTGTGGTGGAAGTAGATGCAGGTGATCCTCCACGGATCGATGTGATCCCAGCAGCAACATCCTCCCGGTTCTCCGGATTCAACAGCAGGGCTCACCGTCCGTCCTTCTCTCTCTCTCTTCCCGTGGGCACAGCAAAAATACAGCGAGCCGGCGCTGCCCTGGAACGATTCCTCACGGGCAGGAGAACGATTCCTCACGGCTAGGCCCTGGCCACCTCTGCCCGCATCAATTCCCCTCCAAGACTGGCCTGATTCCGACCAAGAACGGCCGGCTAGTCCTGAGACCCGATGGATCCCAATGGGCATACTTGGATCGATCTCTACCCGGTGCTTGAACGCCTAATCTTGGAGTTCTGGCCCGGCGGGCGGGCGGCCATCCGGCAGGGAGGATCGCTATGGAGTGCTCCCTTGAACCTGTTGGATCGCACGTTTCAATTTGGAGAATTGGAGGCGAGATGTGGAGCCGTGAGGATCTGGTTTGACATGTTTTGGTAGGCACGATGATTTTGGCTAATGGCCCGTTTCTCTTGTAAGCATAAGCATGGTTTCAGTGCGTGGATTTCGTCGGGCGTGGATTTCGTCGGACGTTTTTATTGAGGCGGAGTGCGGAGCGTGCGACGAAGTTGGACGAAACGGAGGACGTAGTGGAGAAAACGGAACGGGTTCCGTATTCTTTTTAGATATACTAGTAAAATGCCCGTGTGTTGCTACGAGCATCAAAATTTCTTCTACTGTCTATAAAAAGACACGTGCTAATTCATATAAACTGTGAAAACACATATATGCTACCACAAAACAACCAAAATTTTATACAATTGCTAATAAAAAAACTGTGAAAACACATGTATATATGCTATCACAAAACAACCAAAAACTCGTACAGACCTCTTTCATCGGTTTCCCTTCATCTAGGGGAGCCATGTGATGCCACGATCCCTCAAATTTCTTTGATCATTGCATGCCACACAGAACATAAATGCATGTAAAGCATCAAAGTAGACATAGGAGCTCAAAAGAATCATTCTTTGATCGTTGCACATGTCACACAAGACATAATGCTCGTAAAGCCTCAAGGTAGTCACACAGTAGCCCAAAAAATCACTTCGCTCAAATGTATCTCGATAATTCGTCATCAATTACATACAAAGTAAGGACATTGTTAATTATCTTATATTGATTAATATTTAGTAATGACAATTGTAAGATTAGTCTTGTACAACAAGGGCGCGCTCTTCGGCTTTATTTGCATGATATTGTAGTAGGTGTACCAAACATTTTATTTCCAGCTTGTAACCATCCTACAGAACAGTTACCACAAAAAATTCATGTGAGAGATGTAAGAATGTACAATAGAGAATACTTACCATGCATGCGTTGCCAAGACATTATAAACATGTAGTCACGTACATACAGTTAGGCTTGCATCGATAAATCTTCCTGTCTTCTAAATCATGCAACTTCAACACGCTTGAAACCATGTAATAACATCGATGCATTCATCATCTCTCTAATGCCCACACGGTATGTTGGTTCTCTCTGTGTTGGTCCTTCAGTTATTTTTGTGAAGAAAGACCTTATATTACTTGATCAACATAGGCGATGTCATACTGAATACAGGGGTCTAAAAAGGTCGATAATATATATACCTATGAAAAGGCACACTATGGCATTGAACTCGAAGCTTATTTAGCAGTTAACTGAGCAGCTAAATTTGATTCACGTCTAACAAATTCGAAATGATACTGGGAGGTTCTTTCCTTTCATCAAAAAAAGGAAAGTAGTAAAATTCCCAGTTAGTTTGTGAATTTCAATGAGGATTGGCATGATTGATGCCCTATTCTTCCAGGACTTCTAGAGTCCAGTCACTCCCTAGCAGTCAGTTTCCAACTGGATAGTTTCAACATTTAAAAGTTATATAGTAGACAGCTGGATAGTTTCAACACTTAAAAGTTAGCAAAGAAGCAGAACATCTCTTCAGGTGAAAGCTTCCGTGGCAATGCATTCATCATGAAGTTGTACCACTACTCTCGTCCAGCTAGAAACTCTCCCTTGTATATACGTCGTGTAAGTTCAGATGGGTAGTCCACATAACGCTCTTCTATCAAATTCAAACAACTCCATTTTGTATCTCTCCACCATTCTATTGCGTACACCACAAACGATCCATTGACCACCAGTTTCCCTTATGATTCCCTTCCTTGTTGCTACTCTCCTCTGCACCCCTTGCTCCCCACACCATCATCATATATGCCTCTCTCTTCCCTCCCGTATCACACATGCACATAGAGTACACAGTGTTTAGATCAAAATGGAATCCTAACCCAAGAGAAAAAATGCACTTCAACTTGAATGATGAATCCAAGCATTGTAAATCCTAGGATTTCCATGTCAAAAGACAAGTTCCAGAGCCCGCTACAGCCAAAAATAGTCTTAGGATCATGTACTTTTTGTTTCAAATAATGACTCGACAAGACAAATTGCAAATAGAAATCAGAGGTATAAACATGTTATGACATGTTCACGTGCATAATGAATCGCAAAAGTACGAGCATGTGTAATGGGAAAAAAGCAAAACTTTGTACTTTTTTGTAATTTAAGAAAAAAATGTACTTGTAGCATGTATATACTCTTGCATAGCTTCTTGTTAATTTACTGAATGCTCGATTACACATATAATAAAAGGGTGCTTTGTAGCCCCAAGATATGTGAAACTTTATAATCTCAAAATCACACATAGTAGAAGATAACAATTTTTTTTGAGATAAATTAATTATTAAATAAAGAGCCATTGTAAACTGTACCAACCAGATGTATATAATAGCAAGATCCACTATATGTTGTCACCTAACCTGAGAATGTGTTTAGTGCCGAATTGTGCACCCAACATAGTGAAAAAAATTCATTAGACCAGTAGCACAAGCATTACAACTATACATATAGATCAGTTGTAGTTCACTCTGAGTGACTGAAGTTTCAGAAGCTTTAAGAATTAATGGTAGCTAATTCATAGTTCATAGCATGGAGGCATCCATGGTTGATTGTGTGTGAAAATGTTGCCCTATGTCCGACCGTAAGATCAAACTTTTGTACAAAATAGCAGGTAGATTAGCACGGGTCTGGAAGACTGATAATTTACTCGTAATTTTCCATATCGGGAGTTGAAACTGCTTTATCAGTGGCAACTCTGAAATTGTACCTTTGCTTTAGTGATAGAAATCTCACTCCCAGCATCAGCCTCACATGCATCAGCTCCTTCGGTACTACGCACACTTGTCATAGCAGTATGTATCACACACCTGCAGTTACTTGTCCGTTATATGGACAATTCTCACCCAGAAATTCATCCAAAAGGCTTAAGCTAAGAAAATAAGGGCATATTTATATTGCATAAGCCTTGCATAAACATGTAGTTAGGCTAATTCATGTTCTTTGCCATGTATTCATTGGACGACCAAATTAGCCTTCAGTGAGCATCAGATGAGATTGGGGCACGTGAAGTAGACGACGTACCTGTACCACGAATGTTGAAATGCTACCTTCAAAAGGCACCGTCAAAGGAAATGTATTATATTGATCACACAAAAATTCTTTAAATTACACAATTACCTATCAAACAGAAGGAAACATGGATAATTAGATGACTCTTCTGAAAGAGAATCTCTCCTAGACTTCAAAAAAATGAATCTCTCCTGGAACACAGAGAAAAATATTATCCTATGAAAACTTAAAATTATAATAGCACATACAAGAGGAGATAAAATTATTTTCACATAGTAAAGAGATTTCATTGGAGAACTTGCATATTACAATCTAGAGAACTATCTTGCCCAAGCAAAAAAGAGATATTCTGTTGTTTGGATACCTGGTTGTGCATCATACAACTATTCATCAGAGATGTGCTCAATACCATGACAAGTTAAATAGTCGCCACACGGTGGACCAATAGTTGCATAATGCAGAATTGGTTTTGTTATAATTAAAATAAAATATATCCAATCCGATTCGCTTACAACACTGTGTTACACCGTGAACATATATTGGGATTGACATGAGTCCCTTATGCATTTAACATACCATATTAGTAGTTCGTTAGTTGGGTAAGAGTTGTCCGATACAGACGCATGTTTTCACCTTTGAGTCCAATCTGTAGTGAGAAATATGTTGATAAGGAAAAGCTAATAATATTGTTACTACACTATGGTTGACATGTGCCAAGGAAGGGTTTTAAAACATTACTTGTCAGTAGTTGCTTAACTATGAAGCGGTAGATTACTGTGCACACACCTGATATGTCCAATCTGTAGAAGATAAATCAAGTGCACCATTTGGCCACTTAGCTTTACTGGACCGACACTCTGCTACTGCTCCCAGCCAAGCTGCTATGCCATTTTTGTGCCGCCTGCAGGTCGTGGCAGTCCCTGCTCTGGCGGCAAGACTTCATCGCCGTGCACCACCACCACCACACGGGCCGGCTCGTCTCCGTAGATGTGTGTCGTCGCTAACGTCCTGGACATGGACTCCGGTAGGGTCATCAAGCGAGCAGGGATCGATGGCACCTATCCCTGCTTGCCGCACAAAACGGGTCCGTGAATCCTGAACGACCAATATCCATTGGCGTTGGTGTGTACAAGCTGCTCTTCCTCGGCTGCTACTTCCCCTTCTGTGACAGCTGGATCAGGGCATCCCTTCCGGCGCAGTTGAGGAGGTAGGAATGGTAGGTTGCCGACGTCGGGGTAGAACGGCAGGGAGGCAGACGTCTGAATATTTAGTGTAGGAGTCCTTGATTGATACACAAATTGCATAGTCTGAACAACATCAATCATTGACCAACTACCGTCTGTAATTAAACCGGGATATCACAAAAGAATAATGATCTCATTGCCAGCTTCAAAGAAATATAACGACCATGCTCCTGCATTTCACAAAATTAATCCTGACAAGATTAGACGGATTAGCTTCTTTCTTATATAATTTAGAATTTGGATAGCCACGACATTAATTTTTATACACAGTAGAGTTGCAATTTCCATTTCTAGGAGTAAGATAAACAACATAGAAATCAGGACTTCAATAAAATAAAGAGCTATACAAACCTGACTTATGAATATTTTCAGGATTGAGGGTAAATTATGAATGGTTCCAAAAGATTATTTAACTATTAGTGTGTTGTCTTTTGGAAGAACTGGCCGTGTTACCATGATTGTCGTCACGAACATAGACAGTATAGGACTCAAAACTTATATCAATAATTTCATTCTAATAATGCATAAAGCTCAATACTGTAATTTCCTGATTACATCAAGTTTCCTGGTAACGGAACCAACTTTCCTTTTACTACATGCATGCATAGAGATTTTTTCGGCTTTTGAAAGCACGGGACACACACTTTTCTAGCTTTTTCTAAGCATGAACATTAACTTCCAGTCCCAATATAGTGAAACCCGATGTGCACCATAATAAATCCAATGATAAGAGATTAGGATCAATGATCTAACCGAGAGCTAATAAGATGTACATCTATGAAGCATTACCTTCCTTCTCTTCCACTTCCCCAACAACCTCACCTTCTCCACGTGCAACAGCATGGCCTTGCCAAGCACGAACAACAGCTACACCCTCATTAGCTAGCACCTTTGCCGATGCACCCACACACTCATTCACAATATCACCCCCACACACTTACGATTAAGAAACACCATCTCATCTCTATCAACCTCACTGTCTAGAAACATGCCCGGATACATATCCATCTTCCTTTCTCCTATCCTCTGCTTTGATATTTGACTTCACCTCCAGAGCTGCATAATGAGACAAACAAGATCCTTAGCAGAGCCACGACGGAAATATCCCCCGGTAGTTCATGCCCCACAAGCATGCTCTCACCCACAGAGAAAAGGGCTATTAATTCAGCTCTTAGACTCATGTAGTTGAATAGCTATGTATAAATGATTGGTCCTAACTCCTTCTAAGCTAATTTTTCTACTTTCTTTCATCCTCAGTCAATAGAGGAGTACATTGGTCTAAATATAAAATAAATTTAATCTAATAATCAACAAAGGATAGCATAGTAGAATATCATACCTCATCTTGTTTCCTTGAGTCGAGTGGTTCCACCCACTTTGTTATGGGCAACTGCATGTTCCTGATAGAAATATCCACATCGATCTTGCATGTGCCAAAGGCAGCTCAGTGTAACCATGTCCCAGACCATAGATGCAGACCCTGGGTCCGAATGTGATGGGAAGATGCAGCTTGGTGATCCCTTCATGTTGATTTTGGTGGACTTGGCAAGCATGGCGTTGTCGATAAGCCGCATCTCTTACTGGAATCTGCAGCATGATAAAATTAAGTTTGCTTTAAAGTGTATGCCAACCAGATATGAAACTATCATCATATTAATTGGTTTTTCTTCCAAATATTTACTGAATACGTTTTTTACATTGAAGTGCTTTTTTTGGAACTGCCATTCAAAAAGGAAATTATCATCATTGAAATGCAGCTCAGTCTTGCCGGAGTCCTCCCAAAATGCACCATGAAACTATCATAGTTAAGTTAATTGCCTTTTTCTTCCAAATATTTTTCTGAATATGTCTTTTTTGACATTGAAGTAACTACCATTGAAAAATAAAATTATCACTATTGAAACCCCTTTCAATATTCCCTGAATCCCCGCGCGGACATGCAGCTAGAAAAGATAGTTCTGATTTTAGCAAGACCGAAATCCACATTGATAAGTTTTCTCTTCCCATTCAATGGGCCACTTATATCTTCAGAGGAAGGATGGGCTTAACATGGTTCTGGCTCTGCGTACGCACCTTGATAGTCTTGATTGCTGGCTCGCTGATCCGCTTGATGTGGCGGTGTATCCTTACTTCCATCAATCTCATGACGCCAAAGAAAAACTTCTTAGGCTGCAAGATCTGCAAAATCAAGTTCAAAGAAAAACTTCAGAAGAAAAGTATAAGGAAATATCAAAAATATTATCAGGACCCTATTTCGGCAAAGAACTATGCGACACTGCCAGCCAGGTTAAAGCAACAAACCTCCAAACTTTAATCCTACTCCTGTTCCAGAGTTACCACCAGTTCAACAAAATGAGAAATTCTATCAAGAAAAGAAACTGATTGTGAAGCCAAATTGCGAATTTGATTTCTCAATATTTGTTGGATGTCATGTTTGATGACTCCATGTGAAATCAATTTTGCTTTCCCCAGGATTTTTTAATACAAATCCACACCATGTAGCCGCGGTGCCCTGTATCCAAAATGAGTCACAAAGTTCAGTCTAGATAGGATGTACAATCACTATGTACTTTAGTAGTGATTCAAATAATGAAAAGCTTCTTTATCCGAAAGCCTTACAGTAAAGAAAAATTGACTCAAGCACTCTCTCAATCTAAAATCAGATTAGAATGTCTAATAAATTGGTGAAAATCATTTTCCAAAATTCAGTCTCCTAATCTACTTTATGCTGATTGTGAAGCCAGACTGCAAATTTAATTCATCAATATTTGTTGGATATCATGGTTGATGCCCCACGTGAAACCAATTTTTCTTGCCCCGGGATTTCTTCAATACAAAATCTATACCTTGTAGCCTTGACATATATATACTTTTCTTGCATGCCGCAGAGACTATGACCCAACATTACTGTACCCTGTATCCAAAATGAGTCACAAAATTCAGTCTAGATAGGATGTACAATCACTATGTACTTTAGTAGTGATTCAACTAATGAAAAGCTTCTTTATCTGAAAGGTTTAGTAAAGAAAAATTGACTCAAGCACTTTCTCAATCTAAAATCAGATCAGAATATGACTAATAAATTGGCAAAAATCATTTACCAAAATTCAGTCTTCTAATCTACTTTATGCTAATTGTGAAGCCAGGCTGCAAATTTAATTTCTCAATACTTGTTGGATGTTATGGTTGATGCCTCCACGTGAAACCAAATTTCCTTGCCCCGGGATATTTTCAATAGAAAATACACACCATGTAGCCTTGACATATATATTATCCTTGCACGCCGCAACGACTATGACCCAGCATTAAAATTCAGTCCAGATAGGATGTACAATCACTATGTACTTTAGTAGTGATTCAACCTAATGAAAATATTCTTTATCCGGAATCCTTACAGTAAAGAAAACTTGACTGAAGCACTCTCCCAATCTAAAATCAAAGCACAATGTGACTAATAAATTGGCAAAAATCATTTACCCAAATTCAGTCTCCCAATCTACTTTGCTATCTGGTTGGTCACTCTTTCCTATCTGCTTGGTCACTCCTTCGTGTCCTATGGCTCCCCTTGCTATATAATTTAAGAAGGAAACACTAAACTATCTACCGGTATCATGTCAATTGTCAAGCATCAGAATAAGAACAACAATTCGCTCAATGGCAACTGACAGTCAGAATCAAACTGATACCTGGACGCCGTTGCTGTTGAGCCTTTAGACGGCTAGCCCGATGTGGTAGGAACTAACCTGGGAGGCGTCCTGGCGGCGGGGAAGAGCGGGCGGCGGGGTGGATGAGTGGCGACGGAAGTAGAAGGCGGAGCCCGAACCTAGGTGGCCACAGGGCTCCTCATGGGATGCTGACGAGCGAGCAAGATGCAGGAGGAACATGCCCGCGCGGGGATTTTAGGCGGAGGAGGAGTGGAGGCGCTCGGAGGCATGTGCGAGCGCATTAGAGAACCGGGGCATCGTGGGAGGAGAGGGAGGGGGTCTGGGTGCGGGAGGGGATGGGTGGTAGACGACGCGGCGGAGATGCGGCTAACGGTGTAGAGAGGTATGGTGTAGGGGGAGCCGGATCTGCGGGCGGTGCTGTCGATGGGAGGGGATTTTGGACGGGGCGTAGTTCTAGCGAGGCGTGGTTCGCGGGACGGGCGACGGGCCGAATATATATATATACTAGCTGAATGCTAGTGCGTTGCCACGGCCTATTTAATCTTTTTTACGGATATTAATGTATGCATGAAAACTCACATCGACATAGCCACATAATATTTCAAAAACAAATATCGTCGTTGAAAAATCATCTAATCTATTCACTTAAATTAAATCCGTTTTCACTAAAGAGACTAAACTGAATTTCTCATTTAGATTGCATTGCAATGGGAAAGAAAATTAAGCTTACACGACACCCTTCACGTAAAATAGATTATTAGGGGCATAACCGTGGCATGTCACGAAACTCAGCCTGCTTCAACACGTTCATGGTGGACTATCGGTGAGGCGTGCTGCTACTCGAGCGATGCCAAGACCTTTTACCGGATGAATTATAGTTTTGAAAGAAAAACAAAAAAAAAATAGACAACTGAACCAATGATTGAGAAAAACAATGTGAGTTCAGTCCTTTGTATATATCAAATAAAGAAATTGGATGCCAGCAACAGATCCGATCCGGAGGGACAAAATCAACGTACGGATGCAAGAGTCTACTTAAATCCTCTTATAAATTGTTTCATGGATAACAGATGCAAGAGTCTACTTAGATCCTCTTATAAAAGATAAAAAAAGCTTTGTTGTTTCACGGATATGTCAGCAGCAGCTAGCAATTGTCTAGCAAATTTCTGTAGCAAAATTAAGTAGAGCAAGACGGCGACAAGCTTCTTCTCCATGTTTGCATACGCATATGTGACAACTTTGCAAAAGCATCACAGGCAGAGCAACACGATACAATCAATCAACTAAAAAAGTTCAGTACAAGAAGTCGGCCCCAAAATTTCAGTACAAGTAATCGTCCAACAAAATAAGTCAGTTTTATGTATATCTGTCAGCAGCAACAGCTAGCAATTATCTTGCAAAATTCAGTCCAAATTTCTGTAGCAAAATTCAGTAGATATAGTGACATTGTGTCACGTTTTACCAACAAAATGTTTAAGTCACTAAGCATGCATGTGCGGCAATTTAAGTCTGTAAGAATGGCATGAGCGTTAGCTTCAGTCATGCATTCTGCCACCTCCTCCAGCACCATTCCTGGATCAGTAATCGTATTCATCTTCCCTAGAGAAGCGGTCAAGACACTATTAGTTTAGTCAGATAAATATAAAAGGTAAAATTCAAGTAAATATATAATTGTATCATGTAAAATCCAGATGATTCAAATAAGTGTTCCTAATACAATGGACGTGAACAAAAGTGATTGGCACATGAAACGATTACGCTGTGGACAAATATGCTTTAATCTCCAATTGATTATAAAAGTTTGATCCCAAATTCTTCTCTTCTGTGAAACATCAATTTCTATAAAACTAAATAAGAAAGTCTTGTCAAATGATTATAGAGATAAAGCATTCTAGAACAAAATATTTTGCAGCAAATTTGACAGCTTGAGAGCTCATTCTAAGCAATAGCTGGAAGGCAACACGGAAATCTTCAGATTTCATATACCAGTATAGTGCAGACGAAAACAAAATAGCAGGACTCGACACTTCAATCCAGCCAGTAGTCCAGCACATACGCATATACATTATGAACCTGGTACGTAGCGGGATGCTTCCAGTCATCGCTGGCACAGACATCATGGCGCGTCACTCGCGAGGTTGAGGGATGACGCGCAGACCCGTCCTCCAGGGCGCATCCACGGACGCCTCCTTGACGCTAGAACGCCTCGGACACGAGCTCTGGGTGTGGCCGACGCAGAAAGCCACAGAGCCGCTGAATATGCACCGTAGTACGGCCATGGTCCACACGCCCCATCCTGAAGAATACCTGCCCCGATGACGTCCGATTCCTGGTCGAATGTAGCGCCCTCCCCTTGTATGTTGTCGTTCTGCATCAAATTGAGGGCGAATTTGGGGTGGAGGCTACGGATCTGGGAGGAGACCCAAGAAGCAACAGTAATGGAGAAAGATCTGAGGAGGACGGAGGGGTTAGGGGCAGGGAGAAACAACGGCGGCTTGGGGAGTAATCGATGTAATGAATTTCCAACGAAGGATGGTGGAGAGAATTAGCAGACAGCGGTGGGATCTCGGCGGCAGGGCTGCCGGGGTAGCCGTTCCCGCAGGCGGAGCGGCGAACGTGGGGGGCACAGTGGGCGGCGCTGGAAGACGAGGGAGGGGAGGGGAGGGGTCGAGGGGATAAGGCCTGGGGTGGTCCTTCGTCTCACTTGGCGGTGGCAGGCATTGTAAATAGACCGAACGCGCAGGGGCAAAATCGTCTACAGAAAAATCGGAACGAAAAACCTGTTGGACGAACCTACCTGTGTGTAAATTAGTAGATAGACTAGCTGAATGCCCGTGCGTTGCTACGGGTAACAAAAACCCAAACAATCGTTGTATCAACAGTTATATAGAGCAAGAAAAAGTATTATGACAGCATTACTCAAACAATCCTTGTATCCGAAAATTATGCAACATTGTTTCCTTACAGCTTTGCCCCTCGACCGGCTCCACACTTTTGTCAAAAATGTCTCTTCTAACATGCTTTGCCTAAACATCATATGAGATCTTACCTCCAAAAATGTTATAAAAATATGTGTTAAAAACTGGCATTACTGGAAAATCAATGTTTTCTTGACGGAACTAAATGTTCTTGATGGAATGTAGCTACTATCGTGCTACCATCAATAATGGAAGGAAATTTTTTGAACATTTTTTAAAACGGCATAGTTCATCAGGCAACATTCGGCAGCATACCCCTCTATGGCAACCCATCAAGGCCGGGTTGGTATCATGCTCTACAAAATGTGACCCAAACATGGATAAAACGGAACATAGCCAAACAAAAACATGTTTAGAACTTGGAACCAAAATAAGTCCCTTCCAGCTTATTGCTTGTTTAACTTCTGTACACCCATCAACCATTGCAGTGAGACATTTTTCCACACACCAATAGCAACTTGTAGTCTTGTATGGTCTCTCCCGTCAGCCAATGCCAGAAATTGTACCCGTAATTCTCTAAGCATTGACTGAAGTGGGTAAGTTCAATGGTAAACACAGTTGTATATTCAGTTCAGTTCATAGTGCATGCGTAGAACACATACAGTCATAAAGATTAGAAGGGGATAACAAAATGAAATCTAAACAACATAACGCTACAAAGAAAAAGAGCGGATGTAACGCATGTTGTGGCTCCTAAAGATTCGGAGTAGCTATGCATTGAACATTCAGACGAGGAATGTCAAATGGAACTCCCAAAATCATAGTAGATACGAAATTAAGGCAATCTCTAATGACAATTTTCTGAAGAGATACAAATCTTCCAAGGGCTTTGTCGCTTTATTTCGTGGCCCCAAAAGATATATGCAAGCTTTCCAGAGTGGTCATGCGGTTGGGAGGGATGAGCCAAGAGCCATCTGCCACTTGGTTGTGTTCATCTGCAAACAACCTTACAGGTAAGGATGCCACCTCTAACAATTAGTTATCTCGAGATTCTTCGGCGACGTAAGATTCAACAGGAGTTATGAAACTTGTATCCACTTAATGTTGTAGGAACTAAATTCAAGTTCTTCCACTGATGGCGGCAGAAAAAGATCAACATTGCGAGAAAAAAGTTCACAACACTGGATCATATTCAACTTCTTCAATGATGCCAAGTGTTGGAAGCCCTCCCAGGGGAAACATGTAAATTTCCCATAATTTCTGACCACAACCTCCACCGGACCCCTGAGTTTGCTAAAAGGGAATAACCTTTCCTCTGTTCTCAAACCATATCCACATCCCTTGATTTCCATGAGCAGCTCATTTGATTGTCCCTCATGCCTGTAAAATGATTTTTATATTATAGCTCGTTGAACTCCATATTGCAGTACGTTTCTCTAAAAGGTAATCCATAGAAGCTACTCCCTCCGTTCGAAAATATAAGACATTTTAGCTTTATGAATCGAATGTATCTAGACTTCTTTTAGTGCATAGGTTCATAGAGATTCGGAGTGAACCTATACACTAAAAAGTATCTAGATACATTCATTTCACAAAACTAAAATGTCTTATATTTCTAAACGGAGGGAGTATACGATAGCGTGTATGTTTAACTCAACTCTCCACTGTTGTAAGTTTCTCTGAAAATCGTGTAATCTTATTGAAAGTACTTGACCATTTCTATTTTCCTCTTTTTTATCTTCATGTTCTGATTGGTAGCAGTCTAAACGTGTGAGACCCTTTTCTTTTGTCAGATAGTTTATAATTATCTAAAAAAAGAAACATAATCAATATTTAGACCTGATTAAGTTTCATTTAGAACCATGGAATTGTAACGCGGTCAAGTAGATCATTTAGGGACTCCATATGCAGCGCCAGAGCAGAGTCGCCAAACGATTTACAGCGGCGAGTGCATGGAACCCACAAGGAGCATCAAGATAACTTTTCTTTTATAGCTAGATTTGATTTGTATTGATATGGTCACACAAAATTCATTGAGGAAATATAAATGGCATTCCTGTTTTATTCAGATGATTTGTTCTGAATGTCCTGCACATATGTAGATGTAAACTTCTAGGCAACAATATATGTTAGATTAGACACTGATATGTACTTGAATCTGTAACATGTAACAACTATAGAGTGTCATGCGCTTGCAGTGTCCTGGCAGACGTTGGTGTCTCTAAAATATTGCTACTCCCTCCGTTTCAAAATAAGTGACTTGAGTTTGTCTAGATTCGTATGTGTCTACACTTGTTTTAGTTTGAGAGATATTCGAATCTGGACAAATGCAAGTCACTTATTTTGAGACGGAGGAGTATTTAATTTCCAACTTCCATTAAAAAGAAACGGCTGGTTGATCGAAGTCATGTGAAGTAAAAGCATGCATGCGCTTCATAGTGCAAAGAGGCAGTATATGAAGGCAGTGCAGATACATAGCATCTTGAGAACTGAGGCAGTGATGGGTCCCTGTTACGCATGTGACAATATTTTCAGGGCAGTGCAGATACTGGAAATATATTGATCTGAGGCATCCTTCAACATACTATGTATGAACGAATAACAAATGAACAGTAAGAGAAAGAGATCGAAGAGCCTGACCATCAATGGGAGTCCAGTATTGTGCTATTCGCAGGTGTGCAGACCAGCTAGAGGCAACTGATCTGGTACTCATCTCAGACCATGATGTCGCTCGCCCGCCGCTTGCTGCACGTCCTCGCCGCCGGCTCCTCCAAACGACCCTGCCAACGACCTCTTCCTCTAGCGCCCTGAAATTTCAGATGCTCGAGATAGCGGATAGGCCGCCTGTAGTCCCAGTTCGATGCGCGACCACACCGGTCCAAGCCGGGGATGGTGTCATGCCTCGGCAAGCCGACCGGAGGGGGTGGGCCGGCAAAGGGCGCGACCCGTGTCATTGCATCAGACAAAGGGCGCGAGATTCACGCGATGCAGTGGTTGGCTCTAGTTCCTTGCCACTCTAACTGGTTGTCCTCATTATTCCAATCCTCTAGGGACGCGGGATCGAGCTACGGTGGCGGTGGTCGCCTGAATCGAATGGAGGTGCCCGGCGGCGGTGGTCGCTGCTTGCGGAGGAGACACAGGGGAGAAGGGGAAGGGGAGAAGGGGATTTTCCATCGAGGTGCCTTACGGAGTACGGACAGACGGACCAGCTGATTTTACTTGGCGGTGGCACCCCTGTAATATCCACAAACAGATAGGGGTAAAAGCGTCCAAAGTAAAAATCGGAACCAAATTTGGGTGCGGACGAACCTACCTCTGTGTAAATTAGTAGATAGATATATATACCCTAACCCGCCCCACGGCGGCGCCTTTTGGCGGCACGCACGCCAAAGCAGTATACTCCCGCTGGCAAGGGATTCCCCGCCGGATCCATCTGGACACAGGTACTCATCATCTGGCCCATGTATGGATCAATGACGTCTTCTTGTATATGCTGGGCCTGGATTCCCAAATCAGTTTCAGTTGCCATGGAGTGATTTGGTTCCGAATCAGATTCACCAACCAATGTTTTATGCAAAATTGTTGTTTGCTCCATGCCTAAATTCAGGTCATAGCACTGATCAGATTGGCTAGGCATGGAGTATCAGATTCACTAGCTATTGTTTAACACAATTTATTAATTAGTGAGATTCGCTAGCATGGAGTATTTCTGTCCCAACCCAGATTACCTAGCCATTGTTTAATTAATACATTGCCTAAATTCAGTCAGCAGCACTTATCCCCTGTTCTACACTGTCCACGGACATCAGCTCAGCATGGAAGTCAAGAGCCAGTCGCCGCTTGCAGCGTCTGCTGCTGTATCGAAGGTGCTTGACGACGACGACCTGCTTCTCGAGATCATCGTCCGCGTCACCTTCCCTACCAGCCTCGTCCGTGCTGCCCTTGTCTGCAAGCGCTGGTTATGGCACATCTCTGACCCCAAGTTCCTCAGCCGTTTCTGCAAGCTCCACCCTCCCCGCCTTCTTGGCTTCTACGTTAACAATGCGGCGTTGCCGCGGTACCCTCTGTGCTTCATCCCGATGCAGCCTCAGACCCCAGAACTCACTGCCGTCATGCGCCACACAAGCTTCAGCCTGGATACTGGCCAGAAGGCAGTGGCCTACATAAGGGACTGTCGGAATGGCAGGATCTGCATCATGTTCTGTGAAGGAACTGAAGTGAAACATGGAGTGTACAACCCGTTGTTCCCTGAGAGAGGCATGTCCATCATCCCACCATTCCCATGCTACCAACGAAAGGACGACTATTATTCGTGGAGTCATCTCTTCTCTATAAACGAAGGCGGCGATTTGTACTTCTTGTATGTATTGGTGGAGTCTAACAAGGAGACAGGCAAATCTGTTGTTCATGTATATACGTTGCGACCTGGTGATGGTGTATGGCACATACATTTTACCTTGGCCACAGACCCGCTCTTTGATCACTGGGATAAGAAAGCCATGCTCATTGACAATAAAATCTATATGCCAGGCTTCCCGAGCGACATTGTCGTCTTGGATTTGGTAGCCTCGAGTTCCTCTACAATTCGTCTCCCACCAGGGGTGGATTATGGAGATAGAGACAACATGTTGTCACGGTCAGATGATGCATCTGGTGTATACCTCATTCAAACAAAGGAGCTTCAGCTTCGCATCTGGCTCCATGAAGGGGACCATTGGTTGATGGTGGACACCATCTCGTTGGTTGATATGTTTGCTAATTTGAGGATATCAGATTGCATGGGTAAGGAAGAGCAAACTGCTGTTCTTCGGATAAAGCGGGTGGGGGACAACGTTGAGTTTGTGTTCTTGCAGATGGGTCGACACATACTCTATTTGGATATCAAGTGCAGGACATTGCATAAAGTGTATGAGTTGACAGACAAGGGTCTAGGTTTCTATTTTGATATCTATCCTTTTAAGATGATTTGGCCTCCCACTTTCCCTCTGCTGAAGGATGATCCTTCAAGGTATGCCTTTTGTGCTTTAGATGATTTGTATAGTGATGTTGTTGAGGTTACCAATGTTTGGAGTCTGCATACTGTTATTCTCTTTCCTGTTTTGCTGCTTTGTTATTGCCACACACTTTAAATTTCAGACTTTTAGCTTTCATGAATACACCATCATAATTGATTACTTGTGGAAAGAATTTGCATTGCTGCACTTGTGATGCTCCGACACTCTTGTTGTTTGTTCATCAACCATCAATATTTGGTATAACTGTAGAATACTGTATGTTTGATTAGGTAATTTTAGGAATACTAGCTATCCATCATTTGAGGTGAAAGATGCCTAGCCTTGTATTCTGCCAACTAACATGGACCTTCTCTTCTGATATATCACTGCTTTCTAAACTGCAAATAAACTTACAGAAGTAGAAAAACATCTTGTATAAGAGCTGAAAGATGCCTAGACTTGTTATCCGGTTGACCACTGTATTTTCTTGTCCTGGAATATTATCACAAACCCATCAAGCCTGAAACCTTAGCTTCAATTTTCTCAGAATTAATCATAGTCTAACTTTGTCTTGTGGTCATGAGTCGGCTTCATACCTTTGAACTCTGAGCCTCAAGCCATCATGTATGAGATTGATAAAAAACATTCCAATTATTGCTGTTATGTTGAAGTATTCCATTGCTTATTCAAAACTTCAGCGAATTGTATATTCACACGGGTACACTTAAGCTTGTACATATCACAATGAAGTTTTTTCTTTTGCATGAAAATTGATCAGTCCAAGCTAACAGCTGCAATTTGTGTTCGTGTGGCATTTATCCTTCTTTGTCAGATCTTTTGCAATGAACTGCGGGAGCTTTTGTAATGGAAAAAAAAACTGTACCCCCAGAACAAATGCATTATTTAAACTTTTGAGTGCACATAATACTCGACTACCGTTGTACTAGACACTTATCTTTGTGTCCCTTTGATATCCTGACAATTCATCATCCCCATGTTGATCCTTCCTCGGTTTTACTTGGAACAGAAATGCCATCTGAAGAACAGGGAAGCATGGAATCAAGGAAGATTAGTAGTGAGTCTCAAGTAGCTGTAGGCACGTGGCAGTTCTATCTACCCTTTTGATACTTCTTAGTGGGTTCCTATGTAACTGGAGAAAGTACCCCTTTGGTAGCTTGTGACCGAAGTCTTTGTTCCGTGAAGAGTACTCCCTCTATGTGTTCAGTCCTCTGGTTGCACTGCCTTCCTGCTTGTTTGCTCGTGGTATTCAGTGAAGTGTCTTTTTCTTCACCGTTGCAAACTTGTATTCGGAGAAGTGTTCTTGTTCACCATTTCAAAAAACTGAATTTCGGTTAGCGATAATATAAGTCAGAATTCATAAGATGTATAAAAGTTCTGAAAATATTGATATTGTTTTTTTGCAGGTGAAAATATCTATATTGTTTATTACTCCTTCCATCTTGAAAAGGATGTCATAGATTTGTCTAGATTCGTATTTATCTAGACATATTTTACTGTATAGATAGATGTGAATCTTGACAAATCCGTGACGGAGGCATTAAAAGTTTCAAAACATCAATTAGAAACATGTTGTGTCCCAAGAAGAACAAAACAAAATCTAGTGCTCTAAAATAACATAATTATCAAAGCGCTAAATTTGTTAGTGCATAAATCTATCTGGGACAGAACCGATACGTGAAGGCCAGGAGAAAGGCGATCCGCAGGCGACAACCAAAACCAACCTAGGGTTCTGTCCCTCTCGTCCTTGACGGTGATGTTGCCGGTCCCCTCTGCATCCGGTGGCCTTGGGGCGTTGATATGTGACGACCATGGCCTCTCGCCGGCGGGAGATTTTCGTTATTTGTTTAAACTATTTTTCATTGTCTCTTATAGAATGTTGAGGCGACCGGTATGTGTTAAAGTTAAAATAAGTTTCTTCCCGCTCTATCCCCGCACCAATGGTGCATCTAGCGCGGGCGGAGGACAAGTGAAGTCATATGTCCGCGGATCTTCTAAGATCCAGTCAGTTTTCGTGTTCGTTCAGTCTCTTTCGTTCTACGGTTGTGATCGTTTGTGATGGTTACTTCTCTAATGCGTTGATCCTTTGTGGGTTACTCTTGTTGATGATTATAATAGATCGGTGAAATTTGTTCTTTTTATAGTGAAAAAAAGGACTTCACTTTTTCCACACAAATTACATGCACACAAAAACTTAGAAAATTTCAATGTCTACTAAAACCTGTATGAAATTTCTGACATCTAAAAAAAATCTGTTTTGTGGGGCAAAGAAAAATTTGACCACCATAGACTTTGGTGGTCTCCTCTCAGGTCTTAGCCCTCAAGACTCGGTCGTACCCGGTATATTCCTCGTCTCGCTGGGCCGACTCGCCACCGGCGCCGTCGCCTCATCCTGCCCTGACGGAGACACCTCGCGCCCGCATGCTTCTCCAAATTTGTTTCCTCTTATACGGTCTTATAACAGTAATTTGTGGTGGTGGTGAGAAAAGGAGCTTCTATTCTGCTGTATCACTGGTTTCTAAAAGGTACAAAAGATCTTAGAAGAGATGAAACATGACTAAGCTTGTTATGGTGTTACCATTTGTGCTGAAACATTATCATTGTTAGAGAAATAGCCTTATATTATCTAGGGGCCAAAGGCCACAATATATAGTACAGGTACAGGTGCAAATATGCAGGAAGCCCCTAACATATGGGAAAACTATAATATATAAATATATACATCTAACACCCCTCCCCCCCTCAAACGCATGGTGGATCCACAACACTGAGTTTGGAGAGTAAGAAATCATGCCGCGCTCTAGTCTGTGCCTTTGTAAAAAAGTCCGTCAACTATAACTCTGAAGGCACATACTGAAGCGTAATAACCTGAGCCTGCACCTGAGCACGTGTATAAAAAACATCAACACCAATATGCTTGGTAAGCTTATGCTTTACCAGATCACGTGCAATACTGATAGCACTTGTACTGTCAGACAAAACTAGAGTGGGTGTCGTAACAGAGACCCCAAATCCGCAAGCAACCACCGTAACCAAGTCATCTCAGTAGTCAACAAGGCCATAGCTCGCAACTCAGCCTCAACACTCAAACGGGAAACCGCTGTCTGTTTATTCGTCTTCCAAGCAATGAGCGAACCACCAAGAAACACACAGTAAGCAGAAAGGGAATGACGATCCGTAGGATCACTCGCCCACGTAGCATCCGAGTAGCACTGAAGCTAGAGGGAGCTGGAACGAGGAAAGAAAAGGAGATGAGTGATCGTGCCACGAAGATGGCGAAGAACACGAAAGAGATGACTATAGTGAACAGTGGTAGGAGCTGAGACAAACTGACTCAGAATATGAATAGGATAAGATATGTTAGGACGAGTGACAACAAGATAAACAAGACTCCCAACAAGATGGCGATAACGCGTCAGGTCAGGAAGAGGATCACCATCAGTAGGACGAAGCTTAACATTAAGCTCCATAGGAGTCTCAACAGTGCGCTCATCCCCAAGAGCAGCACGAGCAAGAAGATCCTGAATATACTTTTCCTGAGAGATAGAAAAGTCATCAGAAGTGGAGGAGACCTCAATCCCAAGAAAGTAGCGGAGAGGACCAAGATCAGTCATAAGAAACTGATCACGAAGACAAGCCTTAACAAAGGCAATATACTCAGGATCATCACCAGTAATGATCATATCATCAACATAGAGAAGGAGAAGAGTGCGTCCACGAGGAGAAGTGTGAACGAACAGCGCTGGATCATGAGCACTAGGAGAGAAACCAGCAGCAGTCACCATAGAGGCAAATCGCTCAAACCAGCACGAGGGGCCTGTTTCAGGCCATAAAGAGAACGCCGAAGACGATAAACCATCCCATCGGGAACAGAATACCCAGGAGGAGGCTGCATGTAAACCTCCTCACTCAATTCACCATTGAGGAAAGCATTCTGAACATCAAGCTGAGACACAGACCAGTTTCGAACAGAAGCAATAGCAAGAAGAGTGCGCACAATGGTCATATGAGCCACAGGGGCAAAAGTCTCATCATAGTCACGGCCGTGCTCCTGCTGAAAGCCACGAGCCACAAGACGCGCTTTATAGCGCTCAAGAGATCCATCAAAGCGGGTCTTAATTTTATAGACCCACTTGCACGTGATGGGACGAACACCGTGAGGGGGAGAGACAAGATCCCAGGTGCTAGTGTGCTCAAGCGCAGCAATCTCCTCGGCCATGGCAAACTGTCATTCGGGATGACGCTCAACATCCTGATAAGAAGTCGGCTCGAGGGCAACAGAGAGACCATACTGACTAGGAGAGTAACGATCAGGTGGACGACGAAGACGAGTCGTCGGAAGAGGAGAGGGAATCTCGTCATAACAAGAAGACATATCGAAAGAAGAAGAAGAAGAAGAAGAAGAAGAAGAAGGGACGTCAGGAGGAGGATCCGGAACATGAGAGCGACGAGAATAATAGAAGGGAAAAGGAGACAACGATGAGGTGGGTGGAGGATCAGGAGAAGAAGGAGGAGAACTAGGTGGGGAGGAAGACAACGAGGTCGAAGGTGAGACATCATCAATAATAGGTCCCGAAGGAGGATCAATAGGAACAGAGGGAGGTGTGTCGGGAAAAGTAGAAAGGAGATATCCTCCATCGGATAGGTCAAGGAGGTGGGGCGAGGATAGAAAGGACGCGTCTCATCAAACGTGACATCACGAGAAATGCGCATCCGATGACCAACGGGGTCCCAACACCGATTGCCCTTATGCTTATCACTGTATCCAAGAAAGACACACTCAACAGACTAAGCGGTCAGTTTGGTGCGTTCACGAGGGGCAAGAAGAACATAACAAACGCAACCAAACGAACGAAGCGCCGAGTAATCAGGAGGATGACCAGAGAGGCGCTCTAGAGGAATACCACCCTGCAGAGCAGCAGTGGGTTGAATATTGACGAGATAGGTGGCAGTGGAAACAGCCTCAGCCCAAAAGTGAGGCGGAAGAGAAGCGGCAATCATCAACGCACGAGTCGTCTCAAGAAGGTGACGATGCTTGCGCTCAGCCACACCATTCTGAGCATGAGTACCAGGACAAGAAAACTGAGCAAGAGTACCCTCCTCAGCAAGAAAAGCGCGTAGTGAATGAGAGATATATTCGCCAGCAGAATCTGCACGAAACACACGAATAGGAGTGGAGAACTGGGTACGAACCATGGCAACAATTTTTTTATAGATAGACAAGACCTCACTACGAGAAGACATGAAATATATCCAAGTGTGACGAGAAAAATCATCTATAAAGAGAACATAGTAGCGATGACCCCCTTTCGAGGGGAAGGGAGCTGGACCCCAAACATCAGAGTGAACAAGATCAAAAGGACGCTCGGACACAGACTCACTATGAGGATACGGTAGCTGAATCTGCTTACCAAGCCGACATCCCTGACAATCCAAAGAAGCGTTTCCGAAGACAGACCCCAGAACACCACAATGAACTAAAGACGAGAGTCGAGAACCACATAAATGTCCAATACGATGATGCCACTGCTGAAAAGAGCTAGTAGCAACGGCTACAGATGCCGAGGAACTGGCGACGGTGGCATCAGAAGGAAGACGAAGCCAGTGAAGCTCCCAGAGGCCATCATGGCGGTGGGGGCCAGCACCAAGCATATTGCCGGTGCGACGATCCTGAACAGAACAGGAATCAAAGTCGAGAGTGATGCTACAACGAGTCGACGATCTGACTACCAGAAAAGAGTTGCATGTTAAGTTGAGGAACATGCGCAACAGAAGGAACATGAAACGATGAAATACTAAGAATGCCTCGACTAATGACTGGGAGGGGGTACCATCGGCAGTAAGAACACGAACAGGAGGGTCGGCAGGTCGAACATAATGCAACAAGGAAGAATCAGGAGTCATATGAAAAGAAGCTCCAGTATCAAAAAGCCATGGGGATGTACCTGGAGAAGGTGGAGGTGGTCGCTCAATGCCAGAAAACTCAGTCGCAGAACCAGCAGAACCTGTCGGTGAAGAGTCCCAAGCATCAAGCAGGCATCGAAGTTGCGCTACCTCATGCGCAGAAAGGGGCACGACTGGAGAGGTCGAGGTACAATCAGGTGCCAGCGAGGAGCTGTCACCCACACACACAGAGAGGCCGCCAAAGGTGGCGACGGAGAGCAACACGCCGATGAAGACAGAGTCGACGAAAGACGATCACAACCGCCTGAAGAAGCCGCAAGAGTCGATGTCGAGCGGCGAGCCGACATAGACGGGGTCGGCGAAGCGCGGCCATAACCACGTGAAGAGGCCGCGAAAATCGATGTAGAGCGGAAGGCCGATGTAGACGAAGTCGGCGAAGGGCGGCCATAGCTGCGTGAAGAGGCCGCAAAAATCGATGTAGAGCGGCAGGCCAACGTAGACGAAGTCGACGAAGGGCGGCCATAGGCGCGTGAAGAGGCCACGAAAGTCGGTGTAGAGCGGCAAACCGATGGAGACGGAGTCGGCGGACGAGGACCAAGTAACGAGGAAGGACATGAGTGCAAGATGGGAACAGCGAAAGCGACATCATCGGAGCATGAAACCATGCCAGAAGCCTTTTTTTTTTACAACCGATTAGAATCAAAATCCGGCGAAATTCGGCCTGACCAAAGCAAATCCGACGAAATTAAGCAAAGAGATCGGAAGACTTTTTTTTTACGGGTCGGGTCAACACCTGAGCTAGAGATCGATCAGCGCACCCGCGTGAGAAGCAGAGAGCATGCAGGCGCGCGAGTAGCAAACGAGCGGCCTGACGCGCGCAAGCACACAACACGTACACACTCAAGCAGAGAAGCAGAGAGCACGCACGCACGCAGACGAACGGCCGGACGCACGCAAACAGAGAACCACAGAGCACGCGCGTAAATAGTAGATTCAAGGGCGGATTAGAGGCAGCGGCCAGACAAATGGCAGCCAGACGGGAGGCGGCGGCCGAACTAGGGCGATGGCCGGACGAGGGGCCGGCCGGACTGGGGGTGGCCAGACGGGCGACAGCCTCACCCGGGGGGGGGGGGGGGGGGGGGGTTAGCCGGACAGGCAATGGGCGGCAACGGCAGTGGGGAGGAAAATCTAGGGGTGGCAGCGGAGGATTCAGTGGACGAGTTGCGCGTCCGAAAAAAACCCTAACCTAGGCTCTGATATCATGTTAGAGAAATAGCAGCTTGTATTATCTGGAGCCAAAGACCACAATATATAATACAGGTATATGTGCAAATATGCAGGAAGCCCCCTAATATATGGAGAAACTATAATATACAAATATATATATATCTAACAATTATAACCATCAAGCCAGAAAATTCTGGCTTTCTATTTCTCAAAATTAGTCATGGTCTAATTTCCTGCCGCTGTCATGAGCTTTACTACTTCCTCCGATCCAATTTGAATTTGTTGAAACTTAGATAAAACTATATACTAAATAGTGTCTAGAGACATCAAATTTAGACAAATTTGAGTCAACTAATATAGATCGGAAAGAGTACTAGTAGCTTATCTCAGCCAGTTTCGTCCAAACCCATTTTTTCCTTAATTCTAACTTAGTTTTTACTTGTATGTAACTCTCTAGTTAGGCATAACTTCCTTCAATGCAATCAGTAGAACTTCCCTTCAGAAGTATAAATCGCTCATAAAACAGAATGACTTATGTACTCCCTCCGTTTCAAAATAGATGTCTTAGATTTTTTTAAAATTTAAATAAATCTATATATTAAATAGTATCTAGTTTCATCCAAATTTTGTCAAATTTAAGACATCTTTTTTTAATACGGAGGGAGTAGTAAATTAGATTTGGCACAAAGTGACATCACCACTTACATGCTTATTAAACATATCAGATAACAAATTCGAACGATAAATGAGAGAGCAAATACTTCCAGTTTCCAAATATATAGAAACAGGGTTGCTTGAAGTGAACATGCAGATAATGGCAGGAAATAAATACTAGAAAGAAAACAGATGTATGCAGAATTGCAGATAATTAGAAGAATAGATCATTTGTTCTCACATTTATGGATTTAGCTGACATCAGAAACTAAACAAGCCACAACAGCATAACTCATCCCGTTTCATTTGGTAAACTGCATACTTGGTGCATATTACCACACAAAATACTGTTACCATCTTGGAAACAATGCTGAACATAAGTGATTCAGATAGACGAGGGACAGATACGTTTGATGGGAGGTAAAAACGGGGAAGTTACCAACTCCACACAGATATTATATTCCGGAAGAAAGTGCAAAAGGCTAGAAATTATATTCTGTAAGAAAACCAGCAGAGAATCAAAACAATATACTATGATTCATTACAATACCGACACCAAATAACCTATTTGACCGACGAAAACAAACAACAAGACAAGTGGCTCTATCAGATTCTTCTGATAGCAGCACATATAACTGCAGGGGGAAGAGTCAGCACACCTTTGGTGACTATATACAAAAGTACTATACGGCGAGGTGTATACTTTCTTTTTATATCTCTCTGTAAAGGCTGAGCCTGTTGGTGCCACCGAGCATCCTATTAACGACGGTCGCGGCGGCCACTCCCTGGCTTGCGGAGGTCATCACCGACGAATCTTCTCGGATCTGCAACGACGAGACCGCCTGGGCTGCCATGAAACCTGGGCAGGCAACTGACTGGTGGAACGTTCCTTGGTAGTACGACGCTTTCAGGTCCCTCACTTCTCCCCAGGTTGGCCGTGGATGGGCGTTGTCCCAGTCGATCCACCTCCCTTTGGTAGCATAAGCTTGGTTTGCCCACATAAGTCTGCTGTCAGGAGGGTAGATATCATCATCAGTGCCTTGTGTGTCCAGGGTGAAATCGAAACCGGCTGAGGGGTCCCAGTCGTTGCATCTCCTGTGCTTGTTCAGTATCAGATGGCAGGATTCATCGGGGTCCTCCTCACCTATGAGGACGTGAAGAGCAACTGCTTCTGCTATCGAAGCGCCTTCCTCGTCCAGCCTTTCCTGTTCCTCTCTCTTCTTCTGCTTCTTCTTTTCCAGCTCTGAGATGATGGCAGCAGAGTTTGCGAGCGCTTTCTCTAGCCGGCGCCTCTTCTTCTCAGCCTGCTTCTGGCGGTCCAGTTCATCTTTGGCTTGTTTCTTCTTTCCCTTCTTCGAGACTTTGCCTGCCTGGTTACCCACAGCCTTCTCCATGACAACTGTCTGTGCTTGCCTGCCTGCTATTGACTATCTCAGCTAAACTCCTCTACTAGTTATAATTACGGAAAACCAAAATCTCCAAAGTTCATAATTGTTGGACTCCTGTCTAGATGCTTTTCCTAAGGGCCTGTCGATTTTCTTTTTCAGACCAACTAATGCTGAAGCTGTAGCTGCAGAGTGCTACACCCACTCAGGTCTGAATGAGTATCTTATCTTGCGGAAGATGCAATCCCAGAAGGAGACAACAGGGGAGAGAAGGAGCGAGAAATAGAAAGCGCTTGCTATGTCATCAACTGTTAGGTTCAATCCGAGCTTCTCTCTTCCCAGCTCCTGACCCATCTTAGTAGCCCCCGAATTGAAGTGAAACCACAGCCGACCAGCTCATAAGGGATCGTCTACTGCATAAACAGAAGAAGGTCCAGGTGAGTCACAGTAATCAACTTCAAAAAAGAAACAATATACAGATGGTGCAGAACCGATCATCTAGCGAGTTAGGGAACAGCGATGATAAAAGTTGCAACACAGAATAAACCAAACGATGACACACAAGGTACAGAAAACCAATTTGGCAACACATTTCGGTTTACGAAATTATAACGGCAATGAGCAGCCCAAAGGCATGCGCACTCATTCTGTCATTTCAGACAAAATATCCCCATGAACAAAATACCAGAATAGCCCTCAATTCTAAGGGTTTTCCTTCTCAAGTTTTTTTTGGAGTATTACGCGCGCGGGGAGGGGGTACAGGGGGAGGCAAGAATAGAGACAGACAGAGACTCGGGAGTGTCCGTGTGGGCTTTGGTATGCTTTGGACAGTAGTTCTCTGTGAATTTGCAAATTAAAGGATTCTGCATAATTGCACAGTCTTACTCAGCAGGGCCGTAGCTAAATGACACATGATCTAGTATTTATCCACCTAATAATCATGTTCCATCACGCATAAGAAGAATTCACAAGTTTTCAAACCACCTCGCAGACTAGAAAAAGGGACCTCACCAACAAAGCTCTCTGAATTCGTGGCTGAACCCATCGTTGTTACCGGAGCAGCTGATGAGCAGATCCTGGGATCTGACATGGCAGGCCGGGCAATTCGAACGCTCATATTCCTCTCCGGGGCAAGACCAAAAATGGGAAGAAACATAGTTTCCTAGAAAGGTAAGTAAGAAATGTTGCACTTACACTCTACATCATGACCCAGGATGTAGGTACATATCCACCTGGTGGAACAGTAAGTATGTTCCATCCCTCACAGCAAGGCCAACAATTCTGATTCACAAGTTCTCCAGAACTAACGGCCCCACGGAATATAAAGAGCGAGAGAGCAGGCATGGAATGTTCGAAATTCACCGTGATCGCGGCAGCGACCGCGCGGAATTCGCCAGGGCAGGTAGGTTGGCCAGATCCTAGGCGGGCCCCGACGACCTGCAGGGCGGGTCAACCGATTTGACCGCGAGAACACCAATTCGCCCATCCAGGCCACGTCCGGTCACACCATACCGACCAATCGGAGCTCAATTCGGCCAACTGATGGGCCCTTGGGCACCGAGAACGCCGTCCCGCGTGAATCGGGCAGCTACCCGCCAAAATTCCCGTGGCTAGGCGCGTCAACTAGCCGAATCCCGCGTCCGCGCGGTCGAACTCGCGCGAGATCCGTCGGAATTGCGCGATTAAGCAAGAAATTGGGCGAGTAAGTACGTAAGGAAGCGGGGATGGCATACCTGGCAGGAAGCGGGGTGGTGGTGGTGATGGAGAGCCGCTGGGTGGAACCGAGCCTCGGGGGGCTGGGCGGGATCCGGGCGGGCGGTGGGAGAAGGAAGGAGGCGAGCAGGATCCTCTTCTTGCTGGGCTTGTGGGTGGGTGGGATCGGGTGGGGCGGAGGAATTCGAGGTGGATTTGCGGAGCGAGTCAAGTGGAGGTTGGGGAATTCTTCTTCTTCCTTCTTCGGAGAAAGAGGGAGAAGGGATGGGTGTGGAGTGGCACGTGCGGTGCGGGGGTGGCGGGGAGGGGAGGGGAAGGGAAGGCACGTGGGGGAAACGGTAGGCGCACCCGGACCCGGCGGGGCAGGGTCTCCCCGCCCGGGCGCACAGGCTGCGCACTGGGCCCGGGATGTCTGGCTATACCTGATGTTTCTGATGTTTGGCTTTGGAGAGGCGAGTCGTGAGTGGGCAGGCAAAGGGGACGGAGAGACTCGAGTGGATCGGATTTGGACAACCTTGCAAAGGCAAAGGCAAAATAATGGGGCTAGCTTTTGCGTCGTAGGGGGACTTTCTCCTGCATTATTGAGCCCATGGGCTGTTCATAGGGAACTTTCATAAGGAATGGCACTTAGTGTGGCATAGGTTAATCTCATCATTTTACAATGAACAGCCTGAGAAAATGGATAAAGGGAAATCGCATATAGGGTGACAATACCCAAGTTTTAAATGGATAGTCATTGAGTTTCAGATAACTACCTTCGACAGGAAATATTTTGAGAAATTCCATTTAAATGCAACAGATATGGTATGCAACAAAGATGGTGGTGGAGGATTTGGTGGGGAGCGAGTCAAGTGCAGGGAGAGATCAAAATAGGCCGAAGATCAAGGATCTTTCCATTTAAATCCTTGAACTTGTAGAGGTTGGGAGGTTTGAACCCCAAAGTCAAAATCCCTATCGTTGCTACCCTAAACGATTGATTCCGGTATAAATCGAACCCTGAGACTGTTTGACCAAGTTGACTAATGCTAGGTAGACAAAATTTTATAGAAATAACCATAGGTAATTATCTATTCCCATCGTGTGGTGCCTAACCGCAAATAATTGTCTGCCGAGGTGGTTGCGGATGCGCTTATCGGTGTCACCTTCACGCGATAGTAGTGAGAGAGCGGCATCAAGCATCGGCGAACAACCAACATAAGGGGTAGCTGCTGGTATCTCTGTTAATTGTTTATCTCCGTATATTCTTCTGATATCTTACTATCTATACAACAACAACAACTAGTATATCTTGCGTTTGATTCCATTAGACATTGTACAGTTTGCCGGTAGTATGGAGTAGGGTGCCGGAATTTCTTGTCCAGATCCGGTACATCTTGACTCAGCTGCTCCTTGTTGTTCTCCGGAGGTTGGAGGGGGCAGTGAGCACCTTGAGCACAAGGATCTCTGAAAATAAGGACAAGGTCTGCTGCCCCTCTCTCTTCTCTAGTGGTTCTCCTTCTTCCTCCGGCCGGCCTCGGTGGCGAGGGGAGGAACTGGGGAGGCAGAGCTGCCGGTGGAGGGAGAGGTAGCTGGGGGTATTTTTCGCTTGGGCACATCTGCGCGGCGCGAGCGGTCGTCAATGGAATGCTTCATGGAGAAGATTCTTGAGGCGAGCCCCTGCTTCAATAAGCGCGTCCTTCTTCGTCGATGAGGCCTCGCGGCTCTGTTTCTGCTCTCGGACGGCCATGGTGGTGAGGGAGAGGAGAAAAGAGCTGCTGCGGCTGAATCCACAATGAGATGGGACTGGGTGCCTTGGGAATCTGCGGTGCCTGTAGCGGAATCCAAGCGGCGCCGAGCTGTTGCTGCTGCTATCCTCGGCCATATGGATGGCCACGTTGCGCTCAATTGCAATTCAAGCTCGTCCTTCCTCCTCTTTTGGAGGATCTTCTCCGATATCGACGCGGCAGTGACCGCCGGTGCTTTCCCAAGTGGTGCCATCCCCGGTGGAGGCCCAGGTGCCCGCGCTTAGAGGTCAACGATCGACGGCGATGTTGGACTAGATCGCTTTTCTATGTTTTTGTTCTGGGTGTTTGTTGTAAAAGTCAGGGACCTGGTTGTAGTTTTCTTATTTTCTATGGTCCTTCCTATAATTGTTCACCCGATGCCGTCTTAATGCAGATTTCAGGCCCTTCAGGGTCTTTACCGTTAAAAAAAATAGATATTGTGCAAAGTAAACCCACTCGATTTCTCTATTATAGTCGAGGCGCTATAGAAACAGGTGTGTCATAGGACACGACATGGTCATCCCAGATAGCGAGATCTGAGAGCGTGCGGCACCCCTATACACCCCACGGAGATTCCCTTGAGTTGCGGGCCCAAGCGGCCAGCAAAGAGAACGGAGGCATCATCGCCGCTGGAACCGTGCGGTCTTCTACGACGTTGTAGACCATAGAGCCCCCGCGACGACGAGCGTGGAGACGGTTGGCCGACGTCCTGGCCTTCCCATCCCGGATGTCCCTTGTTTTCTTCTTTTTATTTAGATGGAGAGATGGACTGAGATAGAAGATCAATTTGGCATGTGCCCATCCAGTCAGGAATTCCTGGCCAGGATTATCTTTTCGCCAGTGCGCCAAACATATCCAGGGTTCAATTTAGACCATGATTAGATAGTCCAAGGTGCAAACGATAGAAATTTTGATGTTAAGGTTCAAACCGTCGAAACTCTATCAGTTCAGAATTTGAAATAGACTTTTCACTTTTTCTTCCGAAGGCAGAGCAAATGGGAAGGGTGGGGTTGGCACGTGCGAATGAGGCGGGGATGAGAAGTCACGTGTGGGAAATGGCAGGTGCACACAGGCCCTTGGGGTCTTCTGGACAGGGCAAAGAGACTGGGGTGTGGGCTCCACACGCTATCTTATCTCTCCTGATATTTCCGATGTTTGATTCGGCAGTGGTGGCAAGTGGAGTGGCAAAGCGAACGCAAGAACGCACGCAAGTGGATCGACTTGCACACCCAAATAATGAGTGCAGTTTTGCTTTGCTTGCGACCTCGACAAAGGTGCCATGCCATGCATTATCCACGGGCTGTCTTTGGAGAACCAGAAGAAAAAAAAAGTTGGGGGCACGATCATCCATGTCACCAGCCGCATACAAATCTCACAAAAAAAAAAGTAACATGTAATTGGAAAAATCAAGTTCCAAATCGACTGAAATTACCATACAAATAATTCAAACACCATGTAATAATAGTCTGAAATATGCATAAAATAAACTTAGTGCTACTACTTGTTTGCACCATTCAAAACTTCTTCAAGTAGTACATTCTATTATTTCTCTCTGCGTGCGCTCTTCTCCTACATTTTCAATGGTAGAAGGATTCGAAGCAGCATAGCATGTTTCTGAAAAATGTCTGCCATGTCTCCGTCTACCTTGAGAATATGCACAACCGTAAATATATGTTCCAGTTTACTTATGTTTAACTATTTAATTGATGCCAAGATGGTATGTACAAATCTATAACACCAGAAATTTGGCTACTTAGATAATTACCTCAGCGCGGATGCGACTTGTGGCTATCGATTATCTGGTTTCGTTCGTGGCTATGAGCTCGTGGCAGCCAACAAAAGAGGAATAGTCTCGCGGCGAGTTAGGGCAATCGCCTGCCGGGCTGTCGACATCTGCAAAACGTCATCTGGAAAAAGGTGTGCCAAAACGACTTACAATTGTGTACAAAGGGGTGCCCGCTGGCGAAAGGTCTTAATGTTTTGTTTAGACTGTTTTTAGTGTTTTCTTAAGGATGTTAAGGCCACGTCCTGAAATTAGAATAAGATCCTCCTCGCCCTATCCTCGCTTGTGATCGATTAACTTTCATATTTGTCAGTGTGTTTTAAGGTCAGTCTCTTCTAATCTACGTTGGTTATCTTTGATGATGGTTGCTGATCCTTTGAATTTTAGCATTATGACTTTCCATTCGCCTTCTACAACAAGCTCTACTATAATAAATTTTGCCCGGCTCCGGTGATAAGGGGCAAGGAAGACGGGTCTTTGGCTTATGCTAGTGTTTATAGTCGTCGATAAGGTGGTCCAGTGACCTATTTGTAATTTTTATTACTTTTGAAAAAAATTCCACTGATGTTGATGATTATTAATAGATCAATAAAATTTCTCAAAAAAAGTACTAATAGTTCAGTATGATGGATGTACGTAAAAAATATATTGTAGACTATCAGCTCATTGATTCTCTCGGATGCTCCTAAGCCTTTTGTTTTTTTACGAGGGCAACAATCGCTAGTAGATGATTTCCAGGAGCTGCTATTTCCCGTCCCGCCTGACGCGCACGGTACCGTCGCTCCGCACACAGACTTCTTCTCGTGGGCTGCCTCCAAAGCAGCGAAGCGGCCTAAACAAATAAGGATGTTGTTTTTAGCTTTTTCAAATTCGAACACGCGCGTTAAGCAATAAATAGCATTCACCATAATTTTCCCTAATCTCCTAGATGGAGTGTGCAAACCCAGTACGGCTATAGACGCCCCCACAGGTAGCCCGGCCCAGGAAACGCTTTTACTCAGTGGGTGATCTTCATGGGCTTATTTCTTTATACGTGGTTCTTAGGCTAAGCCAGGGAATCATATTATGGGCCCACCTTAATCAAAAACAATTTTGGGCCCTACATTATATTAGTCTCCTCTAACACCTCCATTCTAAGTAAACTGGTTAATAACCCTAAAAAAAATAAACTGATTAATACTTGTCCTTCATTCCAACAACAAAACAATCCTCTTCATGAGATCCACACATGAAAAGCTGTAAAAAGAAAACTAACCAGACGGCTAAAAACTATAACAAAATTTTCTCAATTTTCCAACATAATCTTTGCTGCTTTTGCTGGCATGATCTTTTACTTGCCAGTCCAAAATCATCCAACACATATCTTCTCTCGCCACACAGGACTGCAATGCACATCCCTAGCTGCAACATCCATTTCAACTCACAAAGATATATCACTTTGATTTGGAAAGAAAAGGAATGCATGCGGACCATTTTTCTTTTCGCATGCACCGCTGCAACCTGTTGATTATTTTCCTTTGTATCGCCACCTCAACCATCGATCTAAACTGATTATGACTGGTTATATACATTCATGGACACAGAAACCCACACATTTGATTTATCTGTGTACCGATCTTGATTGAGCAGAATGAAATATAGAAGCCGTTGCTATTGCTAGCTCGACATTCCGGGCCTCCCGATGACCAGATCTGTCTCCACATCCATGTAGCGCCGCCTCCGCTCCTCGTCCTCCTCCGCCTCCTCGTCTGGTTGGGTTGATCTTGCGGCGGCTGCTGCTTCTACACTTCTAGTAGCCAGCTCTAGCAGAGGCAGCGCCTTGTACTCTTCACGGAGCACCGAGTTCTCCCTCAACAGCTTCTCCTCCTGAGTTTTCATGCAGGACATATGTGATTTCATTAGTCACCTACTAAGTCATGTTAATCACCTTCAACTTCTGTTTTCTACTATTTAAGTCTGTTGTATATATATGTACCTTCTCCCTCAGCTCCAATATTTGATCCATCATCTTCTTTTGCTGCTCCAGATCAACAATCCAAGAGTTAATTAACACTGAACAAAACATATTATATATATAACAGTAAAAAAAAATCAGATTTGGTATTTGCTTGCCTTCTTTTGCCGTATATTGCTTAGGCTTTTCTCCAGCTGCAGCTCCAGCTCTTGCAGCTCCTGCGCTGAACATGACCCTAAGCCTTCTCCAGACAGCTTCCTGCAAGCATACGATTTTTTTATGTCAACAAGATAATCAAGCAGATAAGTCACTGATCTGTCATCTCACCTCTGGTAGGCCTCGATTGCATTTATCTTCTGCTTCAAGGCTGTAGCCTCAGATCTACACATCTGCTTGAAATATGTCTGTCAGAATTATAGTACATTGCACACTCAATATGATCTGAACTATATGTAACGTATGTAGATAGCACTAGTCTGAGAGACTTGCACCTGGGCGCCAGCAGTTTTAACAGCTTTCTCATTGGCAGGTGTACTCCCTTTTGTGTGATTCAGGTAGCGATCAATTGTCTTCTGCAAACTGATCACAGGTTCCAGATGTTGACAAAAATTAGTCAACTGATCACAGGTTCCAGATGGTTTAAACTTCCGAATACATAATTATTTCCGTTCTCACTGATTTATTGAAAGGATCGGCTCCATTTCAGAAATTTCAAATTGTTTCAGACGAATATCATAAAATCATGACGATCATTTAACCAAAATATCAAACTTATTTGAGTTTTGTCTGGGTTACAAGGTTTCGCAAAGGTTTCCACGGAATTCTGAACTCTGGCAGTGGGTACTTGAAAGCAGAAGCTTCCTTTGGTGGATTAGTTGCTAATACATGGAACTGCATATAAACATCTTAGAAAAGTTACAACAGTTTCCTTTTTGACTAGTTGCTAATACATGGAACTGCATATAAACATCTTAGAAAAGTTACAACAGTTCCATGTACATTAGCAAAACTATGGAGGCCCCTATTTTTAGGGTTTCAGCTTCCATTAGCAAAACTATGGAGGCCCCTATTTTTTAGGTATAAGCAAGGAAATGTAGCTATAAACATCTTAGAAAAGTTACATGATGGACATACATATTTTCAGCAAGATCGAGAGATAAGTAGGATGCTAAATCGAGAGATAGAGAAAATGCTCACATATAAACCATTCGTTGGTAATTGGCGAATTGGTAAAAACTTCCTGTTGCAAAGTATATATTATCTTTCATATTCTTTTGTACTTACATAAAAATGAGTGAGAGACCGATTCTATGACCCAAAAAAGACTACTTCATTTCTTTACCATTGAATGTCCAATGTCGTACGACACACCCTTGATGATTTGGACGAGCCGTCTAAGTTACACCCTTATCTTAAGCAAGCGAGAGATAAAGCCCTATGATGTTGGCCTTTCCGCGGCTGTGAGTTTTCTTGGGGTGTACAAAATCTGGTTGAGAAGGTCATAAGCCACATCTGAGTATAGATTACTTGCGATTCGGGCCGCTTGTATTGGTATGTGTGTACGACTTTGGTTTTTTATTGGAACTGCCATCCTCGATCTTCTTCCTCAAAACTCACACAATTGCATTGCCCAGTGTTGATGTCGATGTTGGAGCTCACCTCCGCCCGATCATTGTTGGCGGATAACAACGAGCATCGTCCGAAGCCAAATAGTCCCCAGGATACGGATGGAAATGATACAAGCTAAAACACCTTGAGGTTCGGCTCAGCCAAGCTTCTAGAATTTTGGTCAAGCCTGACTTGGCTCAGTATCAACTAAAAACTAAAAATATGGCTTGGGCTTGGCTTACTTTGGAGTTAGGCTGTCACAAACAGAGGGCTGTGAGCTAGTAATCTCGTGTGGTAATGACATCTTCTAGTGGACAAACCCTATCGTCGGCCTCCCAACTCTCTCTATCATTCATATGGTTTGGCTAGGGTTAGCACTAGACTTATCGCTACTCCAACGCAAACCACAACTAACGCTCCTCTAGCCATTGATTTCTCCAATCCTCCAACAATCTTATTTCTATTGTTGATGTCTTGTCCGACTGTGTTGTCTTTCATTGTTGCTCATACGACCAACACTGCATTAACAAATCATCCTCTATCCCACCCTCTTTTTAGTTGTGGGTAAGGGGAGGCCTAAGAGACCACAACCTATATGGGAGAAGAGTGCTCGTCAGTGCAGATAACTTATGCATATCCTTGTGCATACCAATAACTCTAGAAGTGTAACATCCCATCCACCCCAGGGTTGGGGATCATTACTCTTGCAGTTCTTTAGGATGTTCAGAATGGACAAACAAACCAACACACGTATTTCCATCACACTTTGTCCTTACTTGTGCATAGTCCTAGAAACTTAATGGGAGGCCACCCATCTCTAAATTGCTCCCGACCAAGCAAGGTTAACCTAGAGGTTCTTTGGAGATTAGCTTCCAAAAAAGAAATGCATCTCGTCGGTATAAATAACATACTAATGCTATAAAGCCCATGGCCAGGATGACAGAAGAATGCTCCCCATTTTTTGTTTTCTTAAAGGGCATTAACTCCCTCTGGCAGATACCCCATGTGATCACATCCTGGACTTTTGGGGATGCCACAAAGACTTCCTACCACACCCTATTTGGAGGGGCCAGAGGACCCGTCCCCCATCTCCTGCCAAAACAAATCGTGAGGAATATTCCCCCAATTCCTCATCTCCTGACCATTTGGCACTGCTGCCGGTCTCCTCCGCGCCGCCATATAAATTGTTGGGGAGTTGCTATAAGCACACACTTGTTCATTTCCTCTTGCTTAACACCCTTGTTCGTGTCCTCTTGCATAAGTTCGTGTTGATTGTTTTATACCCAAGCCACTAAGATGGCTTACAAGCTTCAACTAAGCGGATTCGCCTAGCTTCACGAGCTTGTTCGGAGGCTTGGGATTGGTTATTCACCCTTCGAGATGATATGAGCGCAAAATGTGTCTTGTCGAGCCTCACACTCCATGTCCATCCCAACCTAAGAATCACATCGCATCGAGCTTCCCGGCCATAGTCTATTTGCTCCATTAGGTACATGCCACCCTGTCTCCAACTCCGCACTTCCCCTCATGCATGTGTCATTGATACTCCCCTTCTGATGCCACCTAATCATGTCCAACCTCCTCCATGCATGACCATTTTCTCCGATTTATTTTTCTTTCTATGTCAATCCATGTATTTTTTACATATTTCTATGCATAATAATGGCTTATGTATAAAAATCACCATTTTATATTAATTGATTAATTGGTGGAAATGTATATTTGTGTGTATATGTGTATAATTTTGCATTTTGTGTGTATTAATCTTCAAAAAATTCTTGTCTAAGCATTCCTTATGGATAATTCATGATTATTACATAAGTATTTTTGCAGGTATAGTGTATATTAGTTCTTTTGACCGGCCATAGTCTAACCAAGTTTTCACGCCGAACAATATATTCAAGACAATATTAGCTTGCAAGGTACCACATCATATGTATAAAATCCATTCGAGGTTATGCACTAAATGCTATCAAAGCTCATAGGTATACACAAAAATTTGGTAGTGTTAACAAGATGATATAAGTGTTGCCATATTTAATTACATAACTGGTTCAACTCGTGTACTCTACAATATTATAGTTTCAACGATCATGCATGGGCAACTATCATGGGCCTTGCAATGCATCGATCTTAATTTTTATAATTAATTTTATTAGTATATCAAATTTTACTATGTGCAACATTGTATGCAACGGTGTATCGATGCAACTATTGGATGCAAGTGGGGATAATTGGTAGCCACCTCCGTAAAGGAACAAAGCAGTTTAATAAAGGACTATTGCCTATGCTATTCTCATATTTGGCTGGTTATACATGAAAAGGGCTAAATAACCAGTGACCACCTCAAATAAAACCTACTCCCTCCATCCCAAGGCTTGAGGCATATAACTTTTTTGAAAAGTCAAGTCATGTAAAGTTTGACCAAACTTTTATAAAAAACTATCAAGAACTATTATATTATATAGATACCATGTGAAAATATGTTTTATGATGTGTGAAAGGGTATGGATTACGTATTGTAAATACTTGGTCAAACTTTAGGTAGTTTGACTTTTGAAAAAAGTTATATGCCTTAAGCCTTGGAACGGAGGTAGTATTAATGCGCACAACAATCCTTGACCCTGTGACCATGCGAACAACTAGATATGGGGTTTTTGACCCACGAGAGACATGTTCGAATTACTCAAATTATAGATGAAAATGAAGAGTGGTAGTGATTTTATCATCAAAATAGTCCTCATTATAAAAAACGACACCAAATAAAAATGACTAATGGCATTCCAACTTCCAAGCAAAGCTCTAACAACTTTGTATAATGTCATGACATGTATAACTATAATATTGTCACCTATGCTTATTTTTCCTCAAACCATAGTAGCATATCATGCATAAACTTTGAAGTTCATTTGATAACACAAAGTATATGACTAGATGCTGGGATTAGTACCAGAAGAAGATTGTATGATGGTATAAATTAGGCTATTAAGTGTACCAATACTTTTTTGTGTGTGGAAAGTGCACGGATACTTGACTTTGCAAGATTTTATGAACCAGTTGAGTGATTATTTTATTGTTATGGAGAATATATTGTTATTTCACGAGTAGCTAGATGATCAATGCCTACAGATCCATGTTAGATTAGAGGCTTTTAGCCTCAGGTTACATTGAAGTCCATCCGAAATTACAGTTAAAAAATAATATTATGCCCCTAAGAGAAGAAAAATATAGTTTATCCCAAAAGAAAGGAACATATTGCAGTATTATTCCAAAATATATATAAATCTGTTGTCTAGCCTCATATTATTCAGCCTCACAAAGATACATATTGAGAGCATCAGACTTGGTGAAGTGCTGAGATATTATGAATGATGAATCGTACCGAAATCAGGTCAATAATAAATCTGTTGTCTAGACATTTGTATAGCCAAGTAGTGCTACTAGGGAAAAGAAGTAGTACCCTATAAACAGATCCTACACGGCCGTACCAAGAGGCCAGAAGTCACTGTAGATGTTCACTGTATTTCATGTACTATCTGGTTACTAGCTGGGGGCATATAGGAGTAGGACTAATGCATGGGCTACTTCAGAGATGCATACTAGCTGATGCACTGTCAGCGCGACAGATGCTAGTAACACAGGAGTATGATGTTTGCGAGGTCTGCAGCAGATCAAGTACAAGCTAGCGCATTTACATATATGTGCATTAAAGTGAATCAGTCAGTTCTAGATATAGTAGTTCGTTCGTACACATCGCACTTACCTATTGGATTATGTGTGGACATGGATGGATTGATGGTACTAGGAACGTGTCCAAGATTATTAGTAGAACAAAAGCAAAGGCTAGCTATAGGTAAGTACGGTAAGGGGAAGTTATGATAGTGTAGTGGTGTCGTCTATGTCGATGGGCTCACAAACAGCTAATTAAGGTTGAATTGCACTTTCTTTTTTGAACATGTTAGATCGGAAACCAAATCTGTGCTACCCTGCCCAGCAAATAAACAATGTGCAGAAGTTACAAATGTTTTTCTGCAAAACTGATGCTACAAAAGCAAAGGTATCTTGAATTTACAAGTTAATACTCTGATGAGCACGATATTACATTACTTTAGACTTGAGAAGTGTGCTATTTTCTGAGGTGTTTTGCTTAACCCTAATATAATTAAGAAAAGACCAACTCCTCCCTCTTTAATCTAATTATTAATCAAGCGAGACTGCCAATGAACTCGAAACAAAACCAACAACACTCGATCAGGACGGACTAGAACTACCCAGAGATATTTCATGTGTACGGCCTGGCAACCACCGCGGGAGGGGGGCTTCATGCGCACGTACGGACGGATCTCGAAGCAAAAACACACCGGAGAGGAGAGGAATCGATGGTGGATGGGTGTACGTACTCTGGCGCGGAGGCGTACTCGTAGAGGCGGCCGCGCGGGGAGAATACGATGAGGGCGACCTCGGCGTCGCAGAGCACGCCCAGCTCGAACGCCTTCTTCAGCAGCCCGCTCCGCCGCTTCGAGAACGTCACCTGCCGGCTCGTCGCGTCCTCGATCCGCCGCATCTCCCGCCGCCCCCTCCTCCCTCCGCCACCGCCCTTCTTCTTCACCGCCGCCGCCTCCATGTCCACCGCCGCCGCCGCCACGATTTGCCGCTGGACGCCCTCGCCTCCCTCGGCAGCACCGGCAGCAGAAGCCACCGCCTTCGCCGCCGGCGCCATGACGGCTTTTGTGATGGATGGGACGGATCTAGGAGTGTAGCCGCAGCCGCCTGACTCAATCAGGCAAACATCTGGGTTGAAAGATGGGATTTTTCGGGAGGAAAAAGGAGGAGGGGATTTTGTTACTCAGAAAGGAAAGGTTCCGAGGACGCGGAGCCTGGGGGCCCGGCCCACAAATGGCAACGCCTGGTTGGACCAATTGGCACTACCACGTGGACGTCCCTCTCTCTCCCCTCCCCATTGGGTGTCCCTCTCATTGGGCTCCACAAAAGTGGAAAATGCTGCCAACCATGGGACTTACCCCCTATAGCCTGTTGATTCTTTTTTCTTTGATTAGTTCTAGGAACTACTATATATTGTTGCAAAGATTAGTTTTTTTTGTAGGGGATGCAAAGATTGGATTGGGTTACACTTAGGGGAGGTTAGATTAGCTTTAGGGGCACTGTACTATGCTGTGTTTTCTTATGTGAGTGGCCCATGGCCACTGCGAAGGATGGACCACACGCTGGTATAAAAGCCGGTTGCGTGTACCAAAGAGTCGCAAATGGCTGTGGGGACGCACATACAGCTGTGCGCCTCTGATCTTACTGGTCTGCTTTATTTTTAAGATTCGTGTGGTCCCAAAAATATCATAACAAATCTATTCACGATATTTTAGGAATATTTTTTCTTAATTACTAGTTATTTCGTGCTTTTAGTTTTTCTAGGACCTGTGTCGGGTGCATTTGGGCCAATGCCTTGTTATGCCATGACTTTTCGCCCAACTAGCTCAAATCGATGACCAGTTTTGCAAACTGAGATTTATATAGTTACCTCAACACGAGTAAGCCCTACACCACTATTGGCCCAACTCGGGAGCTGGACCGGGAGAAAGCACACATAATGCCATGTGTGTGTGCTCTTAGTGACGTGGTCCACTTTATTTTTAAGATTTGCACGGTCCCGAAATCATAGCTAGTGTATTCACAAGATTCAGCACACTTTTATTAAATAATGTGTTTGGTGTGTGACTTTTCGTCCAACTAGCTTAAAACGATAGCCATCCGGGCAAAAGAAAAACATTTTTTCAGCATCGACAGAGTGACTAGAACACTAGTACTTATCCGGCCAGTATGAGAGTTGTGACCATACAATTCCAACAAAAAATACTTTTAAAAGGCACAATTGGCATTTTATGTTGCATTTTACGGGAAGTTTTAATGTTGTTTAGTGCCTTATTTTGTTTTCCAACCATCACGACTCGTGGCTTCGGCATAGCTACCCATTTGATGATACTTTTTGTCGAGACTTTCATGCAGTGTTTGGCAAAGTGAGCTTGTTAGTCTTTTGCATTCATTTTATTCAGTGATTATTTTTGCAAATATGAGATGTAACCAAATTCAACATATAACAAAACGTACATATACTTAGAGCTATGTTTTGTTCATTTTCTTGCTGCCTCAGAATAAGGAGAAAGAACCAAACAAAGGCAACACTGGGCACATATGCATGGACGCACAAGTTTTATTACTTTTAGGTCTCTTTATACTACTGTTAATGATTATTACTCTCTTCGATTCATATTACTTGTCGCGAAAATGGCTATATTTAGACATATTTTTATGTTAAATGTATTCAATCTAGTGATAATTAATATGGATCGGAGGAAGTAATAGATTGGTAGAATTTTGTAAAAAAAAAGTGAGAGAAAGAACCAAACAGAAGCAACGCTGGACACATATGGATGGGCGCACCAATTATCATTTCCTTTTACGGTAAGGTAGGCATGCAAGCCATGTCGCTAGTACATATAAATGGCGACATATGGGAGTAGTACTACGTACATAGAAAATGGATTTGTCCCCATGCCTGATTGCCAATATGGCCATCTCGGTTAACGTACAACGTTCACACACTAAATAAATGCTACTGGTACTTTTCTGATTGCCACGCACGAACTCCAGTTAAACTGTCTTGTTAATTAGTTTACGTCACAAGTTGCCACCGCACGTGCTACCTGCTCACGAACTTTTGCACACAAAAATGTCAATAATCTTCTACGGTAGACTATACTCCCTCCATCCTAAGGCATAAAACATATAATCTTTTTTCAAAAGTCAAGCTATGTAAAATTTGACCAAAGTTTTAGAAAAACTATCAAGAACTATTATATTATATATAGATACCATGTAAAAATATGTATTATAATGTACGAAAGGCTACGGATTACGTATTATAAATATTAATATTATTTTTAAAATATAAGATGTTTTAGCTTTGTGAAGTAAATGTATCTTGACTTCTTTTAGTACGTAGGTTCACTCAGGTTTAGAATAAATTTACATAGTATAAAAGTCTAGATATATTTTTTTCACAAATCTAAAACATGTTATATTTTAAGACGAAGGGAGTAGCATGGTCACCATCTGGATCGCCGTACGCTATCTGATCCAATAGAGCGGGACAGGAGAGACGCATGCACGCAGCTGAACTGAACCAAAGTGTAATAGGGGGTAAAAAAAGTGGAAGAAAAATTGTTAAATGGGGATAGTTTCGAGGATTTTTTTTTGTTAAATTGGGTAAAAAATGGCACGAAGTTGATTCTAGGGGAGGTAAAAAATAGAATTCACTCAAAAAAATAAATAATGAAAATCATGCTACTATAGGGTGTGCATTTTGCATTGAAAATAACACAAAATGCCACTACTAGACTTGCCTACTTACGTAGTTACTTTACCATCTGATCGAGGACGTTACGCTTGACCACAGCTTGTGCTTGTAAAATGGAAAACTTAAAAACTACTCCCTCCGGCCCTCCGGTTTATATTAACGATCTCAATTTTGTTTAATATAAATATTTACCATTTTAGACCGGAGGAAGGGGAGCAGCATCGTCACCATCTCGATCGCTGGATGCTATCCGATCCAGTAGACCGGGACACGAGAGACGGATGCATTCAGCTGAACCGAACGAGCGGTGCATGCATGCATGCTATTGCCAGCCCATCTCAGAGCATCTTCACTCGTTGGCCGAACACATGTCGAAAATCGGTCTGTTTTTCGGTCGGATGAAACTAGTTTTCGGTCTCAGTACGTCCATTTTCCCACTCGCGTATTCCGACCGAGTTTTCAAGTTCGGCTAAAATTCATTAAAGATGAACGAATTTTATTAAGTTGGACGAATATAGGCGGATTACATCAAATTTAAACTAAAATAATACATAGTAAACTTAAAAAAGGCCGCCGCCGGTGCCTTCGCCGTCCTACATGCCGAAGTTGCTGTAGAACGCCGTGTAGCCGGGGTCGGCACGGCCATCATCCTCGCTGTCGTCGTCGCTCGGCGGCTGGTTCTGGCGGGACCTCCCCTGGCCAGGGTCGCCGCACCTCTAGGGCTGGTAGGACGGGCCTTCGTCCTCATTGTCATCCAGGACGTGGAGTGGGGCGCCCTGGTAAGCGAGCTCACACCCAGACAACGCCCGACGCCGGGCAGCCTGCTCCTCGGCCTGCTGCTGCAGGCCGAGGATACGCTGCCACTCCGCCTTCTCCCAGTCCATCCTGGACCACGCCAGGATGTCCGACGAGGATGACTCCACCGACGGCGGCTGCGGCGCTGTGTCGCAGAGCGACTGCTCCCACGCCATCTTCAAGGCAGCGTCTTCGGCCGGCGCCGAGTCTTTTGTCTTAGGGCAGCGGATACGCAGGTGGCAGCGGATACACATCCGAATCGGCCTCCTAAATAGGAGGATGGAGATGCTCTAGTGAAAAGAAGTGGCAGCCCCAAAAGGCAGGCACCGCCGCATCTGATTCCGCCTAATCTAATCTTATAGTATCCGGGATTGTGTATGTATGCACCGCACCTGCACTGCGCTTGGTTCACTCACTCCTCCCCAGAATGGAAAACCGGTGTTCACCCTTCGCGGCGGCCGAAAGGCATATATCTCTCTACTCCAGGTGTCGACTGGCAATTGAGCCGCACCTTCTGTGGGGCCGATCTCCGTACGGTGTGCGCGTGGGGGTGGGCGTACGGACGGGCTGAGGGGTCGACACGTGTGCGTATCAGGACCACCACGAACGTGCTTTGGGACTGGGAGGGAGGGAGGGAGCAAGTGGGGTGGACGCTGGAGGATGGATGGTGACTGGTCTGTGGCAGTGGGCAGGCACGCGTAGGGGGTCGAGCGAGTCCCGCCGGTGGTCCGGTCCGTTAAACTATTCTGCTCGTCTGAGGTGGAGTTGATTATTCAACGCTGCCCTCCTCACTTATTTTTAGGATTTTCTAAAGGTGGATTTTTTTAGGTTGCATATGCAATCCCTGCAACCGGGAAAACGATTCCAAACCCAGCACAGCCCGGCCTGGCCCGACCGAACATGGACTGTATCAAAGAAGAAAATGAATCCGCGCAAGAGTATAGGCTAAGATTGGGCTGCACGAGCCCCGCCCACAGGTGGGTCTTTGTACCCAAGTCCAGCGCAGGGTGATTTTTCTTGGTCCACGCCACGACGACACCACAAGTACCAAACCTCTGTCTGCTCCATTTTTTTTATTTACTAGGAAAAGTGTTTGTGAGTTGCACCAGGAAAACAAATCCAATTCGTACGGAGATTTGTTTACTACTCCTAACATGCAGTTTCTAATTTTTTCCACATGGATCCGCGTGTTACTATGGGGTTCAATTTTATTCACTTTCTTCATCCTAAAATAAATAATTTGGGTTTGTCTAGATTCACATGTATCTAGGCTAGATATATAGTATAAATTTAAATTTAGACAAACTTAAATCACTTAATCTTAGGACGGAGGAAATAAATTTTTTTGTTCATCCCACATACCCGCAAAACACGTCCTGTGTGCATGTAAAACACGATCGATGCTTCCAAATCTCTTCCTTGCTGAAACGCACCGACGGTTAGAACCCCAAGGCGAGTGACCACCATGGCGAGTACCCCGTTCAAAAAAAAAAACCATGGCGAGTACAATAAAAAACTTATATGTGAGAACAACTCGTCGATGGGACCCAGATGCCAATGCACTATGGCGATCATAGTAAGAAACTCTGTATGTGAGAAGTGCTCAGCTGATCATTAAGAGAATTTGAATTTTTTTAACTCCAACAACCCAGACGTTATACGTTCGAATCTAGATAAATTTGAGTAAACTAATATTGATTGAAGGGAGTAGAATTTAGAACATAACATTACCACACAACACCACGAATGTATTTGCATCAGCATCAGAATCTCACACGCACAAAACACAAGAGCGCATAATCCATCAACATCGATGTCCAAGAAGTGCTCTGCCTCGCGCTAATACTACCGAGCAGTAACATCCAGGAAAAAAATCTAGCAGCTCTATTCGCACGCCAGACGTCGCTTCTGTTGCTAGCTTCCAGCGCGTCCCGCATGCCATTGACCGAGGTCCGCTCAGACGGCGGCACTCGCTGGTGGAGCAGGAGGAAGGGAGCGGAGGTCGGCACCCTCCGATGCAGAAGAAGGAGGCGGCGGAAGGGATTTTCTCAATCGATCAACTGTTGTCCGTGCTGGTAGTTCATCACGCGCCTGCCGGTAACCGGTGCGTGTGCACGCCACCGCCATTAACCCGCTGCCGAGGACGTCGTTTGCACGTATGCGTACGTGCTGGATGCCAGTCTGTGTTACCGGCCGGCCGCATGGACCGTATAGGCAGGAGGCCGCCGCTCTCTGCGTCGTGTTGAAAATATAAACAATAATCCATATGGTTTAATCCGAATAATAAACTGATAAAGCATGATTATACAAACAGTAATAAAATCAATCATGCAGATCAATAAAGTAGATGAACAGATTACATCTATACAAGATAAACCTATCACATCTACACCAAACGCTAGAATAAAGAACTCTAGCATAATCCGAAAGAGATAAATCGAGATCACATACGATGTAGGCTGAATAGCAGCCGCCGCGGTTGCAGCAGCGTCGCCCATGTTGAAGTTGTCGAAGAGGTCGCCGACGTCCGGGAAGAAGTCGTCGTTCAGGAACTCGTCGTCGGACGACGTCGTGGTTGCCAGTAGTCGCGCTTGGTCAATGGCATGCGGGACGTCGTGGTTGCCAGTAGTCGTGCTTGGTTGCCAGTTTTCCCAAATTATGGTGTAATTTCGTGGAGGCGAGGCGAGGCGAGGCGGGCGGCGTCGGAGGAGGAGTGCGCGAGGGCTACTCTTCTTGTCACACCTTATTGAGTGGTGCAACACTCTACTATATAAGGTGGTCCAACTCTCCTTCAACTAGCAATGTGGGACTAAACTTTAACACCACTAGCACAGTCATAAGCTGCCATACACAAGTGGGCCAAAGAGAATTTCAGAATTTGTCTAATGGGCCAATAGCCCAACATACACCAAATTCCAACACGTCGCATACCTCGCCGGCATCCAGTAAAAAATAGTGCATTTGTTCTTGCCGCATTACAGTCCTATTTTCTTTTGTAAAAGCTGCTGGGATTCAGGTGAAATGTCTTCATACCAGACAGACATATTTCAGTTATATACAGTGCACAGTCCAGTAAAAAAAACTCTGATCAAGAAGGATAAATGCCCCACAAACACAAATTACCGCTCTTAGCTTGGACTAATCACTTATGTCATATAAAAGGAAAATTTTCATTGTGATATGTGAATCAGCAATCAGAACAAGCTTAAGCGTACCCGTAATCCACTAAAATTTAAAACAAGCAATACAAGTCTTCAACATAACAACAATATTTGGAAATACCCAAGTATTGACAATCTCAGACACGAAATTACACCATAATTAATTTGAGAAATAGCAAGCTAAAATTTCAAGCTTGATGGGTTTGTAATAAAATTTCAGGACAAGAAAATACAGTGATTGACAGGATAACAAAAGCAGGCATCATTCAGCTCTTATACATAATGTTTTCTACTTTTGTATGTTCATTTGTAGTTCAGAAAACAGTGAAACAGCAGAATAAAAGGTTCATGCAGTCGGCAGAATACAGGGCTAGACATCTTTCTTTCTTGGAAAAATTTGCTAGAGGACACCGTTATTTTTCGGCGTTCGCTGAAACACACTATTAGAATGTGGATTTGCCCGGTACCATTATTATTTCGTGACAATTTGCCAGAACACACTGCATGCCGCAAATGGAAAGTTTGACTAATTTTATTGGGATGACCATCATACATCTGGTTTGAACAATCTTTTCTCTAATTCAAATTCACCAAATCCAGCATTCGCGCACACCCCGGACATGAATTAGAGACTATACGATCAGTTCACAACAAGTTGGAATGGATTTTGGGAGAAAAGTAATAATAGGGCACCCAAGCCAAATCACCGTCCATGGCCGCATGCAGCGTCGTGATCAAGAGAAAAAAATCATTCGACAAAGGAATTGGGAAAAATCTGGACATTTTTTCTATCGGAAACATCTTGCATTTCAGTTAAAATTCTAGACATATATTTGCAAAAAGGTAAAAAGGAAATTTGAGACGTTAAACTTTCCGTTTTAGGCAGTACAATGTGTTTCAGCAAATTGTCATGAAATAATAATGGTACTGGGCAAAGCCACATTCTAATAATATGTTTTAGCAAACACCGGAAAATAACGGTGTCCTCTAGCAAATTTTCTCACCTTTTTAGGCTAGCCCAAATTAGGTGTCGCCTTAGAAATTTTGGTGCCCGTTTGCTCCAAAAACTTTTTGGCGCCCCAAACTAAAATCTCGTTTGGGCACAAAGCCTGTACTTACGTGTGTAGACTAGGTACATGGCCATGTTTGCACCTGCATGCTAAGCAGGGCTGCTTTGCTCGTGATATTAACCATGATCCCGACGATGCGGCATGACACGAGAAGGCAACATGGTCGTGTGTCGAAACGTTCGGAACTCTGTTCTTGGTCGGATAGAGTCGTCCTACTCCTAATGGGGATCTAGTTTCATTACGCATGCCTCCTCTCGTCTTGGACCAGAGTCTGTCAATGAGCCGTCTTACGAACTATGTGGCTATGTGGTTGACACTCGATCTATGAAGGTGAACAATGCACACTGTAGGTTCGTCCACTGCAACTTGGCCTTGGCAGCTCCAGACTGCACATGGGCGCAAGCCCGTCGATGGAAGCTAGCGCCACACACAATCAACGCTGTCGAGCAACGTGGCAAGCAGTTTCTGGGGGAAAGTATCACCTAAAAATGGACCGCATCTTACAAATCTGCAATTTTCCAATTGGTGCCGTCGGATTTGCAATGAACGGTTAGATCAAGATCTTGTTCCACCACCATGCCAATCTTCGAAACTCAACATATACCTGGATTTAAATTCTTTCACTAATTCAGATAAATAATAAAGTCAATTTGAGATTCTACATATACACTCTTCTATTATTTCTGAACTTAAAAACATTTTCTTATAAATCAACATGAAACAGGGTTTTATTAACTGCTTATTTCTAATCAAACCTTGGAATGCTGTGGTGTTTCTGTTAACTATTTAGTAGATCTATAACTCGCATTATACATTCCAATATATCAAAGCATATATCATGAATGTCTTTATTTGCTCATCAATTTAACCAGTTCGAGTCAAGCGATATGTGCATATTATCCATCACCATAGATGTCTGTGAGAGTTATCCATAACATGGCCTAAGTCTTATAAATATTCTGCTTCCATCTCTTTAATTACTCCCCATCCCCATCCGAGATCGAATAGGATAGCACGATGGCTAGGGTGCCCCAGCCGGCCTAGTCTAGCACGCCCCCAGCTCCAAACGATGAGTTCTCCCCATTGTCCGAGAACAGAGATACACATTTTAGCTAAAATCCCCCCTCCCATCCCACATCCCCATCGGCTAATATTGCGGCGACGACGGAAGCTCCAAATTATGGCCACCACGTGCACAACACAACATGCATTGTCTCAGAACAGAGGTACATTGACATCCCCCAAAATCAGTTGCATTATTCTTTGGAGCACGATTATAAAGAGAAGAAAGATTTTATCTTGTGAATTTGTTTTGCTGGAGTATATTTTTTGGTGAACTCACACCTAGAGAGCTCATGAAAACCGCCATAAAAAGCTAAAACGATGTCTTTTTGGTCACAACTCTCCAATATGTAAATCGCCTAGAACCCCAAAGTGTGGGCAGTAGCTCATGAAAATGGCCATAAAACGCAAAAACGACGAGGTTTTGCTCATACCTCCCAAACAAATAAATCGCCCTGGATCCCAAAACTGTGGGCAATAGCTCATGAAAATGGTCATAAAAGGTAAAAACGCCGAGTGTTTGCTCGTACCTCCCAAACAAATAAATCGCCCTGGAACACCAAAACTGCGGGCAGTAACTCAGGAAAATGACCATAAAACGCAAAAAGTCGAGTTTTTGGTCATAGCTCTAAAACATGTAAATCTCCTTGGAACCCCAAAACCACGGGCAATATGTCATGAAAACATCCATAAAAAAAGGAAAAAACGATAACTTTTTGGTCATAACTCTCAAACATATAAATCGCCCTAGAACCCCAAAACCGTAGACAATAGCTTAGTAAAATGGCCATAAAACGCAAAAATGACGACTTTTTAGTCATAAGACAAACACTTATCGTTTATTAGGCTCATTATAAATCACCCTGGAACCCAAAAACTATGGGAAGAACTCATGAAAACGGCCATAAGACGCGAAAACAATTAGTTTTTGGTCATAATCTAAATCAAATCTTGGGTCTTACTGGCCATGCATAACCCCCTAGAACAACAAAACTATAGACAATACCTCATGAAAACGGACACAAAACAAAAAGAAACACAAGTTTTTGGTGATGCCCACAAACATGTATCAGGTATTATGGTTATTGTAAATCGCCTTAGAACCCCAAAACTGTGGGCAATAAAACACAAAAAAGACGGGCCTTTGCTCGTACTTCCCAAACATGTAAATTTCCCTGGAACACCAAAAATATGGGCAATGACTCATGAAAATGTCCATAAAATGCAAAAAAGACGAGTTTTTATCATAACTCTAAAACATTTAAATCGCCCTAGAACCCCAAAACACTATGTAATAGCTCATTAAAACAGCCATAAAACGTAAAATGATGAGTTTTTGGTCATAACTCTAAAACATGAAATTTAGCCAGGAATCCAAAATTGTGGGCAATAACTCATGAAAAAGTTCATAAAATGCAAAAAACTACGAGTTTTTGGTCATACCTCTCAAACTTGTAGATCGCCTTGGAACCCAAAAACTATGGGCAATAGCTCATGAAAACGGCCATCAAAAGAAAAAAACGATGACTTTTTGGGCATCCTCTCATACCTGTAAATCGCCCTGGAACCTCAAAACTGTGGACAATATCTCATGAAAACTGCCATAAAACAAAAACGCGAGAACTTTTGGTCATACCTCTCAAACATGTAAACCGCCCTGGAACCCCAAAACTATGGGCAATAACTCATGAAAATGTCCATAAAACGCTAAAAAGATGAGTTTTTGGTCATAACTCTAAAACAAGTAAATCGCCTTGGAACCCAAAACTATGGCCAATAACTCATGAAAACGACCATAACATGTAGATACGACGATTTTTTGGTCATACCCCTCAAACATGTTAATCGCCCTCGAACCCCAAAATTATGGGAAGTAACTCATGAAAATGGCGATAAAACGCAAAAGGATGAGTTTTTGGTCATATCTGAAACATGTAAATCGCCCTAGAACCCAATAACTGTGGGCAATAGCTCATGAAAACTGCCATAAAAAGCTAAAACGATGTCTTTTTTGGTCATAACTCTCCAATATGTAAATTGCCTAGAACCCCAAAGTGTGGGCAGTAGCTCATGAAAATGGCCATAAAACGCAAAAACGACGAGGTTTTGCTCATACCTCCCAAACAAATAAATCGCCCTGGACCCCAAAACTGTGGGCAATAGCTCATGAAAATGGTCATAAAAGGTAAAAACGCCGAGTGTTTGCTCGTACCTCCCAAACAAATAAATCGCCCTGGAACACCAAAACTGCGGGCAGTAACTCAGGAAAATGACCATAAAACGCAAAAAGTCGAGTTTTTGGTCATAGCTCTAAAACATGTAAATCTCCTTGGAACCCCAAAACCATGGGCAATATTTCATGAAAACATCCATAAAAAAAGGAAAAAACGATAACTTTTTGGTCATAACTCTCAAACATATAAATCGCCCTAGAACCCCAAAACCGTAGGCAATAGCTTAGTAAAATGGCCATAAAACGCAAAAATGATGAATTTTTAGTCATAACTCAAACACTTATCATTTATTAGGATCATTATAAATCACCCTGGAACCCCAAAACTATGGGCAAGAACTCATGAAAACGGCCATAAGACGTGAAAACAATTAGTTTTTGGTCATAATTCTAAATCAAATCTTGGGTCTTACTGGCCATGCATAACCCCCTAGAACAACAAAACTATAGACAATACCTCATGAAAATGGACGTAAAACAAAAAGAAACACAAGTTTTTGGTGATGCCCACAAACATGTATCATGTATTATGGTCATTGTAAATCGCCTTAGAACCCCAAAACTGTGGGCAATAAAACACAAAAAGACGAGCTTTTGCTCGTACTTCCCAAACATGTAAATTTCCCTGGAACCCCAAAAATATAGACAATCACTCATGAAAATATACATAAAATGCAAAAAAAGACGAGTTTTTGTCATAACTCTGAAACATTTAAATCGACCTAGAACCCTTAAACACTATGCAATAGCTCATTAAAATAGCCATAAAACGCAAAACGACGAGTTTTTGTTCATAACTCTAAAACATGAAATTTGCCCAGGAACCCAAAATTGTGGGCAATAACTCAATAAAAGTCCATAAAATGCAAAAAACGAAGAGTTTTTGGTCATACCTCTCAAACTTTTAAATCGCCGTGGAACCCCAAAACTATGGGCAATAGCTCATGAAAACGGCCATAAAAAGAAAAAACGATGACTTTTTGGGCATACCTCTCATACATGTAAATCGCCCTGGAACCTCAAAACTGTGGGCAATAGCTGATGAAAACTGCCATAAAACAAAAAAACGAGAACTTTTGGTCATACCTCTCAAACAAGTAAACCGCCCTGGAATCCCAAAACTATGGGTAATAACTCTTGAAAATGGCCATAAAACGCTAAAAAGATGAGTTTTTGGTCATAACTCTAAAACAAGTAAATCACCTTGGAACCCAAAACTATGGCCAATAACTCATGAAAACGACCATAAAATGCGGAAACGACGATTTTTTGGTCATACCTCTCAAACATGTAAATCGCCCTCGAACCCCAAAACTATGTGAAGTAACTCATGAAAATGGCGATAAAACGCAAAAGGATGAGTTTTTGGTCATATCTGAAACACGTAAAACGACCCTGGAACCCCAAAACTGTGGGCAATAGCTCATGAAAACCGCCATAAAAAAAGCAAAAACGATGTTTTTTTGGTCATAACTCTCCGATATGTAAATCGCCCAGAACCCCAAACTGTGGGCAGTAGCTCATGAAAATGGCCATAAAACGCAAAAACGACGAGTTTTTTGCTCGTACCTCCCAAAAAAATAAATCGCCCTGGACCGCAAAACTATGTGAAATAGCTTATGAAAATGGCCATAAACGCCGAGTTTTTGCTCGTACCTCCCAAAAAAATAAATCGCCCTGGAACACCAAAAATGCGGGCAGTAACTCATGAAAATGGCCATAAAAAGCAAAAAAGACGAGTTTTTGGTCATAGCTCTAAAACATGTAAATCTCCTTGGAACCCCAAAACCGTGGGAAATATCTCATGAAAACGTCCATAGAATCAAAAAACGATGAATTTTTGGTCATAACTCTCAAACATGTAAATCGTCCTAGAACCCCAAAACCGTAGGCAATAGCTTGGTAAAATGGCCATAAAACGCAAAAATGATGACTTTTTAGTCATAAGTCAAACACTTATCGTTTATTAGGATCATTATAAATCACCCTAGAACCTAAAAATTATGGGCAAGAACTCATGAAAATGGCCATAAGACGCGAAAACAATTAGTTTTTGGTCATAGTTCTAAATCAAATCTTGGGTCTTACTGGCCATGCATAACCCCTTGGAACAAGAAAACTATACACAATACCTCATGAAAACGGCCATAAAACAAAAACAAACACAAGTTTTTGGTGATGCCCACAAATATGTATAAGGTATTATGGTCGTTGTAAATCGCCTTAGAACCCCCAAACTGTGGGCAATAAAACACAAAAAGACGGGCTTTTGCGCGTACTTCCTAGACATGTAATTTTCCCTAGAACCCAAAAAATATAGGCAATGACTCATGAAAATGTCCATAAAATGCAAAAAAGACGAGTTTTTGTCATAACTCTGAAACATGTAACTCGCCCTAGAACCCCCAAAACACTTTGCAATAGCTCATTAAAACAGCCATAAAACGCAAAACTACTAGTTTTTGGTCATAACTCTAAAACATGAAATTCGCACACGAACACAAAATTGTGGGAAATAACTCATGAAAAAGGCAATAAAATGCAAAAACGATGAGTTTTTGGTCATACCTCTCAAACATTTATATCGCCCTGGAACCCCAAAACTATGGGCAATAGCTCATGAAAATGGCCATAAAAAGAAAAAACAAGGACTTTTTGGGCATACCTCTCATACATGTAAATCGCCCTAGAACCTCAAAACTGTGGGCAATAGCTTATGAAAACTGCCATAAAACAAAAAAACAAGAACTTTTGGTCATACCTCTCAAACATGTAAACCTCCCTGGAACCCCAAAACTATGGGCAATAACTCATGAAAATGGCCATAAAACGCTAAAAATATGGTTTTTTGGTCATAACTCTGAATCAAGTAAATCGCCTTGGAACCCAAAACTATGGCCAATAACTCATGAAAACGGCCATAAAATGCAAAGACGATGATTTTTTGGTCATACCTTTCAAACATGTAAATCGCCCTCGAACCCCAAAACTATGGGAAGTAACTCATGAAAATGGCGATAAAACGCAAAAGGATGAGTTTTTGGTCATATCTAAAACATGTAAATCGCACCTGGAACCCTATAACTATGGGCAACAGCTCATGAAAACCGCCATAAAAAAGAAAAAACGATGTCTTTTTGGTCATAATTCTCCGATATGTAAATCGCCTAGAACCCCAAACTGTGGGCAGTAGCTCATGAAAATGGCCATAAGGCGCAAAAACGACGAGTTTTTGCTCGTACCTCCCAAACAAATAAATCGTCCTGGACCCCAAAACTATGGGAAATAGCTCATGAAAATGGCCACAAAAGACAAAAAGACGAGTTTTTGCTCGTACCTCCCAAACAAATAAATCGCCCTGGAACACCAAAACTGCGGGCAGTAACCCATGAAAATGGCCATAAAACGCAAAAAGACGAGTTTTTGGTCATAGCTCTGAAACATGTAAATCTCCTTGGAACCCCAAAACCGTGGGAAATATCTCATGAAAACGTCCATAAAAAGCAAAAAACGATGACTTTTTGGTCATAACTCTCAAACATGTAAATCGCCCTAGAACCCCCAAAACCGTAGGCAATAGCTTGGTAAAATGGCCATAAAACGCAAAAATGACGACTTTTTAGTCATAAGTCAAACACTTATCGTTTATTAGGATCATTATAAATCACCCTAGAACCTAAAAACTATGGGCAAGAACTCGTGAAAACAGCCATAAGACGCGAAAATAATTAGTTTTTGGTCATAATTCTAAATCAAATCTTGGGTCTTACTGGCCATGCATTACCCCTTGGAACAAGAAAACTATAGACAATACCTCATGAAATCGGACATAAAACAAAAAGAAACACAAGTTTTTGGTGATGCCCACAAACTTGTATCGGGTATTATGGTCGTTGTAAATCGCCTTAGAACCCCCAAACTGTGGGCAATAAAACACAAAAAAGTCGAGCTTTTGCTCGTACTTTCCAAACATGTAAATTTCCCTGGAACCCCAAAAATATGGGCAATGACTCATGAAAATGTCCATAAATGCAAAAAAAGACGAGTTTTTGTGAAAAGTCTAAAACATTTAAATCGTCCTAGAACCCCAAAACACTATGCAATAGCTCATTAAAACAACCATAAAACGCAAAACGACGAGTTTTTGGTCATAACTCTAAAACATGAAATTCGCCTAGGAACCCAAAATTGTGGGCAATAACTCATGAAAAAGGCCATAAAATGCAAAAACGACGAGTTTTTGGTCATACCTCTCAAACTTGTAAATAGCCCTGGAACCCCAAAACTATGGGCAATAGCTCATGAAAATGGCCATAAAAAGAAAAAACGATGACTTTTTGGGCATACCTCTCATACATGTAAATCGCCCTGGAACCCTAAAACTGTGGGCGATAGCTCATGAAAACTGCCATAAAATAAAAAAACGAGAACTTGTGGTCATACCTCTCAAACATGTAAACCGCCCTGGAACCCCAAAACTATGGGCAATAACTCATGAAAATGGCCATAAAACGCTAAAAAGATGAGTTTTTTTGTCATAACTCTGAAACAAGTAAATCGCCTTGGAACCCAAAACTATGGCCAATAACTCATGAAAACGACCATAAAATGCAGAAACGACGATTTTTTGTTCATACCTCTCAAACATATAAATCGCCCTCGGACCCCAAAATTATGGGAAATAACTCATGAAAATGGCGATAAAACGCAAAAAGATGAGATTTTGGTCATATATGAAACATGTAAATCGCCCTGGAACCCATTAACTGTGGGCAATAGCTCATGAAAACCGCCATAAAAAGCTAAATCAATGTATTTTTGGTCATAACTCTGCAATATGTAAATCGCCTAGAACCCCAAAGTGTGGGCAGTAGCTCATGAAAATTTCCATAAAACGCAAAAACGACGAGTTTTTGCTCATACCTCCCAAAAATATAAATCGCCCTAGACCCCAAAACTGTGGGAAATAGCTCATGAAAATGGCCATAAAAGGTAAAGCGCCGAGTTTTTGCTCGTACCTCCCAAACAAATAAATCGCCCTGGAACACCAAAACTGTGGGCAGTAACTCAGGAAAATGGCCATAAAACGCAAAAAGACGAGTTTTTGGTCATAGCTCTGAAACATGTAAATCTCCTTGGAACCCCAAAACCGTGTGGAATATCTCATGAAAACGGCCATAAAAAGCAAAAAACGATGACTTTTTGGTCATAACTCTCAAACATATAAATCTCCCTAGAACCCCCAAAACCGTAGGCAATAGCTTAGTAAAATGGCCAAAAAACACAAAAATGACGACTTTTTAGTCATAACTCAAACACTTATCATTTATTAGGATCATTATAAATCACCCTGGAACCCAAAAACTATGGGCAAGAACTCATGAAAACGGCCATAAGACGCGAAAACAATTAGTTTTTGGTCATAATTCCTAAATCAAATCTTGAGTCTTACTGGCCATGCATAACCCCTTGGAACAATAAAACTATAGACAATACATCATGAAAACAAACATAAAACAAAAAGAAACACAAGTTGTTGGTGATGCCCACAAACATAT